>JAQSVV010000064.1:0-600000 GCA_036375495.1 Agrotis segetum
GTACTGTCAGACTTCTACTGACTAAAATCCACAGTGTCCTTCAATAGCCTGTTATGTTCCGGGGTCACGGTAAGGGAATAATCCCGCGACTCCGGCAGGCTTTGGCCCTCTGAGAGGGGGGCCCCGTCATTATGCTGACGCTGTTTGAGGCGCGCGTGGGACACAACGCGCCGTCGACCCGGGCATGGTCCTTGGTCGGGCAGCGAGTTGCCCTTTAATCGCTGCCCGCATGCCCGCGCCTACGGTGGCCGGAGATCATCTGCTGACGTCCGACGCCGCGGGCGCCTACCACTGCGGTAGCATGGCTATTGGCTAACTTGATAGTCACTGACCAGCGTGCAGCAGTGGCAGCGATTGTCCACTGAACTTGGATGGAAATACCAGTTATGAGGCTAAGTTGAAGAATGGAGTGCCTCAAGAGCGTTAGAATAGATTCTAGGGAACATTTAGTTTCATTGCAAATGCAAAAACAATGGGACATTTACCTTTCGACAGCTTTTTGATGATCACAGACCGTGATCACCTTATAGAGACCGAGATACGCATCAAGACACTTTTTTCATCTGTAGAAGAAGAAGACCATGGATATAGAAATATTAGGGATCGAAGGCTTGTAACATTAAAACCGTGCCTTATTTTGCTTGGGATTTTTCTCCTTCTGATAAATGTTTACACAAAATAAAAACATTACCAAAACATTAACATAGTTATTGAGTTAGTTTTTTTTTTAAATGCATCCTTGTATGTACAATTGGCTCAATCTTCAATTTCGGGACTTCCGTTGAGCATAATGACGCTGATACTTTTACTGCTAGTCACCTGCTAGTGCAACCATCCATGAACAAAAACCAAAAATATGAATTATTTTAATTGCATTTAACTTAAATGAAATTAAAATAATTTATGTTTTTGTTTTATTAAGTTATTATCAAAAATGGTACAACTCAGTCGTAAACTATGAATGTAAGGTACCAAGCATTTTAAAAATACAGTTGGATTGTGAATATCTTGTCTGCCCATATTTAAATGGAAAAATAATTCGTAAATTATAAGTACCTACTTTCTGTAACACTATAACAATAATATTATCCCCAAAAACTGTATCATGGACACACTATTAGAAAGAAACAGATTCCTAAGCTGTGTGCCTTTCATTCTTTTCAAGCCTTCAAGGTCACCGATTTGGGATGGTTTTTCTAGTAAGAATCAACAGCTCCCGTATCTCCATGAAGAAGACACCAACGAATGGAAAGTGCCGGCCGTTGCTCGTTAAATCATTCAATGGGGATGGCAACTCAAAGCTAATCGTAGATGGCGCTGCGATAGTTGGTCCCCACGTCTACCTTGTACAAAAAAACAAACAAGATTATTTGTTATAAAAATTGAGTATAAATACAAAACAAATATGGAAAATTATTCGTCCATGCAAGTACTATATAATAAAAGAAGAATTAAGACGCCGCGGCGCATCTACAAGAGGAAAAAAGTGATTTAATTGAGTGGTTATACATTTGATTTTACCGTAATAAATCCACAATTACTTGTAGTTGAGGCACATATTACCATATAACACACTCCATACAAAATGTTCAATACCTACTGCTATAATAGCCTACACTTTCAAGTCGATAGACGGTGCGAACGAAAATGTACCTAACCTTACATACGTAAAGTTGATTTTGCTTTGAAGATGCGCGCCGCGCATGGATATTGTGAATTGCCAGGGCTACATCTGTCGACAAAGATGTTAGTAGGGATTTTAAGTATAGGTACTTTATAAAATAAAACATGTTTTTTAATGTTTTAGAATGTATTACTTATTGATTTAACAAATAAGTAGGTACCTATAAAAACGAAACGGTTACAATTTATACACACGACTGCGGCGCGGGCGGCATCAAATACTCGACGATTAGCATAGAGAAAGAGACAGAAAGATTAAAAATTATAACTATTGTTTCTTAACTACATTTTGAGACAAGTTGATACTTGTATGATCGTGTACTACGACAAACCTACTACTATTTAATGAACACCAACAGTATTTAATATTGTAGGTAAGTACCTACATTTTTTCATAACAAATAAAAAAATTACGATTTCACGAGGAAAACCGAAAAAAGATAAGTTTTTATCTCTTCTCTTACTGAATCTACATCCATCCACTGCACAAAATATACCAGTTGTAACCATATCGATTTCAAAACTATCGTCAAAACGACCGAAATATGAGTAAGTGCGCGCCGCGCGGTTGTTGACATCCCTCTGCGCTATGGGTAGCGGCTACCCGGCGCCCGGTAGGTGGTTAGCGCGCGTAAGTACATGGAGTGTAATATCTGGTAATCTGTGGTTGAGGTTTCAATTTTTGAGTTTAGGTATGTTTTACCTGTCCTCTCCTTTATCAAGAATATAATGCTGGTTTTGACTTTCTATTTTGATAAAATATCATAATGTTTTAAGTCAGTAATTTTAACCTTTTTTTCTATTTAGATTCGAGAAATATCACAATATATTTAATTTCTTAACACCACAACTATTACAAAACTCGTTCCAGGTGATAATTCTTCGATTTTCGAGCGATGCAATACTGGTACTTAACCTCCAAAAGAAAAGTAGATATTATTTTGAAAAGTGTATTCCATCATTTTTACAGCTTATTACACAACATCTAGTCATTTTACATCAATAAATGGTTTTTTTTCTGAAAATTCCTTTGATTTTACAGTTCTTTGGGGACCAAACTGTCATTTTCACTTTGACACTTGCCTTCCCCATTCGTTCATTCTACGGTCGGGTCATCACTATCAAGGATTTATCCTGTTACGCATTTTCTTGAAATCGTGCAGAATTTGTTGCGAATTCGTAAGTTTTCATAATTTTAAGCCAAGAAAGCACCGAAGTGTTACACGGTAAATCAATTTGAAGAAGTTTAAATATAAATAAACATCAATCCGAGAAAAGTGAGAGGTGTACTGACTACGTGAGGAAAGCATTGTGCGTCATTACATAAACCTTATTTCACTTTACTGACTGTGGTGTTTATTCTACACCATTCAGCGTAATCATAGAACAATGCCTAAAAACGGCGGAAGAATTAGAAATTTCAAAAACAATGAGCATTTTGGTAAGTGTTTTTTTTTAGTTTTTCACGTTTTGTTTTTATCCCCAGTGGTTTGGCTGATGGGGCTTCCCAACAGTCGTCATAGCATAAATGACGCAATGATTGTAATATCTAATATATTATGTAATTATGATCATATGTTGTGTCCATTGCTACTCTGGCACTTTGAAAATGGTAAAGTTATACCTACCCAATAACATAATTGATTTATCCTTGATAGGCAAAACAAAAAGAAAGCTATACAACTGTTACACTTTTAAGTTTATTTCCAGAACATGATGACAGAACGCACACCAGCAACACACGTCGCGTTAGTTTCAAACCGGGTAGTTTTAAAGGCAAAAATAAATGGAACAATGCCAAACTGCTATTGGATGATGACATTGATATGACTGGAGCTGCTGGAGGCCCACATGTACATCGCAACCGAGCGTTTAGAGGCCGTGGAGGTCGTCTTAACTCACCTGCACCAAGGTCAGGCCAAGGAATGATCAAGAAGAAGTTTGTTCCCGGTCAACTTCCATGGTATCAGATTATCATTCCATATGGAGCTAAACATGAGAAAGATGTTGTACTACGGACACTCCTGAGCTACATCTCGCCAGATATCTTTGTACCACACTATTACAAAATCAATGGAAATGCTGCAGTTTTCTACGTAGATGATGTGAAACTTGCGGAAAAGCTTTTCCATGCTGACAGAAAGATTACTATGTCTGATGGCTTCAAGTTGATGGTGATTGTACGAAATGCTGTACCCAGTGTTGCTATTGATGCTGAAATGAAAGAAAAGATGAAATTGGCGATGGCAAAGAGATACAATGCTGCTACTAAGGCACTGGACTTGACCAAATTTCATGCGGACCCTGGTGAGTGACCAGATATTATTATTGTTTTATTAAAACATTAATATCAAGTTAACACAATATGGGTGAAGAATTTAAATGATTCACATAACATTCGAAACCATGTTCCTATGTTTTCCTTGTTGTATATGAGTCATTAAAACTGCATCTTATTATCTTCTACTGATGAACTTATCATATTATATCCAAGGGCTCATTTTCATGTAGGTACTTTGTCCTATTGTCACTGCTTTCTTCAAAAGCCACCAGGCATTGTTTCATAGCTAGAACATAATATTTACTCAGTTTGAACATAATTATGAAGAAAACACTTTGCACTGCTTTTAACATTTATGTGTATGATGAGTGCAGAAAGCTATTTTAAATATAAAAAAATGAATTTGAAATACTGCATCATCATCAGTCTGTATTCGTTCACTGCTGGAGCTAGGCCTCTCCCAATGTGTACCACTGTGCCCTCTCTTGAGTTTTCCTCATGATTTGAAATACCTACATTAAATATTAATTTACAAACATTTTTTATGCTACTTATTTGACTTTGACTCAATGTCAATGTCTTATTAAGGTCAAATATTGATTGTAGTGGAAAAATCATTGACATGCAACTCTAAGGATGAGCCAATTAAGAGTTAACATGAATTATTCTCGCATTTCCACCACAAATTGACTTTAAAAACCTATCCAATTAAAATATAATTCTCTCGGTGTCTTAAACAATGAATTTTTTTCAGAGTTGGCCGATATTTTCTGTGCCCTGTTCCGCCCAGTTATTATGCTGGCAGCTATTGACATTATTGCTGAGAACATTCCTGATCTGGAGGCATTAAACCTCAATGATAACAAATTGCATGGCATTGAACATCTCAAGATTCTCTCTACAAAACTGAAAAACTTGAAGATTTTGTATATGGGTGATAACCGGGTAAGTTTAAGTTGGTTAAATTGCTGGTCAATTTCTTTGTTAATTGAAGGTCTTGCACCGGAAAAAATTTGATGGGAAGAAGTAAATTGTATGTGTATCAGTTTTTTTTTGAATATCCTGTTTTCTGTATAACAAGGACTATAGGCACTACATAGCTCTATGTAGCCACTACAGTTTATTTGTCAGGATCAGAGAGAATCAAGATTAAGAATTCCTTCAATGCTAATTATCACAACTACAAACTACCAGTTTTAAAATGCAGTTCTCTACAACTGCTTGTACCTAACACCAACTTAAGGCAAAGCTCTGGATGGACGAGACTGGATTAATTTCTGTCATTTTGTTTTCTCATTTCTAGATTCCGTACATTGGATCCCTGGAGCCATTGAAGTCATTACCGCTGGTGGAGCTGTACCTGAAAGGCAATCCGTTGGTGACCAGGTTTAATGATCACGAAATCTATGTCAGGTAGTGTTACAGAAAATGTATTGGTGGAAAACCTTGTATTACACTTCTTGTTTGAAAGGTGCTAGGGAACTTGGCAAAGGCCCTAAGGTAAAGTAGAAAGAACTCCCCTTCTTTCTATTGGGGGTTAGGCGAGTAAATATTTTAATTCAGGATTGTGGTCTATCAAATCAAATCACTTATTTAAAGTAGGCCATTTACAAGCACTTTTAAATTGTCAATGACAAAGAAATATAGTTTACTACAAAATGATGCTGCTACAGTCCCAGTCACAAGACAACTGTGAAAGTACCGTAGATGCCATTTGGATAAGTTTGTGGGGGGAAAAACATACTTATAGAGGTTACTCATCTTGGGAAATAGCTTCTTGATATTTAAAAAATAAATAACACTTTTGTTTGGGCAAACCTGTGTTGACTTGTTTAATTATCTAAATAGGAGCAGAACTAATGTCTTGATTATCCTAATTTTCAAATCTTTTTTCGCTCTCAATCATTTGTTTAATTTATATAAATTGTCTACTTGTGGAATTAAAAGGTCTGTTTCAACTTGCATCACCAAAATAGTTAGTTTAACATACAGGCAAAATGTTCTTATATTTGGATTGAATTTTCATTAAGTAACAAACAATTTTACCTGTAGAACCTTTTAGTTTTGCAAATGCCTAGAAATAAGACTGTTTTGCTCTTGTTTTTTTATTACATTTCAGAAACTGCCACCACATATTCCCGAACCTGGTAAACCTAGGTCGAGGACACGGTTGCAGGTTCAACGACCTCCAGAATTGCCTGACTAAAAAAAAATACCCCACACTAGGAAATTATATAATTGTACATACACAAATACCTAGACCTGGAACAACTAGATCATACAAATAGTTGTTCCCAATCCCCCAGCTGTAGCGCCTAACTTGAATGCAAGAGTGGTTTTAAAACTTGTATCTAATTAATATACGTCATATTTTTTTCAAAATATTATGCAACCAAAGTGACCGACACTTTGGTTACATAACATTTTGAAATTACAACTTATTGCAAAAACATCTTGCATTCCGGTTTGTGATATCATAATTATTAAGGTCGGCGTCAAAAATTTATTCTGTGCATGGTGTATAATTTATGAATGTGTAGAATGAAACTTTTTCTTTACAGACAAGTTCTAAAATGCTTCCTTGACTGTATGTTTCATCTGTAATTCGTTTTTGTTTCGCTATTCATATAATTTAAACTGCAGCCTCTGTTCTATGATGTTTCTCTTAGTTTATATGTTGCCGTTTTATAAAAAAAAAACAAGCAAAATTGTCTCCGTGAATCTTGCAATCTCTTATTGGACTGTAAGATAAAACTGAAAAAATAATACTACTAGCAGGATTTATAAATTACATGTTGCATTTCTCTTGATCCATTGCAAGCAAGGAAAAGATCGTTCTCGCGAATCCATAATCGTCCTCACGTCGTCGTAAACAAAGCAAACGGTCTCCCGAAAGCAAGGAGCATTTTCCAGGCGATACGGCGCGTTCAGGTTTGTCTATTGAAATGAACGCAACGTATGCATGTTCGGTTCACGTCGTACGACGTTTGCATTGTTTAGACTTTAGGACGTGGCCATATTACACCAAAAGTCTGAAAATACACATTTAGGAGGATGTAAAGTTCGGGAAACTGAATTTTTAGCAGATTAGACAATTTGAATTGTCTATGAATTCTACTCTATGGTCGTGAGAAATGGAAAAGACCAATCAATGTACTATGTGTTGCAATTAAGAATAGGACGGTCTTGGCGCCGTATTGTGACTTCATGCACGCTTTTCTAATACTTAAGTAAAAAAATCGCTTGTTATGAACAAGAAAATAACTATAGTTTACTTAAAATTAATTGGCGCAAATCATTTTTCTGTAAAACGTATTTTTCTTCACAACATGGCCCCAAGATATGTCCATTCTAAATTGAAACGCACATTAATGAGTCAATCTGCAAATAATTTATTTTCCTTAACTTTACGTATACGCATACACGAACACCTTAACACTTGATAATTACTATGGTTGCGTCATACAGTGTTCATAATTATGATGACTTCGTGACGGAATAGATTTTATTTAGGGCTTATAATTATCTGATAAAATCACTGATAGACAAGGATTTTATAAAGTCATACTTTGTAATATCATTCATGAAATTCATAGAAATGACGAATAAACAAGCAGCTATTCGTGATTTTATCAATATAAAACGTCATTAAAACTTGAAACGGGATTTATCATCTTTATTATTTGTTTTTAGTTTGTGATCCGCAATAAAACTTCAATTTATCCATGATCAAGCACTTACAACAGTGCCGAAATATCTGAAACTCAAAACAAATAACAACATGGTAAATATCCTGCTCTTCAAGCTATAATGGCGATTACACCAAAGCGACCATTCTCAATTTTAAAATTCAATCGGTGCCTGAGGTAGTCACAGTACAGGAGGGGCGTTGACTCCTCTCAGAGGAAGATTGACAGTTCTTATGACCGCTCAGAAAACCCCCCTGCACTGCTTCGTCAGGCATCTTGTCAAGTAATAGTAGGTACACCAAGTGTGATATGTGAAAAAAAAACATTATGCATAGAGGCTGTTGCATAATTAAAAACAGAGTCAATGAAACATCTGGATATAAGTAGAATTGTTGTCATGTCCTTTGGGTATAAATAGGACAAGCTAAAGCACTAAAATGGCGTCTGGAGTTGCGTTCGTTTGATGGCACTTGGGCCAGTTTTCCTATCACTAGTAATCAACAAGGGCTTTAAAAGTATGAGTCTGATCTGTGCCGCGTATCAACAGTGCTGTCGAGTTCGGAATGTGATCTCATAGAAAACCTATTGAAAATATAATATGGGGTCCATTAGTGCTGTGGCAGCGCTGTTGCTGGTGCCAAAATCGGAATCAGACCTAAATTTTAACTTTTCTACAATAAAAGCATTGAAATAGTTTTCATAAAAGATTTTGAGACTAATATTCAAATTCTAAAAGTATTATCCAAATTAAAGCTGTTGTGATTATAAGTGACATGTCGATATGGTGCAGTTTGCTGTGAACGCGCTCAATAGCTTGTCTTTATACCCTAAGTTAAACTGAGACTAACTTTTTGTGAGTTTCAGAGATATTTATGTTTCATGCAATTGCCATATTGTTTGTTGTCTCCAGCGATGTGCGGAAGAAGTTTCCCAAGCTGATGAAACTGGTAAGATCCTTTTTATTTAGAGACTTTTTTTTCTTTTTATTTTCTTTTTTTTTGCTGTGACAGGTTAGGTTGTACAGCGAACCAGTCTTTTTGTATGGACAATTGGCAGAAGCTGGTATGATGTGGGTTTCCATTGACTATGACACAGCGCAAGTATTTTTTTTGAAACTGTAATTTTAAAGTGTATTTAAATGATGTAATTTTATTTTAATGTCATAAAACAACATAGTTACACAACTCTTACTTGTTTGTCTGTGATAGTCAATGAAGACCTGGCTAAAAATTACACGAATGATCAAACACTAACCAGTCAAAAATAGCAGTAGTCTTCGTACCTACTCATCTAACAATATTACTCTTCCTTTTCTAACTTCTAAAGCCAGTCATCTCTATCCAAAATCTCTAACATATCTTTACCAAACTGCCTACAAAAAGCAGACGAAAACTAACTCCTAACACAATAAAAACAAAACACATTTTCCTAAATCACCAATATCCTAACAGGATGGAGTGGACCTGCCCCCAGCCATCGGCTTCGATGTCCTAGAAGATGTTCACCTACCACCTCGCCAACAATCGTTCTTAGTAGACCCGGCAGGCCAGGACTTAGTTCGCGAGTTTCTGACTCAGTACTTCGCTATTTATGATGCGGAGTCTAGACAACCGTTGTTGGAGGCTTATCATGAACATGCGACTATGTCTATGGCTGCTAGCTACCTGACGAATGATAGTCGAAATGCTACTACTCAAAGGTATGTAATGTTTAAATGATTGTAAAATAATAATTATTATAAATGCGAAAAATTGTTAGGATGAATGAATATTTGTTACCGATTGTTAACGATTTCATGTTCCCATTGGATAATTTTCGAGTTGTAGCGAGTTACATTGATCAATACTTATCAAGTTACTTCTTTTAGGGCGACTTTTACCAATGGTTAAACATGTTTAAAATTTTATTTATGCACAAAAGTCAATAGAATTTTGTGCTTAAATAAAATTTTAAACATGTTTAACCGTTGGTAAAAGTCGCCCTTAGTATTCAGTTTTATTCCTATTAAAAATTTGTTATACTAAAATTAAAACACTGAATCAGGTGCCTAAAGAATAAAAATATGTCTTTGCAGCCGGTGAGCCAAATAAAATAACTGTACAGACCCAAAACCAGCAAACTACCCCAATATGTAACATTACCTTTAACATTTTGCTTTTGCGATAAAGTTTATGTATGGTACACTTTACTTTAAATAGGTACACTATAATGAATGCCTTTTCGCTCTCAATTCATCACCATTTATGTTCCTTTTCCAGACTGAACTCCTACATCACAAACAGTCGTAATATCATGCGTATTACGGAACGTGAGTCCCGCAGACGATACCTGCGCACGGGCAGGCTACAGGTCGTGTCGTTCCTCTCAGACTTGCCGAAGACTACCCATGACTTGATGGGATTTGCTGTTGATTTACTTATATTTACTGTAAGTATTTCTCTTATTGAAACTTGAAAGGTTACTGTACCTTTACAACGCTTTGTCCATTTCGGTAAAAAATCCAATGTACAATTTACAAACACTCAGGTTCTATTTTATGATATGTGTAGATTGCCTGTTTTTGAAATCAGTTGCTGTAATAAATTTAACAACACAATGAGATGTTACTTTTTTTAATCGTGGTGAAATCATCAGATGAGTCCTGGCCCTGGGCAGGACAGGAGGGACTGTCAGACTTGTACTGACTAAAATCCATGATTTTTGAGGCGCGCGTGTTTGAGGTAGCGAGTCGCCCATTTCTCGCCGCCCGCATGCCTATCCTGTAATAAACTTAACAAAAGTTTTAGACCAATTTCAATGGGGATGGCAACTGGGGAACTAATGGCGCTAGTATAGCTTATTCCAAGCATCGTCATTGGTTCAAATCAGTTCAAATCATTAAGGTACTTCAAAATAGTACTATGTCATTGGTCAAATTAGGACTAAGCTATGGTGGCGCCATCTACAATTAGCTTTGACTTGCCTTCCCGCATTGGTCCTCATACAAATTGTTAGTAAAGATTCATGATAGCTTTTGTTTGAGTCCTTGGTTGAGATTTATTATAGTCTTTAGCGATCCTCGAAGCAAGCGAAGGCTTAGGTGGGGAATTGTAGCTTGTTCTGTACTTTATGATCTGTTATAAGAATAAAAGATACTACCGATGACCTTAACATACTTAACTTTTTCTCTCGGTGGTAACTTTGCGTGTCTCGTTGACCTACACCAATCTTTATGTCCATCGTTCGTTCCTTCTCCGGTCACAGTTCCTTCTAGCAACTCAGAATATAAAATCCGAACATTATTTTACCTTCCACAGCCTGCCATGATTGTCCTGACAATGAACGGCGTGTACAAAGAGACCACGACGAGCGGGAACCCGGTTCGTTCCTTCCACCGCACTTTCGTGATCGTGCCGAACGCCGGCGGCGGTTTCTGCATCATCAACGATATGCTCTTCATCACCAATACTACTAAGGAACAGGTGAGTCTTAATGGTCTGCTTTGAGCATTTTAAGAAGAAAAGAAGTAACTCAATAAGGACATCTGGCAGTACTGAAAACTGAAGTCTAAATATTATAAGCTTTTTATAAGTGGTCAAGCCAGAAAACTTCTGAATGTCTTATTTTTTATCACAACATGAGAAAGAAAACGCATACTAAATAAAATATTTTTTATTACTTGTTGGGGACATGGGGACATTAGGAATTTCTCCCGTGTCGGGCTCGGGAATGTGTTTAGAAAAATTTTAACTCGCATACACAAACACCCAGACCCGTAGTCAATGGCTTAACCACTGCGCCAACCATGGCGTCGAAAATATTACGTAGTTTATTATAAAAAATGGTAGCATCATTATCACAGATTTTTAATAATGATATATTATTCAAACAATTTTCTTCCAATCCAGGAGGACAAAGCCTTCGCGTCAGGAATCGCAGTAGAGCCCACACCACCAACTCCCGCGCCGACGCCCACACCAGCCATGGTGGCGCAACCATCACAAGACGAGACGCAGAAGTTGATGCTTGCCACGCTCAGCCAACAGACAGGCATGAACGACCATTGGAGTATCAAGTGAGTGTCTGCAAAAATAAATGATATTTTGTAAATTAATAGCATAAATGGAAGGAATGGATGAGGTGTTTGCCCACTTATTTCTTAAACATAATTCAAATTATGAATTGTTTGTCATAATTTTACTAAGGTTGAAAGTATTTTTTCAAATGAAAAAAGTTTGTTCTTGAATATTATTTCCCACCTCTATGCTCTATTGTCTCTACTCAGCTTAACATAGTCCCGTTTTCTGTACTATAGACTGTTCTTTGCTAAACTGTGCTCCACGTAATCATAAATTTTGTGTCACGATTAGAGATGGGTTTATGCCCTGGACCAGGCCTGGTGCACTCCGCGGTGTAGCCACGTCAACGAGGCCCCCGCGTGTGCTTGTAGTACTTTTAAGTATTCTGTGCCTGGACATTTTGGTTGCGTAATCAGACGATATAAATACCCGTAACTGCCGAATAAATGACTCGGCTTTTTGCCCAGTAAACAATGTCCCCCAGTGGCCGAATATGAAGTGCGTTATGCCCATTTTGTTACTAAATGTTTTGCCCTCAACCCATCACTAGTCACGATATGTTCCTGGATTATCTTATCTAATAAGCCAAAACCTCTTTTCAGCTGTTTACAACAAACTGGATGGGACTTCCAACGAGCCTTATTTGTCTTCAACCAACTCAACTCAGAAGGGAAGATCCCTCCCGAAGCGTTCGTCAAGTGAACACTAACATAGAAATAAGGCTGTGCCAATGTACATATTAGTTACGAAGAAAAAACTATTTTTTTAGTTAAAATGTGACTTCTTGTCGTCTACTTTATCTATGGATAAGTGAAAAGATTTTTTATGCTCACTTGATCTGTGGAACATTTTTGCCGCAAAGTGTGGTCGTTATAATTTATTAGTGAAAATGGAGGAAGTTGAAAAAAAAAAATGAAGATAATGCTGAAAATTAATACTGACAATGAAATTCACAATAAACTATTTGGGAAGAAACGAAATATTTTGGAAATATAAAAAAGAGTCAAGACATTGAAGCCAAGAGATCGATCCCATTATTTATGATTAGACTATTAAAGAAATAGTCAATTATTTTTGAAATATCAACTAATAAATTATCAAGCAATTCAAGAGTAAATGAAGCTCGACAATAAGAAATATTTACATGAACCACAAGAAGAATATAGAAAATGAAAATGAAACCTATCACGATCTTCATGAGAAGATGGATCAAAAATACAATATTAGAATCAAAGAGATTTAAAAGAAACCTATAGAGCGGGCATTGGGAAAATTTTCATCAAAATTGTTGATGCCGTCCGTCAGCAGCACTATCTAGCGTTGCATAGCAACGTGACTACTAGACTGAGCGACTTTTTACCTATTGGTAAAAAGTTTTGGATCACAACTTTCTTCGTGATGTCCCGTCTATTGCTCGTATATAGTTTAATGTCTTTGATTAGAATCCACTGACTGGTTTGAAGATCAACACAAGAAATGTTTAAGAACTCCATTACATTCTTCAATGTTATTGTAATGGTGACTACCCAGAATAATCTTCACGCAAAGAGAGGTCTTCAAATGTATGCAATACTTGCATTTTATAATTCAGAAGATTTCACAATGGAAGACACTTCGGATCACTTTTTTATGTATATTTTGTTCGTTTGTTTGTTCAACATATATGAATACAAATTCATAGACAAAAAAAAAAAAAAACTATTTGAAAAAGGGAAGACAATTTTTGTTAAGGTGAATCAATGATTAGTTTGAAAGTATCGATTGTACAGTGAAAGAATTTATTGTTACTGTCTTTACTAATTTTCTTAGATGATCGTGCGATGTTATTAACCGAAAAGTAAAGTAAAAACACATATTTATTTAATTAACGAAACTATCGCTCTTTTGGCACAGCATCACACGACCAGCTTTGCTTTTTCCCAATTAAATTGTGGAAATATAATAATATTGCAAAAATAATAAGTAAAAACAAAAAAATAGTTCATTGCTTCATCTTTGCAATAGTTATTGAAAAAAAAAACCGTATGTCTGTAAAAAAAAACATCAACTTTATGTAAAGTTTTCTAGCATAATAATAATATGAGAATTGTGAATTGTGAAAGGTAGATTTAACAGCATTTAGATTTCTTCATTTTGTGTACTTATGATTTTGAGTAATGCCTACAATATTTGATTGTAAGTTTTGTATTTATTAGAAGTTTTGGATGTCTTCAAATCTAAACAGATGCTATTTGTAATATAGAAAAAAAATGTACTCACTGCTATTTCATGTCGAAAATAGTTAAAAAAAGAATGACACGTAACATTTATTATTTGAATTAATTTTGTTATTTGTAAATAGTCCTTATTAAATTAAATGTAGTTTCGTCTGGGGGCAAGTTGGGTCGCAGTGTCGATGGGTAAACAAGCTAAGTTCCCCAAAAATCGGCAGGTTTTCAGTGCTTGATGATATTACAATGCTGGGTTTGTATGGAACCAGATTGTTTTATTCATAATGCCGGTCGGTGGACTGTGCATTACTGTGGCGGAACCTCTAGACGTAGTCTTAGTGGGCTAGCCGCAGCGTGTTTGTGAATTTACATCAAGAATATTCAGATAGCACTTTTTTACTTAGCCGTGAAGTTTGGGGACAGCTTAAATCTTCCTGCGGCCTTGGGGCGGGGCTTAGGGCCTATTCTAAGAGTTAACATTAAGACTGTTACTGAAGTAAATAAATCTTTCTTTTTTTTGATCGTATGAAGTGTTTCATTTTTACTGACACTTCTTGATGACTTGCAGAAATGTCAAGTTCTAAAGCCATTTAGATTTCTCACACCTCTTTTGTTAATCACAAAAAGTACTCACACTCTTCAATAAACCCGTAACAGAAGTATGATGCGGGTTCAGTAATCACTAAAGTTGAATTCACACCAAGTCATGAATAAATAATAAATCTCAATTCAAATCCCTATATCCGTGTTCTTTGACACCTGCGTCTGATTGGACATCTCACCAACTGCAATATGGCGTACCTACTAATTACTGTACATCCTATAAAAAAAAAACAAGTTGACTCTGGCTTCTAAGATACAGTTTTGATTGCTAATTCTTTTAGGTACCTACATATTATTTTTTTTCTAATCGGGAAAGTACCTCTGGGCTCTGGTCATCAAAGTACCTAACTTTTTTATTTAAATGTTGTATAAATGGCTGTTACTGAAATACATAATGTAGGTAGTTATTATTATGCTCTGTGGTTATAGGGACACAGGTCTTCCCCGAATGGAAGAACCATTCGCATCACTGTTCACTATGTTGTGTTCACACGTAAGTAGGTAGTGTTAATTAAATGCCTATTTGTTAAATAGGATAAATCAGTAATTTGCGGTTGGTAATCCCCTGTACCCAAAATAGGGATGTTGATACAACGGTTTTAGGAATCAATTACGGTTATAGTCATAACTGTAGTTTTTTTTAGAAATTTAGAAATAACCATGTCTGCCTATCGAACCCTATACTCGTATGGACACTTGAACAGTGTCACCAAATTCGGGAAATGTTACTAACATTTAAACCTTTTCATTGATTCATAGTCACACTCATTTCGGTGTTCTACGATCCAACTCAAAGTAAGAGATTGAATGGCGTCGCGTCATTCAACTGCTCGCGTGATTTTGTTTACCCCCCCATTTCCCCAAAAACAGCTCATCAAACAGTTTTAATCCATGGTTAAAAGATAATCCTGGTAAACGTGATGATACACTGGTATTTTATCAGAATGACGTGTTAACTAATCTATTGTAAAATGTAAACATAATTGTGTTCTAAGAAAGATTTTTATAGTAAGTAAGGACGTCAATCAGAGCTTGGAGAATGATGTTTATTTTGAGTCTGCCAGAGATAAAAATGGTTTGTTATCATTTTATTTACAAAGCTCAGAATATTTTATGTAACATTGTTTCACCATATTTCGAAGGTTCCTCACTGTTGCTTGGTTATATTTAGGTCAAGATTTGTAAATAACACGTCACTGTGTGGTAAACAATTTTGATAAAAATATTCAGGTTTAGCTAACACGGCTGATATAAAATATAAAAGACGTAGGTACTACAAGGTTGATTTGTACCCATTATCTAGAAGACGTAGACAGAAAGCAAACACGGGGTAATCTAACACAAACGGATCCAGCTCTACCATTGACTGGATGCCAACTGATGATAATTAACTGAACATATTTTGGCATTGCTTGTCGTACTCCAATACGACATTTATTTGGCTAGAGCTGTATATTTCGTTCAGCATCTAATCTATCACTGCTAGACAGGTTCGTCAGAACACTTTGGGCCCATGGCCCCGCTATCCTCAGGGCAGTGTTGGGCATTAATCAATTAATTTGTCAATTGTCTTGTTAATTGACTAAAAAAGTAATTGCAATTAAATTAATTGCAATTAAATTTAATTGCAATTAAACTTTAATTGCACCTTTCAATTAAATTAATTTGATTAACGTATGTCAATTGTAACTCGCAATTAAAATAATTGCAATTAACTTTTTTAGTTTTTTTTTGAAACAATTAAAACTAACAATTAACTTTATGTATCTAAACGAAATTTGTCTAATCTGTCTTTTATTTGTTGCCAACATGTGTATTACTACAGGAATAGGTGGGGGTGGGGGGGTACTATGATGGCTGATTATGACAGTCCGAGAGTCTGACGGAGTCTGACAGTTTATCAGTCTGACAGTCAGACCGTGTTTGGCAGTTTATCAGCCGGACAGTGTAGATCAGTCTGTCAATCTGATATAGTCTGAAAGTTTATCAGTCTCACACTGCTCATGGGTATATTAAATATTTATATAAACTGGCTGTATATTATACAGCAGCATTTTTTAATTGTTAGTTTTTAATTAAAATTCCCAAAACAATTGAAAATTAATTAATTGTTAATTGTAGTAAACCACAACTAACAATTAATTAATTGTTAATTGTAAAAACCACAACTAACAATTAATTAATTGTTAATTGTAAAAACCACAACTAACAATTAATTAATTGTTAATTGTATTTTTCACAATTACAATTGATTAATTGTTAGTTTTTAATTGTTAATTGAATTAAAATTTGCCCAACACTGCCTCAGGGGTCCGAAGTTCCTATGAAAGTAGGTATATTTTTTCCCATATTCCTTTTTTTATTTTCCCGTTTGACTCTGCCTAGTCATCGTGTCGGAATTTCCCTGAATCTGGGGCTAAGATTCCACAAATCAACAGTACTAGGTAGTACTGTTGATTTGTGGAATCTTAGCCCCACTACCTCAAAAACATTTAAATATTTTTGGCTACCTACTTTAGGCACGGAAGAAACTTGCCATGGCACATGTTCACACATCGAAACAATTCATCGTATCTAAATTTCGGAGTGATAAGCTTAATGTTAAACTTCTACCAGCTGACCGATGGGCGTGCTGGTCATGTGAAGTAGGTACAAAAAAGTAGATACAATAAAGTTCCAAGTTCCTCTTTATCACATGAGCGAACCCTGTGCAGTGAGTAGAACAGTTTCTTGACGTCAGTAAGGCACAGGAGTAAAGGTCTTTGATCTGGTTGAAGTTGTAAGGCTTGGAGCTTTTTTTATTCTGACTAAACAACCAGCAGAAACAATAACTGTCAAAGATCGCAAACGCAGCAGGTGGAGTACGCTGCACTTTTTGCTTACCCCTGTGGCAAAAAGTCGTGAATTTAGGTAGGTGATTTAATTATGTATTTATTCTTTGACTGATGGCCTTTTAGAGAGACTAAGAGTCACGCAACGAGCAATAGAAAGAGCTATACTCGGAGTTTCTTTGCGGGATAAAATCCGGAACATGGATATTCGGCGAAGAACCAGAGTCACCGACATAGCTCATAAAATTTGCAACTTGAAGTGGCAATGGGCAGGTCACATCGCTTGTAGAACTGACAACCGATGGGGAACAAAAGTTCTCGAGTGGCGACCACGGGCCGGAAGACGGAGCGTAGGCAGGTCTCCCACTAGGTGGACCGACAACATCGTGAGGGTCGCGGGCAACCGATGGATGCAAGTGACGAATTGTCGTTCGGTGTGGCCGAAGAGCAGTGGACGTCTTCCGGCGTAGGCAGGTCTCCCACTGGCAGGGTGGACCGAGGTGCAGGACCAACGGCTTATCGAGTCTTTTGAGGCCCGGGAATATCATACATGATAGAAATACTCAATAGCAATTTTTGGCTAAGGAATCGTAATTAGGACCCCCCAGCTCAACAGTCGCGATTGCTACCACGAGATTATTATTATGGAGCATTTTTATTAAATAGGTAAATGTATGAAAAACCCGGTTCATTGAGCTAAAAATATCTAAGGGCCCAGACAGCTGCCTGCCCCACTTTTTTCCATCATTCTTTTCCTCTGTTTTGTTTCCAACTTTCCTTCCTCATAGTCATTTATATGCAATGATTTATGTAGCTTAGCTGCGCACGCGTCTGTTTGACGTCACAATGTTGATTAATCTAACTTAGTATTTGCGGAAATACGAGTATGTATATTCTTCCATTAATCTTTCCTGTGTACTGACGGTTCTGTTTAAACTTCTTTAAGCTTATGTTTGATAAACAAACAAAAAATCAGACTTACCTGTTGTAGTTTAAAACTATTAGGTTCCCGTTCGTTATGGCTAAAAACTAAATATAACAGCCGAGGTAGGTCTTTAATTTTAAGTAGTGCTTGCCGAGATTGGTCAGGTGACTATCTATCATAGCTAGTTTCCTCCGTGTCTTGAAAAGCACGCAAAGCCCTTTGCCACAGAAATGTTATTTGTAGATCTTTGTCTGTTTTGTAACTATTGGTTGAAGTTAGAACGTTGGACAACCTGTCTTACCACGAGAGCGGTATCGTTAGGTATGCCTTGTTATTAGGTTGTGCAGATCTAGGCAAGCCTGCTTCACTTTCGACCACAATATCTATCATCGTTTACGATTGGGCGAGAAAGTGGACAATAGCGAGCCAAACCAACAGGCAGGCAAAAAAAAAAACTGTAAAATATTCCTAGATACGTCAACGGCGACGTTCCTTATTATTAGATTGTCGCTTTTTGGCGTCATCTAGGCGATGCCGTGACCTCTGACAGAGGAGAATGGAAGAAGTAAACGTGTTTGGGTCAATTTATACTAGCGCAGAGTCGAAGCACATCGAAGCGTCTTTCCAAAACTGAACATAACAATTTCAACCTTAACTCTACAGCGTAACGCACACATTACTTCTGAGATTTTAAAACATCGCGCGCATTCTTCGGAATTCGCGCGTCTGCGCGTGAACAACGCTGATCGTGAATCGTGCGGCTTCGCCTTAGTTGTAAAGAATTTGACGCTTCGATGCGCTTCGACTCTGCGCTAGTATAAATTGACCCTTACATTGATCACCACAAGTGGAATGGTAATAAGGGCAGGAAGGCGATGATGACAAGACACGAATTTCAACATGTTTCCAAGCACGTATGTACGCAATACTTTGAATGAAAACTGTGCAAACAATTGTGTTATTAAACATTATTATAATATTATCAGATGCGATAATGCAAGCTTATCTTTACAACTGTTTTCATCGGTATTTTACAGTCTGTAAAATGATTATTAAGTGTTGTGGTGTGGTTTTACAAAGTACCTATCGACTTCGGTTTTTCCAGAACAATTTTCCGGAATAAACATGGAGTTTTCTTGTATTATCAAAAATCAAAAGAACTTTCAATTATCCATACGGAACAAATATTTTGTATGACCTAAGTACAAGTAGTTGTTCCCGGTCCTAGAGTTTGTGTGTGGGAGTTGCTATGTTAGTAAACGCACCTGAAAGAGAAGAAATTCCCAGATTTTAGGGCAAACGTTTTTCAAGAAAAATAAATTGTAACTGAATCATCTGGGATCAGAGCTAAAAGGTTACGCGTTACGTGCTCAAAAGCACGTTTATCTTGGTGACCATAAACGAATTGTATTGAACCGGGAAGCAGCGGCATGCATCGCGCAGTGTATGCAGCGGCACGGCCGCGGCGCGCGATGGTGACCACATCAAGTGTGAAATATTTTTGAACTTTATTTACATAATGAAAATAATTATCAGTATCACTTGAAAAGGTCCACACTAGGCGCTAATGTCGAACCTAGAAAAAAGAAAGGAAAGGAGAAAAAAAGTGAAAACAAGGAGAAAAAAAAAAACCGGCCAAGTGCGTGTCGGGCCACGCACAGTGTAGGGTTCCGTAGTTGCCCATCAAAATACTTATGCGAACTAACTAAACTGATTTGCTGAATTTAATTTTAAAAAGAAGAATTTTCAAAATCGGTCCAGGAGTCTTTGAGAAATCGGGGAAAATACATAAGAAAAAAGATTACGACGAATTTAGAACCTCCTCCTTTTTTGAAGTTAGTTAAAAATAGTTAACCTATATAACTATAAGTTACCTATCCCCAAAAAACATACCTATTAAAGCTGTAAAAATAAAGTTGACAAACTTACATTTGCAGTTGAAGAGCATGTTCTCCGATACATTTTGTTTAAGAAAATATATATCCAAGTACATTTTATAAGTTGGTCGACTATTACTCGTAAAGTTGTAAAGCCTACTTAGTCATGATAATTTTCTTTTAAACTTCGTTATATATACTACTATTGTGAATTTTTTCACACCCCCAAACATAACCATTTAGCTGGTAGAGGGGGGGGACACTCGAATCGAGCAAAATTTAGCACTTTAAAGCTTAATATTTCACAAACGAATTTTTTTGTCAAAAACTTGTTAATGGAAACTGTCATTATTTTTTAAAGGCCTATTTAATGATACCCCACACTAAGGGGTACGCGAGAAAAAAAAAATCCTCACTTTACGTGTAAGTACTGGAGGTACCCTAAAAAAAAATATTTTACGAGATTTTATTTTACCACTTTTTTGGCACAACAAATCCGTATATTTACACCAAATTACAGCTCTCTAGTACTGTGCATCTCTGAGCTATACTGCGGACAGACGGACGGACGGACGGACGGACGGACGGACGGACGGACGGACGGACGGACGGACGGACGGACGGACGGACGGACGGACATGGCGAAACTATAAGGGTTCCTTGTTGACTACGGAACCCTAAAAAGAGAAAAAAGCTTAGGCTCATATTGACTTTTGAGTTTAGTTTCTCCATTCGGCAAGAAAGCTCATCTGCTTGAAATGAAAATGATGGAATTGTTTTGTAGGTACTTATAGCTGAAAAAAAGAAACAATCAAAGGAAAAAAGTGCGGGCCATTGTCGTTTCGGTGTGCATCGTCCTTTAGGAGGCCAAGGGGTGCAAGATTCTTGCGAAAAAACATAAAAACAAAACTGTAGTGACTCTTGAAGTACGTCATTGCTTGAGAATTATCATCAGACATTTTCCCCATCTTCACGTGCTTATGAATTGACGTTGGTGGGTGTGTTGTTCGTAATTTCTGCTAGGGCTGTCAATTAATCAAAATGTGGCTTCCTTCGAAGCGTATTTTTGTTTTTAGCAAAATCTCTGATGCTGATGATTTTCCTACAATAGTTAAAAAAAATACATATATATTTTAGGTAACTCTTTTTCTCTTTTATTTTTAGCAGCTGTCTTGTTTTTTTTTCAGTTTAAAGTTACCTTCCTCTGTCGTAGGTTATACCACATCATCAGCCGGAAGACGTCCATACTGCTGAACGACTGTTCGCCACTGGCATCCATCGGTTGCCCGCGACCCTCACGATGTCGTCGGGCCATCTAGTGGGAGGCCTGCCTACGCTGCGTTTTCCGGTCCGTGGTCGCCATTCGAGAACTTTTCTTCGCCATCGGTTGTCAGTTCTACGAGCGATGTGGCCTGCCCATTGCCACTTCAACTTGCAAATTTGATGAGCTATGTCGGTGACTCTGGTTCTTCGCCGAATATCCATGTTCCGGATTTTAACCCGCAAATAAACTCCGAGCATAGCTTTTTCCATTGTTATACCACGTTACTTTGTTAATAGTGGAACAAAAGTGTTGGATGAAACTAATTCTAGAACCAAAACTAAGCAGTGACTGATTATTGCCTACTCCGTTTTATAGGAGAAGGAAAGAAGCCTATTCTACCGAGCAGTGTAAACATCTTAGGCTTATACAAGGTGCGGCTTCCGGCCACACAAGGGCAAAGAGATATTGAAGGTCACCGTGGGATTTAGTAAGTACAAGTCTGACAGTCCCTCTCGTCTTGCCCTTGGTGGGAGGACTCATTTAATGATTCTACCACGTAAAAAAAGGCTCATACAAGGTAGAAGGCTTTTGCCAAGTTTTGGCGACAATTCGTAATGTTACATTGCATCGGTGCTTTTTGGTGGTTGTCACTATTGATCCAATGATCATCAGTGACAACAACCATCAATCACTGTTTTCTGTAGTCGCAGTAGTTTGGGAAAAGTGTGTGCCTCCTAAGAGTTAAGGATGTGCTTAAGAGACACATGAAGGGATATGACGTTATCCATCTCAGTGGGAAAACCTTCCGTCTAACCGCAGAGAGTGGAGGTCACTGAAACATCAAAATGTTTCTGACTTTGAGACTCGTCGGCTTTCAAAATAAAATACGAGTATTAAGAGTGACGAACTAAAAGCCCGACCACCAGCGGCCATCAATTACAACTAGGTATGTTAGTGGTGCTTTCACGTGTCCATAATGTGCAAGAATGTTTGCAAACAAAGGCGGTTTTTCTAGCCACAAGAGAGCCCATGATAGACGCCAGTAGGTTAATGATGAAACGGTCGCCGTAACCGAAAACGGCATGGAAGGGCTAATGTTATTAAATCACTACGAACCGGCAAATCAATCGTCTGTTCAGTGAAGGTGACTTTTCAACCGTTTGTTTCTAATGGTGCTCCCACATTGCCGTTATAAAATGTTTGTAAACATTTTATAACACCAAAACATTTACTAACAAATGTTAACAATTGTTGCCCTTTGTTAGAAACTGTTACATGTTATAAGTGCTCCTACATTGATGGAAAATGTTTAAACATTTTATAACATCTAGTATTGGCTCGCAGTTTGGTTTCGCCTTCTGAGGGCCGAGGACGTCTACACGAAAATGGAAAAATCACCCTTATAAAATGTTTACAAACAAAAGATAACACATGTTTTATTTTGTTATAATTTGTTTTGTTATAAAATGTTTACTAACATTACTAAACATTTTCTAACATGAAAATTTATTTGTGATTAAATGTTTGCTAACAAATGTTTACTAACGTTATTAAACATTTTCTAACGGCAATGTGGGAGCACCATTAATGCCACCTTGTATACGATGTGAGAGGAATTGATGTGTGCAACGTAGTGTTTTTTGGACAAATATTTTGGGGACTAGTATGCGTTAAGTCAAGCTTAGGCCTAGGGTAAGCAAGAGTGAAGTATATTTTTCTATTTTGGTTTATTGCCGCGTGTCGAAGGTTTTCGAATTCTCAGCCGGAAGACAGGCTAGACAGTGTACAAACCATAGCAAAAGAAAATGTTAAAATTGTTGCAAAGCAATGTGCCTTCCTTACTGCTGATTGTAGAACATTTACTTAATTATTTGCTCAAACTAATAACAAACATTAAATTCATTTTGCGTCACATTCAAAGTTTGCGCCATTTACCACCTACAATACATGTCATGCTGTCTACTATCTTTGTTTGTATATTATTTATCTTTAAAAGCAAATACTTGATTAATTGCAAAGTAAATGTAATAAGCTAATAACCCCTGTGATGAAATCTTAAGTGTTTTTTGAAATTATATAATTTGCGAAATATTTGAACTAATTTATAACGCAATAATATTTTTGCTAGAACGCTTCTTATTCGAAACACTCTTGCGCAGACGGTGGAAGGTGGGTTGTTGAATTCACCGAGGATTGCTCTTTCAGCGATGCCCTTTCAATTCTGTTGATCGGAGACGTTACGAGTACACTGTGGCCCATGATGGAACTCAGAAGCTCTCTTGATCAAGCTAGGTCTTGGATAAGTTTAAATGTCGTCTTCTCCTATCCTATAACAGTAAAGCCTTAATCTACAACCCGTAAGGAACTGTGAAATAAAAATATTGTTCGTGACGTAACAATTTAATTTTTGTTGTACCTAATTAGGCGGGTTACGTCTGACGCATGTGGTATGGGTCGTTGGGCGAAATTCTTCACACAATGGACGCCACACGACGTTGCCGATGCGGGCCCTCAGGCCCGGTATCCACCAAAGCTGAGAAGAGAGGAGATGTGTTTGAATAACCAATCAGATGTCCACATCTCCCCTCCGCTTAGCTTCAGTTGACATCTGATTGGTTATTCAAACACATCTCCTCTCCTCTCCGCTTTGGTGGATACGAGCCTTATGGTCGGTTTAAAGAGACACAGCATTTGGTATTGGTGGAGGCCTTTGGGTGGTATTACATATATGGTTTTTTTTTAGGTTGGTAAAATAATCAAATGATTCCTCCCCCCCATTACTGTCAGACTTGTACTGATTAAAATCCACGGTGTCCTTCAATAGCCCTTAGGTAGCTCGTGGGTCCCCGCAACCCTGGCAGGCATATTATGAGTGGGAAAAAAACAACTGTATTTATCTCATATTTTCTTCCTAGCTTGCATAGGTCTCCTCCAACATCCTCTGCAGTGGTGGCCCAGTGGTATTGGTCCCGACTTACGAGTTGTAGGTCGTCGGTTCGAACCCCGCTAGGCGCATTACTTTGTGTACTTAAATTTCATCACCACTGCTCTCAAAACGGTGGAGGAAAATATCGTGAGGAAACCGGCATGTCCTAGAACCAAAAATTCGAAGACATGTGACATCCACCAATCCGCACTGGGCCCGCGTGGTGGCCCAGTTATGGCCCACTCCATCTCACAGAGAAGAGGCCGGTGTCCCAGCAGTGCGAACATTAAAGGCTGATAATGAACCTCCTTTGCGAACCTGCTTTGTAGTCAACGATCATCATTCCGTAATTAAAATCAAAGTGTGAAGTTAACACTTTAGTAAATTAATTTGGTAACCCTGTTTACAAAGACAGAGAGAGCTTGAGGACATATTTTATTTAAAAACAGGTAATGGGGATTCCCTATTTCAAACATTTACAGGAAATACTGGCCGAGGTCAGAGGGCAGAGACCCTTAGCACGAATTTTCAGTATTTGAGACGTAAAGTAAACTGAAACTTTGACAATTTTGAAGGAAAAAAATAGTTCTTTCTTCGCACACTAAAGGCGCTGTTCCATTTTTTCATACAAAGACGCTCAAATACTGGAAAGACGCTGTAAAATAAAAGAGTGACAATTCGTGCTTTTTTTTTTATTTTTTTTAGCTTGGTAAAATCATCAAATGAGTCCTCCAACCCCGGGCAGGGCGGGAGGGACTGTCAGACTTCTACTGACTAAAATCCACGGTGTCCTTCATAGCCTGTTATGTTCCGGGGTTACGGTAAGGGAATAATCCCGCGACCCCGGCAGGCTTTGGCCCTCTGAGAGGGGGGGCCCCGTCATTATGCTAGCGCTCTTTGAGGCGCGCGTGGGACACAACGCGCCGTCGACCCGGGCATGGTCCTTGGTCGGGCAGCGAGTTGCCCTTTACTCGCTGCCCGCTTGCCCGCGCCTACGGTGGCCGGAGATCATCAAGCGATGTCCGTCGCCGTGGGCGCCTACCACTGCGGCTGGGGCGGAGGGAGGACGCTGTCCTCTCTCGCTCGCGGTCCGCTTCCTCCTTAACGAGCATTACTGCCTCGCAGAAGGAGCTGACCGCTTCCCACTCCGTCTCGCCCCGCAGCATGGCCGCAACCAATGCCGGGCGCGAGAGGTCTCCGCCTATCGCAGCCGTGAGGACACGTCGGTGCTCCGCCCAAGCTGGGCAGTCTTGCACCGTATGCTCCACCGTTTCCTCCGGGCGATCTTCGCAGTGGTGACACCCAGGCGTCTCCTTTCGCATCAGACACAGGTACCTCCCGAAACTTCCGTGTCCGGTGAGGACCTGCGTCAAGCGGTAGGTCAGGACGCCATGACTTCTCTCCAGCCACTCCTCAAAGAGGGGTCTTACCGCCGCAATTGCGGCGTGCCCGGCCTTCGGTCGCGACAGTCGTTCCTTCCATACTGCCCTGGACAATTCGTGCTAGGGGTACTGGTCCTGGGGTGCTATGACAGGAAACCTCCACGTGCGCCCGTGGACTGGAGTTCCCTCTCGGATACGTCCGGGGGGAACACCAGTTTTTCGGGCCGGTGCACCCTGGGATGCGGGCAAAAACTCTTCCTTAGGCACTGTGTGCCTAAAAATGGTCTCTTTGCCCGTATGCGAATAGCCTGTCGTGTGGACGCTCCAACGCGTGTCTCTCTGATTAGCAGAGGGCACAGCGGCGGAGCGGGCTTGCGGACGGTGAGTGGTGGGTAGCTGAGAGATGGTAGTAAGGAACACGGGTGGATTATAGTCAGTAAGAGTCTGACAGTCCCTTCCGCCCCGCCTAGGGCGGGAGGACTCATTTGATGATTTTACCACCTACAAGAAAAAAAAAGGGTACTGGTCCTGTGGGTCGTGGGTAAGTCACAGTTTACGCGCAATATTGTCTGTGGTTAAAAGTACTTACTTCTCAACATGGTTAAGATTCTTTTTCAATTTAAGTATCTTTGCTAACGTCATTGCACTAAGATGAATGAGTGTGACGTAGGATACTTATAGTTTTTTTCACTTGTGGTTTTTGGACTGGAATAGAAACTGGCGAGTCATTACCGCACATATAAGGTCAATAATTGTTCTGAGAAAACTCAGTTTTCATGGATTTACCTAACTTGAAAGGGAAAACACACGAAAGTTCCTGACCCCGTAGTATACCTAATTATTTTTATAATAATCATGAGTTTGTTTGATAATATTCGATTTATAACTCTAGGACTTAACAACCTTCATTGTCTTGGCATTATTTTAGAGCCTAAACTTTAAATCTAAGAGCCTAAGCATACCCCGCCAAAGCCACCCTTTTCCTTTGCCCTCAACGTTTCGGGACCGCGGTGCCATGTTAAGTACTATAAAATCCCGCAACATTGTTTTGGTCTTCGGGTAGTCGCCACTATAGATTTTGACTATCATGCATGAGTTGCAGTTGACACTAAAAAAGTTAGACTCAAAAAGAAATTGTAAAATCTCGTTTTGAATTCCCCAGCGAACTAGTCTGCCTTCAATATTATCTCAATAAAACCTAGTTATACATAAAACAGTGTCATCAACAAGATACTTCGAAATCTTCAGTAAACAATAGTGCGCGCACGCACGCGATGACGGAAGATTTTCTCGTTTCTCATGAGTTTAATAGTTTATGGCCCGCAAAACTGTGCCTATGCTCTTTACATCCGTAATTTCTTATTGATTTTTATGTCAGTGATAAAATTATAATGACTGATGGATGTTTACTACTTTTCTACAGAGGGCCTAAACGCAACTTTATCATATTAGGTTTCAGATCAAAGAAATAGGCAGATAGAACGCTCAGAACACGCGAGTGGGTCCACCAAAGTTAATACAAAATCAAATCAAATTACATTCCATGCCGTTTTCTTTGTTTTTGAGAACAACTTTTACAATGGTTAAAGACACGTGACGGCAATTTTGGCAAACAACAACAACGACGCGCAGCTTGGTACGACGCGTAGCTTGGTACTGTCACATATTATTCGATTTTATTTTGTAGTTTTCGAGGAGGTGTATTAAAAATCTGGTCGTAAGCTTCACTATTGTGTACTTAACTTTGGTGGAACCACTCGCGTGTTCTGAGCGCTCTATCTGCCTATTTCTTTGATCTGAGAGTAGGTAGTACATTTTGATACAAATGGAGAATTTAGGCTGACCGCAGACTTGAGTCAAAACAGTTTTAAGACAGACTTTTGCTTTACAAAAACCATGAAGATGCGCACACTTGAAACAAAACGTCTCATAGACAATATTGTCTAATAGACATAAGAACTGCACAGCGACAAGTCTGACACTGAACAGTTTTGTTTCAGTTGAGCGGCGTGTCGTAGACAAAACAGTTTTGTTTATGTTTGACATAGGTGACAGGTCGACAGAGACAAACTCGGCGATTGAGTAAGCTTAGCTACTTAGAAGAAGCTCGTGCACTATCTAAGGGATTTTACTCATATGGCGCGATGCGATATCGAATTGCATCGATTGACGATGTCGGTCAGATATCACGCAAGCGTCCGGGCGAAAAAAATGTATGGACGATCGATAGTGTTTGCTAATGGAGTGGCACGGGTTGACGATATCGCTCACAGATCTCCTAGATACCGAATTGCATGTACGTCCTAATGACAATGCACATGATTCTGTGTTCGAAATTCGATTGCGCAACTACTCGTCTCGTGCGATATCTTTTGTCTTTGGTTTGCAGCGCCTTTATGTCGTAGTAGTAAGGTGGACTTTTGAAGTGTACGGTCGTATTGCATTGCATCACTCCAGAAAATACGTTCGACTCGATATCGTACAAATCGCGTCGCATCGCATCGCGCCATGAGTAAAGTCCCTAACGTTGAAGAAATTCGGATTGTATGCGTTCGGAAACACATTTAAAGCGTTTAGTGCTAATTGGTGGAATACCTAGCAACAAGTTAGGGATGTCCAGTTGTCCAATAAAATTTCAGAACCGGCTTAGTTCTTGAGTAAACTAACACGCCAAAAGGCAACCTACCGGCTAAATGGATACAATAATACGTCTAATATTTTTAAATTTTATTCAGAAACGATGGGTGAACTATTAAGTTTAGAAAGTGGTATGGCTGGAGAGGTTGCTTTCTTTGAGATGAAAACTAGGAGAAAAATGTTATGGAAGAAGATAACACTCTTTGTTTTTGGTGTGTAAATAAAATCATGAAATGAGTCTTCCCACCTCGGGTGGAGCAGAAGGGACTGTCGGACTTATTGACTAAAATCCACGGTGTCCTTCAATAGCGCTTTACGTTCCAGGGCAACAGTAACCTACTTACAGTCCGTCCCTGATATAGTAGTTTCAACCTCAAATAAATTGAGATAAGGGAATGATAGATATTTTCCAATTAGCCGATTCGACTACAATGTTTTTACTAGAAGCTAGAAGAATCATGTTTTTACTCAAAGATGGTACATTTTTCACGGTAGCTGCGCGAGTCATTGACCGTGGTACTCGACGTGGGTAGGAGAAAAGTACGTGATACTGCGAGGCGTTGTAAACTGTGCAATATTGTACTTAAAAAGTAAAAACGATGTATGTTTTATAATACCGTTGGTTTTGTACAACGGGTGGGAAACTTAACAAAAAAAAAAACATCAAAAATCAGAATAACATTAGCTTGTTACAATATTTGAATTTCGAATTCTTTTATTTTTTTTTTTTTTAATTACTAGCTTCGGTATTTTTTAACCTTGGAAAAAAAGAAGTACGGTTATGTTTTTTGTCTTTTATTAATCAAACAATGGTTAATGAATAAGTATTTGTTCTGTTTTCATTATTTACAGCTTTGAACTTATTTTTGACCATGCACGATGTCACTGTACATTTATAATTAAGTATGAGTAGGTGGTCGAATTTAAAAGTCTAATGAGATGATGATGATACCACCGTTACAATGAATCAATGATGTATGCACTAAAGGGTCTTTTAACTGATCAATTTTCTTTAACAAAATAATAAGGCATTTTAATGCGTAAAAAAACGAATAGAGAGATGGAATATTAAAACAAACTCTCCCTCCTGCTCCCGCCTTTGTCCAGCCGTGTAACAGTGCTGTCTAAAACATATTCCTAATAATTTAGGTACTTCGTATATTTCCAGCAACGTCATTTGCTATTCATTCACAAAATTAATAATTTGGAATATTGCTAAGTGGCCGTTAAGAAAAGAAAAAGACCTGATGAAGGATAAATAGGTACAGTATGCGTGATTACCTCAAGTGGCCAAAACACAGTATATAGCTACCTAAATTCAAATTAACTGTCGACATCAATTACCATACAAGGTAGTTGTATTTACAGTTACAAAATGAGACTACAGTAATTTCAATCAATATTAACGTGCCCAAATTACCCACGAGTAAATATTGATGCCACTCTGTTTCACTTATTCGATTGAAAACACAGTTACTCGAGATTCGAGAACCATTCTTTAAAATGCCAATGCATAGAAGAAGTAAGTATAGTAACTGTTTCCAAATTCAAAACTCGGACACTTCAGAGATTCCGAATTCGTTTCTATTATTTTGTTTTCTGTTGTTTGCAGAATAAAAATATTATTTTCTAAATCATCATTTCAACCTGGCATGGCACTGGCCCCCCAGTTTTTCTGCCATATTTTTCGGTTCTGTGCCTCCTTCATCCATCCAATTTCCGCGATTTTGGCGATATCGTCAACTCAATGGCTTTTTGGGGGCCACTCAAAAGGCCATTGGGCTAACGATATTATTAGCCTTGGTTTATCCACCACAAAAAAATCTAACTCCATCTGCCATCTCAGCGTTGTCCTGCGTAAGTCCAATTGAAGCGTGTTAATAATAAATCGCCATAATTATTGTATCTTCTATAAGTATTATATTCTGCTTTCCTTTGTCCTTATTTATTTGGTATCAATGCAGCATGTCTTCTTCAATACTTACTCGTATGTTCTAATCCTAATAAAATATGAGGACAGTCATTCATTTCTGAATCTGCACTTCTGCAGTCAACCTTTTTTTAAACCTATATAAATCCTTCACACTATTCTAAATATTTGAATATGGAATAATGTGGACATTTGAATATAGAATAGAATAAAGTCTGTCAAATTCGAATCGAGAATTAGGTCATCTTTATTTTTATCAAAATTAATCATTCTAATTTTGAACTTATGAATTAATTGAGACAAAACAAAGTGAACTGACCTAGAAATTATGCGAAGCTTTAGATCGTCGACATGGTAGGTACGTTCAATATTTATACGTTCCATCAACGTCAGTGAACTTGTGTTGTGTGTGCCCGCCTTTACCCGCTTTTACCTTGCTGCACTATCTAGATTCGCTTTATCTGAGCAACTCGTACCGCGAATGTGTAGTGTAGTTGCTGTAGTCGGTTGGCGCAACCGGTGGTCGACGGTCGTGATCTCGGTTAATTGTTTTTTTTAAGTGTTTAAGTGTTAGTGTAGTGTTAACGGTACAAGCGGAGTTAGTTCACAGGTAAGGCCGTTTGACCCTTTATCGGATATTGCTCTTTGTTGTGATTTTAATGGCATTAAGAATTGTTCCGTTTGTAAACCGTTTTATTAGATTGTCTATTGTTTTACTGCTGTTAGATCTTTACAGTAGGTTAGACCTCATTTTCGTGGTTACTGTGCCGTTTTATGATTTTTATAGAAAAAGTAAAGGATTTGTTTTTGCTAGATACTGACACGGTTTTCTTAAAACATCGAAAAGTATCCGCGAATATGTAGTGTTATTCTAATTACAATAAGAACCTACCCACTTATTTTTTATTTATTTACAATCGCGTTCCATATTCAAATCACCGGTTATGAGTGAATAAAGAGATAGAAATTTAAATTTTAAATAAGTGTTCTTAGTTCCAACTGACAGTTAATATAATAATGGCGGTTGTACACGATAGGCTTGACAACCTGTTGGCATTTAAGGCTATTGTGATATTTTCACTGGTTTGTTCATTGTTAGAGCCAAATTGTTTTGATTCTAAAGTCGTAATATACAAAATTATTGATATACTTACTTACCTTTATTATTATTAATTTACCGTCATTATTCTACAAAGCATAGGTATTACATTTTTGATATATAGTGTACTCGTTCCCGGATAATATTAAGCTGTGGAAAATGCATTAACTAGTAAAGAAAGTTTGGCATAAAAGCCCTGAAGCCATATCAGAAACATTACAAGAAAAGTAAGGGAAGTAGACGGGTGCGTGTCTAGCGTAACGGCTTTTCCTGCGACGATATTTACTTCAAAATATACTTTTATGAATATTTTATACTATTGAATAACATTATAAATATCTTCCCACAAAGAAACTCGTTTTTCTGGTATCAACGTAACTGCTCTAATTAGCTAAGTATAGCATATGAAAATGAAATGCCCATAGTTAAATATTTGATGATGGTGTCAATTATAAAATATTTACAAATCAAGAAGTTTTACTGCATATTTAGGTCAAATTTTTCAATAGCTAGTTAACCTCTAACTGAGGAATTAAAATAACGGTTTGACATAATTTATTTTCTATAGATAAGCTGTCAAACCGCCATTTTTATTCCTCAGTTAGAGGTTATCTGGCTATTGAAAAATCAGCCCGTAGAAACAAAGGTAAACAAAGGTTTTTACCATAATGCAGCGGTTACCAATTAGTTTCGGGGTCCGTTTTAAGAAATAAATGATGGTCATCCATCGCGAACCGCAAAATTTCAAAGAGAAAAAAAAAAACTTACATTGTAATTAAAAATCATAGGTACTTTTTTACATAATATATCAATGAGAATTCGCATTATGGCATAATGCTAGACGGGGTCAATTATTATAATATCAGACTACCTAAAGAAGGTACTTTTGTAGTCCTGACTGAAATGTCTGACTTATAGAATACCACTGGAAAGTCTGGTTAAGCAACCGTCGACCACCTAGCCCCCTAATTGTAGTTTTCAGAGGCCAATTTAATAATTAAGAGAAAAAATCACGGACGTGACGCAGGAATGTCGGAAACAGTGGACAGACAGACGATCTTTTTAAAGCGACCTGAAGAACTGGCTAGCCATGGCACAAATCGCCAAAAATGGAAAGATTTGGAAATGACCTAGAAGAAGTTCCTTCGTTAATAAGTCTCTCTTATGATCTTTAGCATCTAAGTTTCCATTTTTGAATTTTTGAGACCACTTCTAGCCTCCAAAAAAAAAAGGTATTTTATTTCAACCCACAAAATTATTAAATACTAGCTATTCTAAGTAGTTTCAACCCCTTTGCTCCCTTTGGTCGTAGCGTGATGTTCCATAGCCTGTAACCTTCTTAGATAACTCGACTCTCCAACACAAAAATAATTTTACAATTCCATCCAGTAGTTCCTGAGATTAGCGCGTTCAACTGAACGAACACTTCAGTTTTATAAAATTAGTTAGTAGATAAGCAAAAAGTCAAACGACTGAACTTTTCAAGTACTGTTAAAGAATTCAATTTGGAAAACCTCTGCAGACTTTTAAAAAACCAACCTAGATTTACAGTGAAACCATTTCAATCCGCAAAAGTAGTCAACATTATAGCAACAACAGAATCACGCTTTTCGCCGGAACGTTACGGATGCTGAGCAAAAACGGTGCAGATCACAATCCGGTGACAAATAAGAGGACATTCACCCGTAATGTCATCCTGACGCGAACGAGCGTGACTTATGCCCGGTTTCTGGTGTCACCAGTTATGCTCTCAATAACTGTTGCTTCAACAAAGTTGTTGGTCAGTTAAACGTAGTTTAACTCTCGCTGTGTTTCTGATGACACACGGACCAATAACATAACTATGAGACCAATAGCCAGTTCCATAATGTGCCACTAGATGGGTCTGTTTAATAAATAGAGTTTTTCATGGATTTTATTAGTGCAATTCGACGCCAAAACTAGTATAATGTATAAAATACTTTACAAGAGTAATAAAAGGCCTTTGCCCAGCATTGAGACACACTATTTTCAATAAAAAAAGGAACATACCGGTGACACAGGGACATACTTTATAACTGAAAACGAAAGGCATTGTAATTTTTATTTTTGAAATTAAAACGAGTTAATTGCCATGTTGATTTGAAACAGTTCACCCATCATCATGGTACTTGCAACATTGCCGAAATATGGTATAATCAAAACAAGTAATAAACATGGTTAATAATTCTTTTTATAACGCTAGTGATCATGCTAGTTAAAAAACTCAGGTATACCTACAGTGTTTTTTGTTAATACAAGTGATTGTTCAAAGAACTACATTTCATTTTGAAACATCTTTTTGCGTAGACAAATAACTGCCAATAACAGTAAAAAATAATAAATAGAAAGAAACGAGCTTTATTTACATAACACTATGATTCAATTTTGTTTACACTAAAAATCATAAATATTGGTATTGATCCCAGATGTCTGACCACCCTTTGTAAAAAAAAGGTCAGGACAAAAAAATTCAACGTCGTATTATAGTTGTGGAATCGATAAACGGCAAAAATTGGTCGGTCAAGTTGATCTTAGTTTATGTTGAGTTTAACTTACATTGCGGTGTTCAGAAACCCATTTTTATAGTTTATCGAACCAACAGCGCTATTGAATAGATAAACTGTCGACAAAAGGACACCAGAAACCGGGCATTAGTATTGAGAGCAACGACGGATTGAAAATTGTGTTAAGATTTGTTACCCCTGGAATAATAACTAAGGAAGTTATCGGGGAAAAAGGAAAATTTTCTCGAAAGTCTTGTCCAAACTTGGAAGTAGAAGATAAAGTAAACGAAAGTAATTTAACAAAATTAGAAATATTCTATGTCAGCTTTAATTTGCCCCGGAGACAGGCAGTGTTTTATGGCAACATCTACGATACGACCCCTGAAGATACAGGTCTGCGTACCTAGTTTAGGGGCCGAAAATCTGACAATTATTATTGAGATAATTGTACAACCTACTGTTTCTCTACTTGCTATGTTTACTGTGTCTTTCTATACAAATAAATATTATTATTTATTATTATCTAGCCAAGTTATAAGCTAGCACAGTATCACTGACGGGTGACATGACAACTGCTCATCTTTAAATGTGCCATGGATACAAAATACCTTAAGATTCAGCGGTAAAAAAAGGTAAACAAAATATACAAGAACAATTAAAATAGTAAGTTACTATGACACTATAATAATCAACTAGGTAAATAATGAAGACACATTGGGAAACCTTATAGAACCATTTATTGTAGAACAATGCCTGGCATAAGTTCATATCTCGATGATCCCTGACATCATGCACCTGTTTGTCAATCACTGTTTTAAAGATCATAGTTTTGATTATAAACCTGAATATGCTTATGCTATAATGCTACGTTTGATTATCCGTGTAAAAATAAAAATGAAAGAAAGACAGGAAACCCCAGATATCAATGGAATGTTTATTCAGGATGTCAAAGCAAAGGAAACTCAAGATTGAACAATACCAGAGACTTGAATCGAGTGCGTTTTCAATAACTTTGTGCGTCAGTGAGATGTTGCAGATGTAAAATTGAATGACGCTGTAATAAAAAGTGAATTAGTCTTTCTTCTAGCTAGATGGACGCGGAACCGTCTCATCAGGTAACCGTGTCCTTGGAGCATAAAAAGCTATTGAAAGATCATCGCTGATTGTAGTCAGTACAAGTCTGACAGTAATGGGTAGGACTTTTGATGATTTTACCACGATAAAAAAACAGCTAGATGGACTGATGAACTTGTAAAGAATATGGTTGAGATAAATTCGAGATGTGGAAGGCGGAAGACAGGGTATTGTAATGATGCTTGGGAGACGGGCCTAACAGTGAACAGCGATAGGTTAAATTCTATGGTATATTTAACTGGTAAGGATGGTGTACTGAATCAGAAAGTCGAAATTTATATCCACACAAAATATGTAGTCGAGTAGACTGGCTAAATAAAGGTTACGGGAAATTGTATAACTGACAGTAGCACATCAACAAAATTATAATTATTCCGATATAGTTAAGCCCAATCAACGATATGAACGATATATTATTGATATGCAATGTTTGTTTATATCAATCAAACGTTTAACTGAGGAAAATGCAGAGATAGATAAGGTTGGCAGGCAATTCGGCCGGACTGAAAGAAACACCGAATGGCACTTGGGTATTATTAATTTTTATAGAATTATAAAGTATATAAATAACTCTCCCGAATGAGCTGCGCTTTTTTGAAGTCAAATCAAAATGCGCAGTTGCACAGTTCTCGAGATAGCCATATCATCACCCAAACAATGCCTTGCAACAGAAAAACCAGTTGATTCATCACATTTGAATAAGTGCCGCAGAAGCGAACAAAGTGTTATTATGGCAGTAATACAATGGTGTTAGATTAATAGCCACTCGTTAAGAAGATGGATTTTGGTCTCTCGAATCAATTGTTTCATCAGTTTACTGTTCGATGTTACTGTGAGTCATCAACAGCGTCATGGCATTTTGCCAAAAATCTTCACCGGATTCGCGGTGGTGTATGGTTTATAATGAAAGTGTGTACATGCACCGGAGATCTGTCCGGCGTTTTGTTCGAGTTGTTAAGAAAATGGTCCATTGTCCGGTGAAAAAAACGGACGTATACAAGCGGCCTTACAGTGTAATCTGATGTAACTAAGTATCCAGTATTGTTCATGGAGTGGCTTGCTATCTGGTCTCCACTATCCAGTTACATCTTGGCAAGATTGGAATAAAGTCTTAGATAACCTCCTTAGTATTTAAGCCTCTGGTTTGAGGCCTCGAATTCTGCCTTAAGTGTAAGGCTTCCAAGAGGCTCAAATGGATTGTCAGGTAGACAGCACATAACCTCTTTTAAGATGACCTGCGAGACACGACGCATAATAGTAGATTACGCACCAAGGGAATAAAGCAGTGCCTTACGTCACGGGCGTATTGAATGTAACGAGGGAATTAAGATAAGAATCCTTAGTGTAGCGAGGGATTTAAGTTAGCCCAAGACAAAGGCAGCTTTATTCCTGAGGTGAGTACTCTGCTTTTCACACAACCTGCGAGGAAATAAATTCGAATTTTGAAATTTGATGTGGTACGACAACCTTCGAACGTGAGCATGCTGTGGTGCCCACCTCAGCAAGCGATCAGCTGTTGCAGTGGGGACTGCCGGGGGGCAGCCGCCGCTGCTTCAATTCCTTCGTTGAAAGTTTTCATTCTATGTTTTGTTTGAGGTTCCAAATTCAAATCACATTATTCCCACGGGAATAATGAAATTCAGTACATAATTATATTATTCCCGGCTCGAGCGGGAGGGAACAATGCCTTGCTTTATGGCTGGTTAGCAGACATATAATTTGACATTTACGAGCAGGTGGTGTGAAAAAATAATAATTTCGAATGTGGCACTTATACTGTTTTGGGGCATGGCGTCTTTAGAAACAGCCGTTGGTTAGAGGAGCTCGTGGCTAAATAATTACAGCCACGCAGGCCGATCTTCCGGGTTAAGCCGTGCTTGCCGAGGTTGGTCTGTGGATGGGTGACCATCTGTCATAGCGAGTTTCCTCCGTGCCTCGGAATGCACGTAAAGCCGTTGGTCCTGTCTGTCATTTGTAGATCTTTGACAGTCGTTACTGCAAGTCAGAAGCTCTACAGTCTGACAACCAGTTTCATGGGGTATCGTATTACCCAGTTACTGGGTTGTGGAGGTCCGATAGGCAGTCGCCTCCATGTAAAATACTGATATTCTGCTGCATCTGGTTCGACTCGAAGCCGACCCCAATATAGTTGGGAAAAGGCTAGGCAGATAGATGATGATGAGAAGCAGCTGTTGGCTCATCCATCCTTTACTAAAACTTAGGTTCGATGTCATACCCTTCTGATAAAAAAACTGATATCATTTTTATTAATTATCAATAGGCTAGTTGCCTAAAAAAATGTAATTAGTCCGTCTTTTAGTTTATTCAAAAATAAGGGACACGTATTTTTTTATTTGTAAATTAGACCAAAAATAACAAAGATATAGCCTATTAAAGTTACGTGTGACGTCACGATGTGTGGCATTTTTCGCGCAGAGTGCCGTCACAGGTAACTTAAATAGGCTATTATCTTTGTTATTTTTTGTTTAAAAGAAAAAAGAAAAAATACGTGTCCAATATTTTTTTATAATCTAAAATACGGACTAAATAGAATGTAATTATTTTGACCCTGGACACTACCCTATTATCTCACTACTTTTTGTTTTATTTCCATTCGATCCATCCCAGTCCTGTGCTGGGAGCTACATAATTATATTGAAGTTTCCATTGCTTAACAGGAACTCCTCGGAGACTGGTTTTAAGCAGTTGTTTTAACAGTTTTATATTGCTGTGCCGGTTCAACTAGTATAACTTTAAACTCTTGTTTAAAAAAATCAGCAGTCTTTAAAGTGAGGAAATGATTAAGATCACGTTTTACTTTTTTATACTCTGTATCACGTGATTTTCGTGTCTAAAGTCAATTTAATAATATTGTGAAACATGAACGCACCAATTTTTTGTACAAAAGTGGCGGATCTTTCTAATGTGAACTTTTTTTTTGAAAATTTCTCTTTTTAAATTTTCAGTTTTTTAGCTAAATGTTAGTGAATAGTGGACAGTAAACTGTTGTGAGAAATCGTTAGATTTTTTTACCAATATCCGATGATTGACATTTGACAAAAACTTGAATTTGACAGAGTGTGCTATTTCTGTGATGGTCAACTTTTATTTATTTTTGACAAAGATAATAATAACGGTTTTATTTTCTCTCACAATGGATTTGTAGCACTCACAAGTCACACAAAGATAACTAGACAAAAAAATTTAGTAACATACTGACGCCAGCGCACCAACCTACCTCAATTTAACAAATTATCCCAATCAAAAATCAACCTTCTCACATTGTCAATAAGGCGCATAGTACCCTCAATGACCTTGAACATCCAGACGGAGCTAAACGCACATTTTCATATCTTCACCGCACATATGAATATGATCCCGAGCATACCGCGATACCTCAAAATGATATCATAGACTATGCAGCTAGGCAGAAACAGCTGCAAAAACCCGCTTTCGCCCGGTTTTTATATGTGGAAATCTCAATTTTCAACATATTCTTTGTAAAATATTGACTGATTTACATGAGCGCTACTCACATTGTAGTAAATTTTAACACCGATTGATCTATTCAAAAACATTTTAAATAAAAGAAGCCGTTTAGAAGGAGTGAGCATTTATTTGAACAAAATAGCGTGTTGTACATCTCGCCTGATAGTGCGCGGTCGCCGTAGCTTTTGGACGCCTGCAAGTTCTGCAACACCAGAGGTGTTGCTTGCGCGTTGCCGATCTTGCAACTTTTACGCTATTTTTGTGTAAAGAAAGGAAGAAGGAACGTAAATTAAGTACATCACTTTGATGACACAGATGGCGCAGTGGCCGAGCGATCGACTGTTGATCAGGGTGTCGCGTGTTCAAATATTTGCATGATCTGCAAGTAGTTGTTCCGGGTCTGGATGTTTGTGTATGTGGGTTTCTATGTTCGTAAACGCACCCACAATACAGGAAGAAATTACTGGGGTCTAAAACAAAAAAATCGTCGATATTTTAATACAAATAGGTACACTATTACTTTATTTCAGTATTTCAAAAAAATTGGTCCAAGTTTCAGCAAAAAGCACAATCTGCATTCATAATAGATATAATGAAAATATATAACTTTGAATAAATACCTAGTAAGAAAACGAGTATTTTCACTTATAAAGTCCAAATATTCATCTTTTACGTCACTAACCCGTGCTAGCGCCTCCTGATGACATTATAATATGAAGTAATCACGTTTTCCTCAATGTTGGACAGGTTTTTAAACCTGAGACAGAAAATACACTTAAAACGAATTAAAATATCGAAAGCCGGTTTTTCAAATGAAATAATACTAGACAAAAACCGAACTTGATTGCCGTTGTGCATATTTAAAAACGTTACCGCAACATTTTTAGTACTACAGCACTTAGCATCTATTCAGCTTAAATTCGTTATTATTTACCAATATTTAGTTGAATATTTAGAAAATCACTTTCAGCAAATTTTGTCAAACTAGATAAAAAAAACTGCAATAAATATCTATCCTAATAAAAATACATAATTATCTAAATATTTAACACTCAAAGGTGACTGACTGACATAGTGATCTATCAACGCACAGCCCGGACGGTTCGGGCTGAAATTTGGCATGCAGGTAGATGTTATGACGTAGGCATCCGCTAAGAAAGGATTTTGATCAATTCTACTTCCAAGGGGATAAAAAGGGGATGAAAATTTGTATGAAACTTTGTCAATTTGATAAAAAATACATTGTTAAGTTCCGACATCCACGCGAACGAAGTCGTGGGCATAGCTAGTTCTTAATATAAAGAAGAGTTTGGTTGTTTGGTTGAACGCTCAAACTCAGGAACTACTGATCCAAATTCAAAAAATATTTATGTGTTGGATAGACCACTTATCGAGGAAGGTTAAAGGCCATATAACATCACGCTTAGAACAACAGGAGTCGAGCAGCGGGGTTAAAACCGCGGGTAACTGCATGTTGCAATATGATGTGCACAATATTTTTTCTATCTATTTATTCAATAGCCAAAAAAGTTCAAGAAGAGAGCTGTTTCCCTAGTCCCAACAGTGGGAATACAACAGCCTTACAGAACGTCCATCAAGACCAATATCAATAGACATTACTTAAAACTAGTTTCAACCAATAAATCGGCTAGAATTTTTAAAGTTAGGTATAAGTAATGCGAGAATTCAGTAAGGTTCTGTTGCATGGGACTAAGTTTTTTGAAGAGTATTAGTTAGTTAGTTATTTTGAATAAACACTGCTCCTTCGTAATATTCAAGAATGTCACCGTAATGTATTCCTTAGTTTTGCTCTGCTCGTAAAAGCAAACTATTGTTTATATTGGGGCCGAGGTAAACTCGATCGTAAGTATTCTACATAATACCTACTCTTTAATTGCAGACCTATTTGCTAAGCCTTGCCTCTGACTTTAAACGATGTCACTAGATTAGGTTAGAAAAAACTAACTCAAATCAAAATCACGGGGAAAAGATTGATGAGGGACTTATGAGCCTCAACATACATATCCGTATTTTACCGTACAGCCTACTTGACGTATTATGACGTCAATTATATGGAATATGAAAAAACGTCTCTAGTGTAAGATCGAGGATCTATTTTTTTTCTATAAAATCAAAGACCCCGTTTACTGTTATGTCACAAAAACTCTTGAAAACTGAGAAGTATGGCGGGAAAAGGGCCATCACCTGCTGCTGTGGGTGATTCCAGACTGAAAATCAAAATCAAAGCATTTATTTCAAGTAGGCCAGTTACTTACAGGCACTTTTCAATTGTCATAGACAAATAAAAATAATTTAAACATTAAAAAGTTAAAGTGCTACAGTCCCAGTCACAAGACATAAAAACTGTGAAAGTGCCGTAGATGCCCGTTCCAAGAAGTAGATCTCTATGGAGAAGAACGGGCAAGAAACTACATGGACACTCTTTTTAGATCGCCAGAATTATTAAAGAACCTTTAATATGAAAATGATCATGGTGACCCCCTTCAAAACTGTCCACCAGAAGGGGGGGCGGGGTACTTAGATTCACCATCTACCGTAATCACACCCCCATTACTGGGATCTGGAATCACACATTAAAAATCGTATGTTTTGGGGTCACAGTACTTAAGCCTTCTCACATTAGTTTTCTATGATTTGTTAATGAATAGGATATAAGTTATTCTACATATAATAAATTACATAAAACGAGAAAGTTGGAGGAAAGAGTTGTTTACTTATAAATGACAAGGCATTTGAATGAAAATTGCCACAAAGATAGAATATGCGAAAAGCTGTAATATCTTATTTATAAAGGCTTATTGTGGCTGACGTATTTATTATGTAATACCTAAACCAAAAATGTTGTACACAAAAGAAATATTTCTTATTATTACGTATTTTTTGACGCCCTTTGAATGTTTTTTTTTTCTATCTGGGGGCACGGTTGTGCCCCCGCCAAGACGTTATTATTTTATGTACTTATTCCTATTTTTTTATTGTTAGTTTCTCTATATTAGTGTTGTATTATAATGTAGGTACTATATTATAGTATGTAGTAGTTTTTAAAAGAACACAACTATTCCGCGCGATCTGAAGCACTTAGGCGATTCTCACACTGCCCCGCATGATGCAGCGTAGCGCGTGGATGCGTGTTCTTCCGTTGCTTGTAAGTATCTCCGTTTGTATGGAAAACACGCACCGCATCCGCATGAACGCGCGTGGATGCATTTTCTGTGTGTTAGACTGTGTTAACATCCACGCGCTACGCTGCATCATGCGGCAGTGTGTAACTAGTTAAGAATAATAAAAATTGGTACCATTTCTATAAGGTTTAACTGTTAACTTTAAATTGATACCCTAGATTATTAAAATCACGCTATTACTCAAGGAGCTATCCCGGATCAATTCCAAGTTAGTGATTTCACACTTTTACTGTGACTGTAAAAATAATTTAATATTATAGTCCTCAAAGTAAACAAATGTTTGAACCGATGTTTTTGATAAAAATATACTACTGTGGTTTGTTTAGTGATAATGTTATCACTATCAGTGCCAAACAGTCAAGTGCGAGTGGGTGGTTGTGGGTGATATTCAACGTTTTGTATGCAACTGGAATGGATTTTTCGATAGGATTTTCCTCCACGCAATTGATTAAGACTTCCATAAATTATTAGGATGCATTAAAATATATAGTAACACCAAAATTAAGACAGAACACAAGAACAGGGTAAACATTCACAGATTGGCCAAAGGTCTTCTTGGAAATGCAATAGAGCCAACATTACCAAGGAAATCAGGCAAAAATATTCACATATCGTCGATCGGTCAAAAGTCTTCTCAGTGAGAATGACTTGGTTGAAAACTCGTAACTAACCACGCAGGTTTAGTGAAGTAAATGTGACTTGTCTTTGATTGCTTGCTGCTAGATATTATAACAACATCACGTTAAGAGGAGCCCCTGAGGGAGCCCCCTTACAGGGCCAAAGTTTGCTAATGTCGCGGAATTGTCTCATCAGGTAACTTTGACGCCAGAAGGTAAAAGGCTATTGAAGGACACCGTGGATTTTAGTCGGTACGAGTCTGACAGTTCCTCGCGTCCCGCCTTTGGAGGGTCTCATTTAAAGATTTTACCAAAATTAAAAAAAAAAACTTCTGAAATTGTAAGTCATCCTCACCCATGACCATTCTTTGGAGACAAAATTTAGTTTTTGAGTATCAATGAGGATATTCAGTTCTAAACATACTTCGTTCGCATTTAGTTATAAAAATAACTACTTTATGACGCAAAGATGTCATAACAATTAATGACCATGTGAGTTTTTTGTCAAGTGCGTTGTCATTTGTATGGCAATTTTGTAACTAATTAAGTAATTACCTTTATAATTTAGTTACTTCCTCAACATAAATAGAATAGGACATTATATTCATAATGAGAAAAAACAAAAACAAAATAAATACTAGCGGGCAAAAGTATGATTATGAATCATTTACTTGGAAGCGATCCGGAATAGCTCCTTTAATAATGGCGTGATTTGAATGAAAGTATCAATTTAAAGTTAACAGTAAAACCTTTAAAATGGTATATACTATTTTTATTATTCCTAACTAATTATAAAGTATTCAAGATCGCGCGAAAACGTAGTAAGTCATTCGATACTGTTGCTCACAAGTGTATTTCAGTTACTTACGTGGCTGAAAATATTATTCGTCAATTTACAGGCGCAAATGATTTAACAAAAAATTAGTACAAAAAAAATGTAATGATACTAATTAGGACAGACCAGAAAATTTTTCGTGCTCCTTACCAAGAAACAAAAACTTGACGAACAAATTTTAATATCGTCAGAACGAAATCAATACGCAAAAACGGCAGTATTTGCAAGTTAATAAAAACCGCGGTAACTTTCGAATGATAATTAAATTATTATAGATAACACAACGCACGCGTACGGAAGCTATTGAATCGATTATATTGGCCGATGGTGGGTTGATACGCGAAATTGCGTGACTGTGCACGGAACAAACGACCGTCTCGACGTCTTCCGAGTGCTATTTTTTGCTAATTGCACGTTACCAGGTAATAGAGAATGGGTCATTATGTTTTACCAATTATTCAATCAAGAAATGACAGCTGACTGCTTTATTTTACACTTATTTTGCGTAAGGAAATTCTGATGCATCCGGTAGAAAAATGTGGAGTTATTTAAAACTAGCTGTGGTTATCGGCTTCGCCCTCTATAAACTCGAAAATTGACTCATGGAAACGGTATCCTATGTGTTATTCCAGCCTTTCACCTAATTATTTTACTCCGAAGATCCCTTCAGTAATATAACGAGTAACAAACATCGATCCTAACGTCCAAACTTACGTAAGTATTTTTAGTTAAGACGCAGCTTGTCAAGTCAAGTCAAAGATCTTTATTGTGAGACAGCGGTTTAAAAAAGTTGTTCTAGAGGTTATTTTGTTCTTGCACTGCTTGTCTGCAGCTCTATATTACTGTTCTATATCTTTCAGTATTCTCCCGTAATGGTTCATAATATCTGGAGGCACGGCAGTGCCTCCGCCAAGTCATGCAAAAAAAGCCGCATTATCCAGTTACGTGTTGATAGTAGCTTTTTCATTTTAAACATAAAATAGTTACTGGATTAAGCTGCTGCATTTTAGACTGAAATCCAACCCCAACATAGTTCGGGGACAGGCTAGTTAGATAATAAACATTTCCTTATACCTTGATAAACTTCCCCATAGGAAGCAGAGTAAAGAAAAACTATTTCTGTTCACGTTAAATTATTGTAATCAAATGTCTCTTTTATGTCTAGTTATCGTGTCTGTCTTGTTTTAATGATTCTCATTTGTGTCAAATTAACACATCATTATTCTTCTTGAATCTTTTACTTTTAATTGCTTGATTAGCAAAGATTTTGATTTGTTTTTGTGGTGAAATATGGGTGTACCTACTTTTCTTCTGATCTAAAAACCTTTGGATTCACATGGAATTAGAAAAGTGGAATATTCTATTCTATTGCTCAGGCAATAGAATTGATACTGAAATAGAATCATTACATCGCAATTAGTTAAAACGATTAAGAAAAGGTAATTTTAGCAAAATCATAATTAACCCCTAAAATATGTAATGCTCATGATGTCTCAGAGTTTGAGTAAAATTCGTGAGATTTTTTACCAATATCCTCAAAAGTCGAATCTTTCTCGCCGTATAGAAAACGAGTCCATCAATTAAAAATAATTGTTTCACAGTTCAACAATCTTAAATTAGGGTGAGAATTTAGACCACCAAAGTGCACCTTCATAGCTCCTATTGTTATTTTTTGGCACAAATGTCAAGGTTTTATCTCATTCACGTTTATTTTCGTCCATTTTGCACAAAATATCAAACAATATGACAATGCATAGGCTAGTGTCACGGTTTAGATTTTTCCTTTTATGTTCGTTACAGGAAACAGGTTGAAAAAAAAACTTGGCCGTGCTCAAATTTCGAACAACAGCTGCCTGGCCTTTTTATTGTTTAGGCAGTGGAAGTAAAATCATTGTCTATGAATTTAAATGATAAATTAAAGTTGTACTTCAGGGTATGTTTAAGAACCTGAATATATCTACAAGACCAACATTCGATCTGTAAGACCCCTCTTTGAGGAGTGGCTGGAGAGAAGTCATGGCGTCCTGACCTACCGCTTGACGCAGGTCCTCACCGGACACGGAAGTTTCGGGAGGTACCTGTGTCTGATGCGAAAGGAGGAGACGCCTGGGTGTCACCACTGCGAAGATCGCCCGGAGGACACGGTGGAGCATACGGTGCAAGACTGCCCAGCTTGGGCGGAGCACCGACGTGTCCTCACGGCTGCGATAGGCGGAGACCTCTCGCACCCGGCATTGGTTGCGGCCATGCTGCGGGGCGAGACGGAGTGGGAAGCGGTCAGCTCCTTCTGCGAGGCAGTAATGCTCGTAAAGGAGGAGGCAGGCCGCGAGCGAGAGAGGACAGCGTCCTTCCTCCGCCCCAGCCGCAGTGGTAGGCGCCCACGGCGACGGACGTCGCTAGATGATCTCCGGCCACCGTAAATATGGCCACCCCTTTCCAACACACGCTGTATCTTAAATTAAAACATGCAGTTTGATTCACAATGAAAATTACCATAACAAATTCATATCACGAAATATTCTTTTTGTAATTAATTCTGAATCGCGTGTAATTACTCGGTGATTATTATTAATCGTATATCGTGTGAGATGCGCAGGTGCATGTCTGTTCTAGAAAGGAGAGAATTCACGGAAAAGTTTTCGTCGTGTGAGAGTTGACAGGAGAATAAATCTCTTTATCTAAAACATGCGAGATTTTATCTCGTTATGTACACGTTGTATATCATGTCTAAGCAATTATGACGCTTAATTATTTTACGGCCAGTTGACTTTGAGTGCAAAATGGTATGTAGATTTGAAGAGTATTTTGTTCTAGTTACTGCGTCTACTTTTAGTTAGCCTGTGCGCGATTTTGACCTTGATTTGATATGGAGTTTGTGGGCAATAAGGACGTTATTCTTTTGAACTGATTGTGCATCTTTAGTTATTCCCTCTAATCTAACAGGGGCTGACATTATTCTTCCCTGCACTGAGCCCTTACCACGAGCTCTTAACGCGATCCAGTTTAAGCTGTGGGAAAGAGATGGCACTAGACGACTTGTATAGCTCTGTCTCTTTCCCAGAGTCTCAACTGTATCGCGTTAAGAGCTCGTGGTAAGGCCTCTGGTATCAAACTTCGTTCGGTTAGACTAGAATCCGAACGTAACTTTGTTTTAAAAGGTTTAGCAGATGATGGTGATGAACTGGGGGTCTAAAATTCCTCGAAGGAGTGCATAATACTTGCGAAGGAGGAGGCGGAGCACGTGAGAGAGAGGCATACCTACATAAATTACATAAAAAATGTAGGCATGTTAATAATAAAAATAAATAAAGCACCTACGTAGTCCTGACATTTCGTTATTTTTATATCGTTTTACTTGTTTTAATTTACGTCATAGCAAACTGTTTTTAGAAAAAATATACTGGTCTTTAACCTAATTAGCATACTGGCTGACTTTTTAGTATAATATTGTTATTAGCACGTGCTTTAATGAGAATCACCACGCGTTTTATAAAAAAAAAACCTATATAGATCAGTATGTAGTTGTGTTAAATCATTAGAATATCGATCGAGATAAAATTTGAAGAACACAGAAAGAAAAAATTCGAATGGTTTTTTTGTGATTTTTTTCCTATATCTCTTATATACCTACAGGGTTTTAAAGCACAGATTCTGTGTCTCTTTTGTGTGATTATTATATAAGATGTAAAACCAACCAAAATGTTAGAATAATTACTTATGTTAAGAATTCAGTATTACAAAATCAAGTAACTAGTACAGTAAACGACTGTAGTATCTACAGCAAAACTCACAATTGAGATTTAAAATAAAGCAAACCAAAATGGTATAGAAATAAATCAGAAAACTTCTTTTTTTACCATAGGTTTCGCTTCATAACAAAATTTTCTCAACATTATCTGACAGTGACGTGAACCACTTTAGCTTCTGACAAAACTCACAATTCAAAACTGTTCTAAAAATGTGCTAGTATCACATTCATCTCTACAACACAAGACACATCTTCGAGCCAAGTGTCTGTAATTTGCGTTAGGTACGTAACCAGCCTCAGTATGCAGACAGGATTATAAAAGTGAATCCATCCGTTTACTAGCAGTTATCTCCAATTGAGCAGACGTTTTGTAAGTGACGCCCGCAATGATTTGCTCTTCCAAGTCGGTTGGATTGCGCCTGAGTTGATGCGCAGTTTTTACTGGTTATCTCAGGAAGTTTACGTGGTTGAGGCATAGTATCTATATTTCCAGGTATTTTGAATTTTTAGTAAACAAAACTTAAAGCTTGAGGAAAATAACAATGGAAAACTTTCTTAATTTATCGGAATTTTACGTCAGATCGTTATTGGTCGGTGGAGATGCATCTCATACATTTTGGCCATCCTCCTTTCAATTCGGGTACTCGAATAACAGAACAAATTGGAATTTTGACATATTTCTACTTTTAAAGTGGCTAGTTACATTTTTGTTTTATTTTAGTGTCTTGTTTTTATTTTTTTCTAGACTTTTAATTAGATTTTAAATTAGCTGATTCCTAGACTTAGTAAATTATTTTATTAAGAATTTGCAATGCATTTAAAAAATACTAGACTAAAAATCTCTCTGACTTAATCATTACTATAACATTGACATTATTTATTAACTATGTGTCAAACATAACCGTTTATTAACAGGAAATAAGTACGAGTATCGTGAGCGTTTGTCACTTTAACGGGACCCTAAAAAGTATGGGAACCAATTCGGTACAGTCAACCTCATTAAGTTATCAACATCGAGCTGAATGCATTTGATTATCTAGAATTAATTTTTCAATCATACAATGAAGCACCGAAAGTAATAATAATCTATGTTTTGAAGTTACAAATTATTGATAAAAAATAATAACGGTCAGATAGCTTCAAGTAAAATACTGGGATTTACGTTGCATACAGTGAAACTGGCAGATGGCAGCAAAAAAAAAAAAAGTAGGCAGGTGGTAAAACAGTATAGCTTTAAAGAAAACTAAGCCCTTTTCTTAGTGACATCACTTACAAAATATTGTAGACGACTAAATATTTTTTTGTCTACGTTCACATATAATTGAGGTTGATTGTACCATTAGATAGTTTCCCATGGAGATCTCATCATAATTGTGTTACGTGAAACTGTGTTGTTTCCGTCTGATAGTGCACGTGATCATAGTGATGTGATTATCATACTTTATCATAAGTGTGATTGTTAGCTTTCTCATTTTTTTGTGCGGTGTATGGTGTATCAAATTTGAGAGATCGAAGACCAAATTTGGTGCAGGTCGTGACCGTGTGCAAATCTGCATGGTGACCAGTGCCGTATTATCCATAAGACGGTTTAGGCCAGTGCCTAGGGGCCCACCATGACCAGGGGCCCAGCGATCCCGATAAAAAAGGGTGGGTTTTATTTATGAAACCACGGTAAAAGTTACAAGGTAAAAGCCCCCATTATTGACACTATAAGAATGACGGTGAATGTCTGAATTTTTAAATCGTATTGAACTAATCTATTTATTAGACACTTTTATTAATTTATTGATCCGCATAATTTTAATGTTAATGTTAGTTTTATAAAAATATTCAAGATTTTCCTATTCTTTGTTTCATTTTGATGAAATGATACTCTGATAGATCGTCCTACAGATTGTGGCTCAACACTTTTCACTTGAAGGAAGGCGTACCTTTGCAATGTGATGACTGAAATCTTTTGTTGATGATGATGGTACCTTCATTCTATTCATGATATACTCGTAGACAGTAAAAATTTCCAAATTGTTTTGTTGTGGTATGAAAAAGGGAGGGCCCGAAACGAGCTAAGCCTAGGGGCCCCGGGATGGTTAATCCGGCCCTGATGGTGGCCAGATCTCAGTAATAATTTACCACTTCATAAATCGTTTTGGGCATTTTATTATTAGTCGTATCTGCTCACGAGATTTGTCGTAATTATATGAATGGTTATTTTTAGAAATCTAAAATTAAAAAAGGTTAGTTGATGGGCGATGTTATTATTGGTAATAAAATTAGACTGGTTTTATTGAAGGATTTTTTATTATTTACGGATTAAGAAAAAGTAGGTCAAGTCCACTCAAAAATTTTCACTAATTCTGTGTTTAAAATGACTTGCGAAGTTGCGACATATAAAAAATATATCCGAATAAGAAATAAAAGAATGTAATAATGCGGCCACGATTTTGAAAACTTCAATGAACTCCATTTGTAAACTTTTCACTAGAAAATTTTTGTATCAAGAAATGAATAGGAATGTGAAAATAATTTTCAATAATGTTTATTATTTTGTTTATTTTATTTTCGTATGAATATTGTAGGTACCTATATTGAGTGTACTAGTGTTAAAAAAGGGTGACGTCATGCATCTTTTTTAAACACTAGTACACCTTTTTTTTTAACATAGCGCACCGTCAGATCTTCACCTTTTATCGCAGTCATAATATGCACGTTTTATTGTTTGCATATACATAATTATGCAATGCATATTGCACATTATGCAACACAATACCTATTTTCAAGGAAAAATAATTGATTTATTTATAGTATAAAAATGTTGACATTTGAATTATTTACGTATTTAATATTGATCTTTATATCTATGACGCACTAATTTGTGATCAATATTTTATATATCTAATCTTGCATGTATTCGGATCCTGTTTTCAGAAATACAAGAAAAACTTGTTTTAAACTTGACTAGTGCATGCACATATACTTAATGTTGGTTTTTTTTATAATCACCCTGTAAACGGACTTGGCTGATTTCTGTTGAGGCCTGTTTTTAAGTATCATCAACAGTTTTATTTTTGTAATTAATAATTATTAAATGTTTTTTTTTATCAGTCAGTATTGTCCCACTGTTGGACAATGATACCTCCCAAAGCTTCCCATTTTTATGAATGAAATGAGTCCGGAGCGTACCAGGGCTGCGTTAACTTTTTTAGGCCTCTCCAGCATTTCTGCAATTCATGGGGCGTTTATCCAAGTGCCGTTGTGGGGAAGTAAAAATGTATGGCCGGCGCCGCGCCGCGCCGGCCCCGGTAAGTGCAAAAGCGCCCGGTGCCGTGCCGGCTAATGGAAAAACGCCCAATGAATTCATTTATCCAGCGTTTCTAAATTTCTTCTCCGTCATTTTACTTAATTAAGTCAATATTGAGATTATCTTCTTGTTTGACAACACTTAAGCACCACATGAATATTTATTTACATTTGTAAGTTTTGGCCTTCGACCGACCACATCGCATCGCTTCGCCCGCCCGCACTTTTACTTTTTCCGACTTGCGTTACTATTAGCATGATATTACTATTATTATTTTCTTTATTTTTTTTGCTACACAAAAAAGACATATAAATTGCAATTAATATTTACAATTAATATATTTCGAATCAGCATTGCCATACAACGTGGCAATGCTGCCAGCGTTCTGGGCACCGTTCCCGTTGACAGCGATGTGGACGTATTCTTTGACGCCCTTTGAATGTTTTTTTTTTTTCTTTTATCTATTTTTTTTTTGTACATATTACTAGTAAGTTTTTATTTATAGTTTGTACATAATTTTAGTCTTTAAACAAAATGTATCGGAGAAACAATAAACCAAATAAGTTACATATATTTTTATGAAACTAAAAATAAAACATATTAAACTGATTCAAGGTATTGGATTGACCCACCTTCTCTTATTCTGCTGTTTATGCTGGCTCATGTTATAAAGGGCACTGAATGTACATAGTATCTAAAGGTGGGTTCGCGCCGGAGACCGCGACAGGAGATATCGACTGAGCAGCAGTTCGCGAGCGCGAGACACAGACAGGAAACAGATACGGTCGCAATGGGCGTTTTTCCATTAGACGGCCCCGCCGTACATACATTTTTGGTTCCCCGCACCGGCACTACGCCGGCGCCGGTGCCGTCGCCGTCGTCGTTGTCGTGCCGTCAAATGGAAAAACGCCCATTCTCTGGTCGCGGTCTCCTCTCGCGGTCTCCTGTCGGCCCTGTCGCGGTCTCCTGTCGCGGTCTACGGCGCAAACTGTCACTCTAAGGGTACGTCCATACTAATAACATGTTAAAAACATGATAACATGATTCAATATAGAAAGATTAACGATATCAACAAAACGTGTTACAATATCTATCAACCACCTCAAATCTCAACTCGTTTACGATCTTAATGATAAATTCGTTGAAAGTTAACTTGAAGTCAAGTGTAGTATCTAATAAGGTGCAAGAATGTGTAAGAAAGTGGGGCGTGTCTTACTTGTTGGCTTCACGTATCTATCAACGAGTGTCTTGATAACAAGATGATAACAAAGTTATTATAAATAATGAGAGCAGTCTTTTATGTTATGTAAACTCTCGTTTGGATAATGAGACAATGTTTTTCTCATCACCATGACTATAGTTTTTTTTTTTCCTCGCCTGCCCTGTCCCACTCCTGGGCAAAGGCCTCCCTCCACTCCTTCCATCCTTCACGACACTGTGCCTCCTCCTTCCAATTCGGGCAGAATCTAATCTAGTTCGTCCCGCCATCTCCTGCGTGGTCTGCCGCGGCCTCGCTTCATTATCTCAGGTAACCAGTATTGCGTTATTTTGGCCCACAGTTCGTCTGGCATGCGGCAGACATGTCCCGCCCAGTCCCACCAGTTGGGTAGCCTTCTGAGCCACGTCTGCTATATTTGTTTTGGAGCGCAGTATTGCGTTTCGTACTCGGTCCGTTAATTTAACATCAAGTATACTGCGCTCCATTGCTCGTTGGCAAACCTTGAGTTTGGACTTCTGGATGTCAGTCAAAGGCCAAGTTTGTGCACCGTAGGTTAAGACGGGGAGAATACTATAGATTACTGTGCTATATTTCATCAGCGAGTTGCGAGCAGCGCAGCCTTACCCCTCGCTTTCATGTATTATACAATATTCATGTAATGTTTTCATTTTTAATACAAAACATGTAGAATACATTCATGTTTTGTATATTGATGAAAGTGAGTCTTTAAATGTTTGAAACAGTCTCAATACATGTTTAAAACAAATTAGTAATTATTTCTTGACAAAGTTTTGTATCAAAATAGTAGGTACCTAAGTTGTTTCGTGAGAATGAGGGGTTAGAAAGTCTATTTCGTCACAGATTAACTAGTATAATAAGATGAGCGTTCATTGTGCGGTGTAAGGTCCTTCGAGGACAAGATAAAATAAAGAAAAAGCAACATGTCTATATAATTTAGCCCTGTTTCTTTTTTAAAATAATAATCACGAGCGTTATCTTACCATTAAAATACTGTTACATATAATATTTAGTCCCTAACATTTGAGGGTCGGACTAAAATAAAACCACAACATAACATAAACCGGTTTATTAATGCGGATAACAATCTCCCGTATAATAGTAGTATTTGATTAACTATTCACACCTTAACTTTAAACCTTTAAATTAAAATTTACATTAGATAAGTTACTTTATTATCTTTACTATGTGGTTATTAATTATTACCCTTTCCAATTAATTGAAGCTAGCCAGTTGTAACTTATGGATATATATAGAAGAGCTGAGGTCGTGGGGAGTTGGAGGTACACCCGAGTACTGTTCCGTTAACAAGGTTAAATTATAAGAAGATTTACTAAAGCAGAACTAGGTAACTACCGGAACCTTCCAGTTAAAAACAATTATAGTAATTTAATTAATGGGCGCCAGGGACCTGTAGAGTCCCGAATCCTGGAGCTGAAGATATCCTCAATTCTACTGTCTCCACGGGAGGAATGCAGCAGGAGCTCAAGATTCCCACAATAAAGTTCGGGGTAGTACCGACATCAACACCGGGGACCAAAATCACACCGGTGTACCAAGGTGCGGTGATAAAAAAAAAATAAATATAAAGAAAAAAAAACCGTCACGCCTGCGCTCACGCTAGGCGGTGTCTGCCAGCCGTACAGCCCCTGCAGGAGGCTTCCCGCGCTCTCGAGAGACGGACTTCACGTCCCGGCTCTAAGCTTCAGCCTACGACCCCGGCGGTGGAGCGAGTCCCCCGATTAGCCTTTTCTGCAAGTGACAAACGGAGACCAAATAATAAAAGTGTAACTTATTTGTTATCCTCGATGTGATCGAGCTGTGAAACCTATCAGACAGAACCTCGGCCGGCTCATGGCCTTTATTCAAAATGAAATACGCGTGGCGTCCGTCCACTACGCCAAGGACTTAAGCCGTTTCCCGGGACAATACTTTAACACCTAGGTCAATCCTGAGAAATTGCCCACGGCCTACGATTGGAAAATAGCTGGTTTATTACTCACGGTTATTGCTGGGGAAGGCGGCGTGGGCTGCGGGCTGCTGCACGTTCCATCGGGCAGAACCGCGACGACAGGCGCTGTTAGGAATCCTGAAATAATCGTTAAGATTAGCACGACGTTATTCCCTCAGACACACACCCTTCGGGTGCGCGCGCAGACCCCAGCCCAGAAATAAACTTACCTTCTGCGGACCGCCTCCAGACATGAGTGAACACAGCGAGTGCTGGGGGGCAAGTAAACGACGCCATTCCAGCAAAGTCATCGCAAATCGCCGGCCGGAAATCGGTTAAGGGTCGGGTGCCCACCCCATGTCGAACTCCCGGATTCGGCGGAGAAACCAATATCCCGGCAACGACCACAAACACCTCACACCAGAAATTCACCTTGAATACTGTGGAACGACACTTGCCACAGTCGGCAACAAATTACACAACACTAGATCCTATACCATTCCGTTCTCCATTATAATCTCTCCCAACAATTGATAACAAAACAGTTTCAACCAGGGAAACCACTCCTACAATAATAAATGGGTAAAAACAAACCCAACGTGACAACATTAAGGTTGACAGTTCCAAAGACAATCCACGCAAAAGTTCACAGGTTAAAAATGTACCGTTTCGGTCGAAGGTTCTCGAATAAAGTCCATATAGAAAAAACTAAATCATTTCCGTTTATGGATATTTAGTTTATTATTAATTTTCTTTACTTATTTATTTTCTTTAACTGATAATTATTACAGAATGTGTTTATTCAGATTATTTAAAGATTTGTGATCATCAGATTAAAATATCGATTATTTTTACGGTTGTTAAATCGGAGCGCGCCAGAGGGCGCCTCGAACTGTCAGAATTGACGTCTGACGTAATAAATGTCATGTCATTAGTAAACAACCTATGTTTTGGTCAAAATAATATTGTGAAACGGTTTAAAAGAATTTAGAAAAGTGATTTATTGTTTGGAAATGAAACCAACGATACATAGGAATGGTTGACCCTTGAATGCAGGTACTTGACACTTTGTTTATTAGAAACGCAGCCGCGCAATAGCAACCTGAGCTAGGAACACAAAAAAAACAATGTAACAGTACCTCCCCAACCACCAGAGATTTGACCCACTAGGGCAAATCTCGACGCTGGCCCTCCAGCGTTAAAGCAGACTCCAAAGTACCAAGCTCCTTTCCAAATCCACTCCGTTCGAGCCTGAAAAGAATAATGGAGAACGAAAAGAAGTAAAAATTAACTATATGAATGCTGGTGTACGATTAGTATTATTATTTGTTGTAATATATTAACTAAATTTTTTTTTCTGGTGCGAGTCTAATCCATTTACAAACATGTAAAAGACAAGCTCCAAAGAGTTTAAAAAAAATACGTAAGTAAGTCTCTACGCACTGTCCCAGTCTGACCCACTATATTTATGTAGGACAGACAACCCTATTCAATCGTACACCACCCTTCACACCCCAAATTGGTTAACTGCCGACAATCATCTGAGCTAGAATCCAAATAATTCACTGAAAAGGAAAGTACCGGCCATTGGCCTGGCAAAAAAAAAAATACTAACAAGAACGTATTCCATCAATGCAGCCTACACGCCCGCCATTACGGCCTTCTATCTCAGGACTATCAGTTTGCTGCCTTATCAGCAGTCCGGAGGTTTGGATACCCAACTGGGTTGTTAAACATGCAACAACCACTTTCAAATATGGTCAACAAACGTGGACACAGTAGGAACCTGTGTACCACTACAAACCTTAAAAACAGTGGAAAATACCTTTAACCAACTGTAAACTAGCGCCGTGAATATAAATCCACTAACGCTCAAATAAAAACCAGCAACCTCAAGGTATATACAGCTCTTAATGGTCACTGCGACCAGCTACTGTTTTAATGTAGCTGAACCAAAAGATAAATTAAGTTTTGGTGTTAGGCTTATTTAAGGAGTTACCATCCGCTCCCGCCAAGGCTTATTTAACGAGTTGCGTCCGCTCGTAAGTATCACCATGAACGGTGTGAAATTATATTTTATTTTACAGTGTAATACCTGAAAATAAAAAAAAAAAAAATTAATCATGGCCACCTGGAGGTTTAAAATCTTTTATATGCCAGGTGCCTAGATTTTTGCCGGAACTACAGCCTTCCAACTCATACACTAAGGGTGAAAGTTTTTTCCTAATTATACATTTTTCGTATTTCGGTGCTAATTTGGCCATAAAGAATTTGGAGGCGTCACTCTGGGGATATGTTCTCTTCCACACAGTGTCGCCTACCTCAAACTCCGCGTGCCTCCTACCACTATTATAATAACGAGCACTACGAGAATGTGATTTGATGAGCGCTTCCTTTACCTTATCGAAGATATCACCTAACGTTCCCAGCTGGTTTCCGTATGAGCTGCGAGAGGCGCAAGCTAGAGTGAGCTGTCCCACGGTATCATTGCCGAAGACATCACCACTACTAACTGCCTCCCTGCCATGAACTAGGAAGAACGGGGTGAAACGAGTAACTTCATTCGTGGAGGTGTTCATAGCGAACTGGATCTTAGAGATGTTTACGTCCCATGCTCGATGATCATCCTCCACGAGTATTGATACCGCGGTCATTATGGTACGGTTATAGCGTTCCACGGTGTTCACGCTAGGGCAATAACGAGGTGTGAAGTGAACTTGAGGTATTTTGTACCTCTGTAGTAGTGAGCGAATCTCATTGCCCGTAAATTGCGACCCGTTGTCTGCTATCACCGTGCGGGGTATACCGTGTACCAGGAAAACGCCGTCCTCCAGTTTCTGTGCTATAACCTTTCCAACCGCTCTACGTAAAGGAAACAGCAGACAATACTTCGTGAAACAGCACACGACCACTAACAGGTACGTGTATCCCGCCCTTGACCGTGGTAACGGACCTACCAAGTCAATGCTTATTGTTTCAAATGGTTTGGAACAGTCTTTCGCATCACCTAAGAGACCGGAAGGAGGCTGTTGTGAGTGTTTGTACGCGGCGCACTTATCACATTTACCAACGTGGCTAACCACATCTTTGTACATGTTCGGCCAGTAGTAACGGAGAGCGAGTCTTTTATACGTTTTAAACACTCCGAAGTGTGGTGACAATTCGCCACTGTGATGACTCCTTAGCAATTCTTCTCGATTACTCTCCGGTACTACCTGCTTCCAATCATTGTCACTGGCTACTCCGAATTTATTTTTTGAATAGCGGTAGAGTTTATCCCCCTTAATAATATAGTTAGGACACGACCTAGGCGTACTGACGCATTTGTCCCACACTCCCTTAAACCAAGTGTCAGTGTCGGACGCTTTAATTTCCAGCACCGGAACGCCACGCGATAAGGCATCTGGGACCACATTGTCTTTACCCTTGCGGTGCTGAATGGTAAAATTGTAAGGTGATAACCGACAACCCCAACGGGCCAATCGCCCAGAGGGATTGGTTAAATTAAAGAACCACTTCAAACTAGAGTGGTCGGTTATCACTTTAAACTCAGGCCCGCCTTCAACGTAAGGACGAAAGTGTTCCACGGCGAAGACCACCGCAAGTGCCTCACGCTCCGTCGCAGAATAATTGCGTTCCGCCGGATTAAGCGAACGACTGCAGTAGGCGATCGGGTGCTCCTCCCCATTAACAACCTGAGTCAGAGTGCCCGCTATCCCATAACTGGATGCGTCACAATGAATCTCAAAAGGTTGAGAGAAATCCGGGCAAGCTAATACTGGAGCTGACACCAATGCCTCTTTCAAGGTTGAGAACGCAGATTCGGTCTCAGCCGTCCACTTGAAAGGCGGCGCTTTTTTACTAGTACTAGTTAGCGCATTTAAAGGGGCCGCTATGGAGCTAAAGTTTTTAATAAAACGTCTATAGTAGGAGGCCGTTCCAAGAAACATTTTCACTTGCTTACGAGTTGTAGGGGTTGGAAAGTCGACAATTGACTGAATTTTCGACGGGTCAGTGTGCAAGCCTCGCTCGTCTACTATGTAACCTAGATATTTAAGTTCACGTCGAAAGAAACAGCACTTAGGTAAATTAATTGTCAAATTTGCCTGCCTCAACTTATCTAAAACCCGTTTTAAAAGCGAAATGTGCTCCTCGAAGGTTGATGAGCAAATAATTATATCATCCAAATACACGAAGACCTTATTATCGAACTCCGGACCGAAAAGTCTGTCCATTAATCGCTGTTGGGTGGCTGGGGCTCCTGTCAACCCAAAGCACATAACTTTAAACTGGAACAAACCTCGACCGGGGACTGTGAACGCGGTTTTTTCTTTGGACGAAACGGAGTCCAGTTCAATTTGCCAGAAAGCCGATTTTAAGTCAATAGACGAAAGATAACGCGCGTCACGCAACTGATCTAAGATGCGAGAGATGTAGGGTAGTGGATACGCATCTTGCTTACTGACCGCATTCAGTTTTCGGCTGTCCAGGCAAAACCGCCATTCTCCATTTGGTTTTGGAGCCAACAGAACCGGGTTATTCCAAGCGCTATTGCTAGGTTCCACCACCCCCATCTCCAACATCTCATCCAGCTGACGGTTGAGTTCCTTGAGGCGTTCAGGTGCCAAAGGGTAATAACGCTGTTTAATAGGGGGAACATCTCCCGTGTCAATCTTATGACGCAGCAGGTGGGTGCGACCCAATCCCTTCACCTCAAAGGAAACCCCTTCAAACTCCTTAATTAATAACTCCGCTTCAATCTTCTGATCCGGTGTTAATTCATCAAACGGCTGTAGATGTCTAACCTCCGAGACGCAAGTATGACCTCTTTTACGTTTTATATATTGGAAAGGTAAAGTATTAAAATTTTTGGTGCCAAATTGAAGGCCTTCCAAAAATCAACACCAAAAATTAATGGTGTGCTAATATCCGGAATAATATAAAATTTAATAACCCTAGTTACTCCCATGAGAGTTACTGGTAAAAATACATAACCCTCCACGGATGCTCGCGAATCATTGGCAGTTACTATGCTGCCCAACTGTTTATCGGCGTGCACAGTTGCACCGGCCCTTATAAAATGTTGGCCAACATCGGAACCCAACACCGAAATGCAAGAACCCGAGTCGAGTAAACCGTAATACTGCTCATCGTATATCGAGACAGTTAAGTGTGGACGACTATCATCCGAAGTCTTATAATGTACTGTATTCACCCTTAATGTATTAAAAAATAATTTTAAAAATTGTAAATGATTGTTCCAATCTGACTTATCAAAACTTTGGCTGTAGTTCCGGACATTCAGTTTTTTGAAATGCAGGTTGGGCAGGACTGAACCTCCTTCCGCTTTTTATTGCACTTAGGGCACGATGGTGCACGTACACCCTTCTCGCCACAACGGTAACAAACAACTTCTTTCGATTTACAATCAGATAACGAGTGCCCTTTAACCCTACAACGAACACAGAACAATGAACCCGAGTCCTTTTGCACGGCCTCAACCCTTGTACCCTTCGGGGCTTGGTAGGCTAAGTCCGCTGCGACGAAAGAACAACTGTTACATTGTTTTTTTTTGTGTTCCTAGCTCAGGTTGCTATTGCCCGGCTAGCTCAGTCGGTAGAGCATGAGACTCTTAATCTCAGGGTCGTGGGTTCGTGCCCCACGTTGGGCGCCACTGTTACATATAATATTTAGTCCCTAACATTTGAGGGTCGGACTAAAATAAAACCACAACATAACATAAACCGGTTTATTAATGCGGATAACAATCTCCCGTATAATAGTAGTATTTGATTAACTATTCACACCTTAACTTTAAACCTTTAAATTAAAATTTACATTAGATAAGTTACTTTATTATCTTTACTATGTGGTTATTAATTATTACCCTTTCCAATTAATTGAAGCTAGCCAGTTGTAACTTATGGATATATATAGAAGAGCTGAGGTCGTGGGGAGTTGGAGGTACACCCGAGTACTGTTCCGTTAACAAGGTTAAATTATAAGAAGATTTACTAAAGCAGAACTAGGTAACTACCGGAACCTTCCAGTTAAAAACAGGGACTGAATTACCCAAAAATAAAGGTACCTTAAAATTTCGGTATGACGTCATACCGTTAAATAAAGATAACCGATAAATAACGGTACCGTTATTTTTTAAAGTAGCCGAATTTTAAGGTACAATATTTATACCGGTATATTTCGGTAGCGGTACCATAACCTTTATAATAATATCGGTACCGTTACCTTAACCTTTTTAAATAAGGGTTTTCTTTGATATACCGCCTCACCACTCTATCTGTCTCTGTCGTTCGCGATTGTTGAATCACTCAATGTACTTACGCGGGCTATCTGCCTCAAGGCGCGGGGCGCGGGCGGCGGCAGCGGCAGGCGCGTACTTTGTAGGTACATACAAACGCATTTATTTAGGATCGATCTAACGTATGTCCTTTGCTATAGTTTTTTTATAATATTGTTTTACGGTTACCGTCTACTATCATTTCTTAATTCGAAAATTGTTTAAACTTGCTCGTTTCGTGTTTTGTATTTATTGGTAGGTACGTGATTACTTCTATGCGTCTGAAATAAGAATGGAAAAGTCAATGAGCCGCCTATTTTTTGTTCTGCTTTGTACAAATGAACTCCCAGTTGAGTAATATTTTTATCTTCTATCTTTCTAAGTGCTCAAACACGTTGACTCGCGGACTCGCGAGCGCAATGATGGGCGCGGTCACGAATTATCAGACATAATTATGGCGTAATATCCAAGTGTTCGAAATGCACGGTAACGGGCAAGCTAACGTCTGACGTGCGCGGCGCGCTAGCGGCAGATCAAAGGCGTGAGGTGTTTGTGTGTGTCTCTTTAGGATGCTCCCACATCTAACGACGCGGCATCAGCTTTTTCCGTCGCCCTTTCTCTTTCTGTCGCTTAGAACTGCCATTTGCTAGACCGAGACACTACTGCCATTCGCACCAGCTCGGCTCGGACGACGCGACGCGACTTCGGCCGACGGCGGAACGAGTCGTTTGTAGATTAGCTGATCGCATCCGTACGGCTGCGTGCGGCGTCGAACTGCTTCCGAACAGCGACGAAGATGGCCGAACGCATGTACCTACATCTCCGACGGCAGCCGAACGGCGCCGGAGATGGCCGAGTACCAACGATGGTTGCATAGCACAGTGTTCTACGAAGACCATTTTTCGGACATAGCTTTTTTAATATGAAAATCTGATAGTTTAAGTTATTTAAATGAATTACTTTGTATCCCCATTGTACTAGCATGTCTAGTTTTTGAGATGATTTTTTTTGAAAATCGACAGTTTTCAATAAGCCATTTAGAAAAAAAAATTTTTTTGAAACTAAATAATTATGATACGCAAAATTATTATGACCTTAGAAAAATCGACGGAGTTTTAAATGCTGCATATTTTAGTACTCAGTAGATTCAGACTTACACGAGGTTTTTAGTCTTTATTTTTTTCTTTGATGTTCCGTCGTATTTGTGAAACTGAAATTATGCCCTTCATTTTCATTGCGCACCAAAAAAATACCACATCATTGCGTGGAATCAATGTCCGAAAAATGGTCTTCATAAAACACTGTGCACAGGTCTTGTGGGCACAGGCGCGGCGCCGAACAGATGCGAAAAGCCGTCGCGACGGCCGTTCGGAGCAATCGACTTCCGATAGCATGCGAAAATCCATCGCGGCAGCTGATCGGCGGTAAGGAGAGTAGTGTGGTGATACGCACTCGGCTTAAGCCGGTTTCACGTCGATAAGTTTGGGAGCACCCTTAGCCGCCAGGCATTTGTGCGAGCGACAAGTTCATACAGATTAAACTTTCCTACAGCTTGGCTAGACCGGATTGAAACGGTACTAATTTTTTTATTTCTGACAGCGTTTTAAAATCTTTGATATTTAATGTAAACAAAGACCGCAGGTTTATTAGATTTATTATTGTGCCATAAAACTAACGTAATAAGTGAAAAAAAAAATCATTCAAAGTGCTGGTAGCGCGAAGACAGTGGCGACTTCCGGTTTTCTACATTTTTATGTCAAGCTGTACCTGACGTCGAGTCGAGAGTAAATCGCGCACTCCCCGCTTGTTTGACTTGAACACACACAGATATCTCACGTGTTTGATATTGTCGCGCGCGTCAGCGTCAGCTACTTAGACCCTAAGTAGCTTGCCCGCTGCTTAGACCGCATGTGCGTTTTGCAAGTGACCACTTAAGGTGCGTACAGACTATATAACATGTTACAGATGATGTGGACACAGAATGTTATTTAACAATTTGGATAGCACTGAAGAACGACAAACGACAATTGTTATATGTAAAATATTGTTACACATTGCAACATAAAACAATACCGTACACATTGTACAGTATTGTTTAATGTTGCAATGTTATATAACAATGTTAGATGGTGTGGACGCGTTATATAACAATGTTAGGGGAAACAGGGGACACTTGATCCCCAGCGGTGGCTGCCGTTGCCAGGACTAGGGGGTGCCCTACCGTCAGGTGAGGGTGGGCGCCCTCCGTCCGGGCTTCGCGGGGTTGCAGACCGTCACGGTTAGCTGCCCAGTGTCGGCGGCCAAAAAGCTGCAGGAGGGCCGAAGGCTCCTGTTTCGTTGGGTGTCTTCCCAGGTGAAGATCCTGAAGCCCAGACCCTTGACGTGCTTCCGCTGCCAAGTGGGCAACCACGCGGCATGCAATTGCATCTCGGAGGTAGACCGCAGCGACAGGTGCTTTCGCTGCGGCCATCCCGGTCACAAGGCCGGCTAGTGCTCTGCCCCGCCTCACTGCTTCGCATGTGAGACGGCTGGCAAGCCGGCCGATCACCGTGCTATGGGCAGGTCCTGCGCCCCACCAACCAAGGCCAGGGGCTGAGGTAGGCCCTCTGCCGCCGCCGTCACAGCCACTCCCGCCGCCGCCGCCACCGCCGTGGCCGTGCCCCCGCGAGGGGCCCTGTAGGAGGCTGGAATGGATTCCAAATAATGGCCCCATTGCGCTTCCACCAGGCGAACATCAACCACTGCTCAGGATATCTTGCTCCAGAGCATGGTGCAGTGGTTGATCAACGTCGCCGTGGTCGCCGAGCCATACTTTGTCGTGCCCAGAAATGACTGGGTGACGAACTTGGACGGCTCGATGACTCATCTCGTCGGCCGCCGCCGTTACCCCGCCCCTCGATCGCGTCAAGAGAGGGCGCGGGATCGTCGCAGCACGGATCGGGGAGATCGCCGTGATAGGCGTATATTTCTCCCCGAGCCAAACTTTCGCCCAATTCCAGGACCTCAGGTTCCTATCGGAGCTGGGAGACGTCGTCGTCGCCTTCGGTTCTCTCCCCGCGCTCGTCCTAGGGGACTTCAACGCCAAGAGTGTAGCTTGGGATTCCCGGTTTACGGTCGTTATGCGGGGTAGAAGGCTGGAGCACTGGGCCCTGGCGCAGGGCCTAGTAATCGAGAACCGGGGTTCTGTCCCCATGTGGTGCGAGTCGGTGGTGGACGTTACGTTCGCCACCTCAGACCTGTCGCCGCGCGTCTCCGGATGGCGCGTTGTGGTAGAGGTGGAGACCTATTCCGATCACCGGTATATCCGGTTTGACGTCTCCGCCCAGACCTCAGACGCGCCGGTCCCAAGTGGACGGAACCCAAGTGGTCCGCGATGGGCGCTGAAGCAGTTGGACCGAAAGCTATTCCTGGAAGCCTCGATCGTGCAGGCCTGGGTGTCACCACCGGACAGGCCTGCCGACGTTAACGACGAGGCGGAGTGGTTCCAGGACGCCATGTCGGAAATCTGCGACGTGGCCATGCCCCGGGTCCGGTAAGGCCTGTCCGGTATCGCATGTCGTCGTCGTCATGGCAAGGACTGAACTGGTGGTCGAGCGTGCTGGCAGCGCTGCGCGAGGCCTGCGTTGCCGCGCGACGCTGGTACACCAGGTTCCGCAGGCGCCGCACCCGACCTCCGGATGCGGCGACTGTAGAGGCGGAGCTGCGTGAGGGCTACAGGGCAGCGAAGACCGTCCTCCGCGACGAGATCTGGCGGGCAAAGGAATTGACCCGCAAGGAGATGCGAAGTCCCTGGACAGGGACCCATGGGTCCGACCCTACAATGGGCGAGAGCGAAGCTCCGCCCCTGGGCTCCCTCGTTGACGCAGTCTCCGGCCTCAGTTCCTGGAGGAAGTGGTGAGCGACTTGTTCCCATCGCGAGGGGAGCATACTCCTCCCACCCATGGCTCCGCCACCGACGGAACCTGACGGTGAAGCTGACGCAAACGCGGACTACAGCGACGTCGACGTCTACGACGCTCCAGAGGTGACCGAGGTGGAGCTGAGAGTGGCGGTACAACGGTTAAAGGCCAAAAATACCGCCCTAGGACCCGACGGCCTGCCAGGAAAAGCCTGGGCTTCGACTGGGGGGTATTTTTGGCCTCTCTTCTCCTACTCTTCAGCGCGTGCCTGGAGAGGGGCCAGTTCCCGCTTCACTGGAAGATGGGGAAGCTGGTCCTGATCCAGAAGCCCGGGCGCCCTGCGGACTATCCGTCCGCATTCCTGCCCATCGTGTTGCTCGACGAGGTGGGCAAGCTCTTTGAGAGAGTCATTGCAGACCGCCTCGTCGGGCACCTGAATCGGGTGGGTCCGGACCTTGCGGAGAGCCAGTTTGGCTTCCGCAGGGGGCGCTCGACGGTGGATGCCATCATGCGCTTGAGAGCCCTCACAACGGGAGATGCAGTGGCCCGGGGCAGGGTCGTCTTGGCGGTGTCTTTGGAGATCACCAACGCCTTTAACACCCTGCCCTGGAGTTGCATCAGGGAGGCACTCCGGTATCACCGGGTCCGGTACCTCCGTCGCATAGTCGAGGTCTATCTGACGGACAGAGCCGTCATCTACCCCGGTCACCGGGGAGAATGGAACCGGCGAGAGATGTCGTGCGGTGTTACACAGGGTTTGGTCCTGGGGCCGCACCTGTGGAACATCGATTACGACTATGTGCTACCTCGGCTACCTCCCTGACAGCGTCGGCGTAATATGTTACGCCGATGACACGCTGTCCAGAAGCGTGTCACGCAGTGTTAGACGCCCGCGGCGTCGGACGTCGGCAGACGTTCACCGGCCACGTAGCGTGATAAAATCATCAAATAAGTCCTCCCACCCCCATACTGTCAGACTTCTACTGACTAAAATCCACGGTGTCCTTCAATAGCCCTTTCTGTTCCGGGGTCACGGTAAGGAAATAATCCCGCGATCACCTATACAGGGTGAATTTTTCAACTGGGCGTGGATGACTATCTCGGAAACTATGAAGAATATCGAAAAATGTTGAAAGGAGTCTCGAAGCCGATTTTGACGAAAACTAAAACTGCATTATCAGATTTTCAAAAAATCGATAATCCTGGCCAGGAATCGAACCCGCTGATTTGGAAAAAATATCACACCCTGTATTATTACACCATTTGATAGTGTTGCTAACAAGGATCAAATTCTATATTCCTGTATAATGACTAGTTTAAAATTGATGATTATCCAAAATAAGTTTACTAAATATAATGACTAGTTTAAAATTGATGATTATCCAAAATAAGTTTACTAAACAAACTATTTAATCCAAATAAAAACTTTCGAAAAATATTTTCTTACAACACGAAACGCAAAATCATCCGCCATCTGCTCAACTACCGACACGGATACCAATTTAAGAAAGTTAGGACGTACCATAGACTTCAAATGTGGCCTTTCTTAATTTAAATTGTTTTCACAGAAGCTCTGTAAATCAAGTGTATCTAGTCTGCCGTAAGGATCAAGTGTCCTCAGTTTTCCCTACGAGTTTCACCTGAAAGAATCTATGTACAAAATTTCAAGACATTATCATGAAAAATCATAAAGTTGTTAGATAAGTTAGTACCTGGTTGTCCGTTCAAAAACATGCTCACTTCGCGGCTGGGCGCACAATCCGTGCCTCCTGTGTCGTATACTCATTGATAATAGTTTGGCAATAGGTAATTAACCGGTTAAAAAGTGACACAATTTAAAAAAAAAATGGAACAAACTAAAACATTGTGTAAAAATTATTGGAATCGATTCAGTTTACTTATTCTGAACAAACTACATAATATACCTATTCAGGTTTTGCATAAACTAAACATATTGTTGTAGGTACCTATACCAGGCCTGTCTCACTCCGCGGTGTAGGTATAAAACTGCGGGGCCACTTCGACGTGGCTGTCGCGCGCCGGCCGTTCAGTACGCGCTCCGTATCTTATTTATTTTAGTTACTTGTGATTACGTACAAATAAAAATGAAGATAATAAAAAATGAAGAAAAGCAAAATATTGCATATAAGTAGCTTTTGGTTGTTCAAATAATAACAGTGATAGGAGCCTCACATTTTTGTGTTAAGTAAAATTAATACGATCAGTATTATGTATAAGATAAGATAAGATAAGATAAGAAAAAAATAACCTTTGTTCTGAGACTATCAGAATATCAAAACAGTGTTTCTAAAATAATCGGTCAAAGTCGATGATTTTTTTCATCTTTTGGAAATTGTAAAGCAAAATCTGTTCAGTTTGGAAGGGTTGAGTTGACAAATTACCTGAACATTACAATAGAATTGACAATTATTATAAAACTTTACCTACATCCTACATTTTTAAACATTATTATTTTTTGTTTTTCTAAGATGAAATGTTTAAAATAGAACAATAATAGGTAGAAAAGATAATATTGGTATATATCATTTCTAACGTAAGGTGCCGTAAGTACTATTAACATTTTGTGCTACCTATCGATAATATAGTATGTAGTAATCGATGACGAAAACAAAACGATATAGGCTGATGATAAAAACAAAATTCCTTAAGGAACATATTATATTAATAATGTAATTTAACAAATGCATAAAGTACACCTACCTACTTGACTGTGCCTCCTAAACTCGCAAGTCACAACCCTAATGAGCGCAGCAAGCGTTGACCTTGATGTGACGTCAGCGTCAGATAAATTAAAATAAACTCTCGCGTAACCATTAAGTACATTTTTGCTTGCGCACGGGAAGTTTAGGTTACTATAAAAGTAGGTGAGCGATGCGGGTGCAAGTAAAAATGGACTCTATATTCTCGTGCATACATTTTACATTTGTTTGTTTTTTTTTTGGGAGTAAAGATTCTGTACCTTTAGGTACTATTATATGTATATTCTGTGCCTATAGGTACATAAAACGAACACCAAACAATTTCTGAGCTTTGTGTAGGTACCTACCTGATAATTTAACAAAACATAATATTGGTAAATCACAACAGTAAATGTGTTACTAAGAAGGTAATACCTACCTGCAGGTACACACGTTCAACCGCACAACGTTAGGTACCTAGTTACTTACTTAGTCACAAGTATTATCATAATATCAATATACTCGTACCATTGATGTGCAGTTGCCTGTAGTACATACTCCATTTTCTACACAGCCTACATAAATGTTTAACCATAGTCCATAATAATTTGACAATAGGTAGGTAAACCAAGTAAGCGATTATTTTTAACGTACCCACGGTATGTACCTACTTACTTTTATAACAGCTGAACATCCAACCACTAAGCAAGTAGAGGCATTATTTTTATTAGGTAAACTGCGTTTCTACGCTTTCTTCCCATTTTGTTTATTTATAATAAGTACTTATTACGTTGACGAACTATCAACACTTACCTACCCGGCACACAGTCGATAGCAAAACAAATACAGGGAAAGAGAAAAAATAATTTGCATACAGTGTTCAAACACATGTACTAATGCGTAACACACCACCGTCGCGCGAAGTCCTTCCTGCCCCGCGCTATCTCGCTCGCACGCATGTATTAAAATAAGAATTGCACAGCAAGCAAACACAACGTCAAGTTTCAACGCGTTAGATACCCCCGCCTGCCCCCGCCCTTGTACCCGCGCCGTGCTTCCTCGCATGTTTTTCGGTACCGAAATCGTATAAAGGTTAAATAACAATTTATCCTAACCTATATTTATATGGGTACCGGTATAGCTCAACCTCTATTTTGAATCGGTACCGTTATATTTTTGAGGTATCTTAACCTTTAACCGTAACCGCTTTCAGTCCCTGGTTAAAAACAATTATAGTAATTTAATTAATGGGCGCCAGGGACCTGTAGAGTCCCGAATCCTGGAGCTGAAGATATCCTCAATTCTACTGTCTCCACGGGAGGAATGCAGCAGGAGCTCAAGATTCCCACAATAAAGTTCGGGGTAGTACCGACATCAACACCGGGGACCAAAATCACACCGGTGTACCAAGGTGCGGTGATAAAAAAAAAAATAAATATAAAGAAAAAAAAACCGTCACGCCTGCGCTCACGCTAGGCGGTGTCTGCCAGCCGTACAGCCCCTGCAGGAGGCTTCCCGCGCTCTCGAGAGACGGACTTCACGTCCCGGCTCTAAGCTTCAGCCTACGACCCCGGCGGTGGAGCGAGTCCCCCGATTAGCCTTTTCTGCAAGTGACAAACGGAGACCAAATAATAAAAGTGTAACTTATTTGTTATCCTCGATGTGATCGAGCTGTGAAACCTATCAGACAGAACCTCGGCCGGCTCATGGCCTTTATTCAAAATGAAATACGCGTGGCGTCCGTCCACTACGCCAAGGACTTAAGCCGTTTCCGGGACAATACTTTAACACCTAGGTCAATCCTGAGAAATTGCCCACGGCCTACGATTGGAAAATAGCTGGTTTATACTCACGGTTATTGCTGGGGAAGGCGGCGTGGGCTGCGGGCTGCTGCACGTTCCATCGGGCAGAACCGCGACGACAGGCGCTGTTAGGAATCCTGAAATAATCGTTAAGATTAGCACGACGTTATTCCCTCAGACACACACCCTTCGGGTGCGCGCGCAGACCCCAGCCCAGAAATAACTTACCTTCTGCGGACCGCCTCCAGACATGAGTGAACACAGCGAGTGCTGGGGGGCAAGTAAACGACGCCATTCCAGCAAAGTCATCGCAAATCGCCGGCCGGAAATCGGTTAAGGGTCGGGTGCCCACCCCATGTCGAACTCCCGGATTCGGCGGAGAAACCAATATCCCGGCAACGACCACAAACACCTCACACCAGAAATTCACCTTGAATACTGTGGAACGACACTTGCCACAGTCGGCAACAAATTACACAACACTAGATCCTATACCATTCCGTTCTCCATTATAATCTCTCCCAACAATTGATAACAAAACAGTTTCAACCAGGGAAACCACTCCTACAATAATAAATGGGTAAAAACAAAACCCAACGTGACAACATTAAGGTTGACAGTTCCAAAGACAATCCACGCAAAAGTTCACAGGTTAAAATGTACCGTTTCGGTCGAAGGTTCTCGAATAAAGTCCATATAGAAAAAACTAAATCATTTCCGTTTATGGATATTTAGTTTATTATTAATTTTCTTTACTTATTTATTTTCTTTAACTGATAATTATTACAGAATGTGTTTATTCAGATTATTTAAAGATTTGTGATCATCAGATTAAAATATCGATTATTTTTACGGTTGTTAAATCGGAGCGCGCCAGAGGGCGCCTCGAACTGTCAGAATTGACGTCTGACGTAATAAATGTCATGTCATTAGTAAACAACCTATGTTTTGGTCAAAATAATATTGTGAAACGGTTTAAAAGAATTTAGAAAAGTGATTTATTGTTTGGAAATGAAACCAACGATACATAGGAATGGTTGACCCTTGAATGCAGGTACTTGACACTTTGTTTATTAGAAACGCAGCCGCGCAATAGCAACCTGAGCTAGGAACACAAAAAAAAACAATGTAACAATACAGGTAACTTCAGATGCATACCTGTACCGGAAACGCCTCCATTCCTAAAGGATTACCTAGCACATTGACGTCAAACGAATGTAGGTGGTTTTCCGCGAGTGACGCCGCATCGGTTACCTAGCTTAGGTTACTCATTTTGTTACCTGAAACATGACTTGTGTACTTGATATTTCGTAATTTGTAATACAAGCTTGGTCTCATGGGATTTTACCACTGGAGAACCTAACGGCTACGCTATTGGTTAATCTAATCTTAGTTACTTTTTACAACATTAATAAGGAATATCTATCTCGAAACACAACGGCAACTAGGGAGTTAGAATTTACGATTTATGCCCCCAATAGATTCGATCCATGTACACAGGTCGTTATGTCAAATCAAACATTCCAATCATTTCACCTCTGAGACATAGGGTGCTATTTTTTTACGTTGTCACTTACGGGATATCTTCCGTGATTATTTCATAGTTTGAGTTCCCGATATTTCGAAGCTGTTGCAAGCGCCATGATCGCGGGTTGACTCAGTCAACCCGCGATCATGGCGCTTTCAGTCAACCCGCGCGCCAGCGTTGCAAGCGCCATCATGGCGCTTGCAACAGCGTCGAAATATCGGGAACTCAAACTATCAAATAATCACGGAAGATATCCAGTAAGTGACATTTTAAAGTTAGAGACAAACCGTGAAAGCTTAAAACAGTGTTTATTTTTTTACGATTCAAAAGTTATGACTAGTTTTCTGTTCAGATAGGCAACAAATGCATAGAAATTGCAACTTAATTAAATTCACTAACTTTAAAATTAGTAAAAAAGTACCAGTGATTAATAACTCCAAAAAAGCTTATTCCTTGGGGAAGTTTTTAAAAGATGTAGTCAACTTTCACTAAGTGTAACTTTTTTTTTCCAAGAAAATCGTTTGATACTTTCAAGTTTTTTTTTTTGCAAAGAACAGCTCCTTAGAGTTTAGACGAATATCGTTTTTAAGCTGCGCTAGATTATGGATCTATATTCTAAGAAACAACTTATTTCACTATGTAACAGAAAAACTGGGAAAGCGAATGAAACAATCGTGAAAACATTCAAATACCCAACTATCTGAAAAAATACAGATGAAACCAGTTAATTAATTACGTTACACCAGTCTTGTAAGACTTCCTTAGAAGTCATGAAAGTGTATAAAAACGTATTCATATCCATATAACTGATCAATCTGACATAACTTTGGACATAACAGTTGTGTTTCCAAGTTGTTATGGTAATATAAAGTTACAAGCAATAAATGTAACATGGTTACATAAAATTACTATGTTATACCGAAGAGCTTGAGTCACGAGATCTTCCATAACAGTTATTCGAAGTTCATTTCACAGTAATTGTTACTGAGAAAATGTATTGTATTAACTGATTGATAGCATTTTTTTAGAGCGGTAAAATCAAATGACTCCCCCCTCCCACCCAGGGCAGGGCGGGAGGGACTGATAGACTCGTACTGACAAAAATCTAAAATCCACGGTGTCCGTTAGTAGCCCCTTTAACGTTCCGGGGTCACGGTAATTCATTAGTCCCGCAACCCCGGCAGGCTTTGGCCTTACAAAGATCCCTCTTTGTAAGGCCAAAGCCTGCCGGGATTTGCCTGACGGGCTAGCCCGTTATAATGCTAAACAAATAATCCAAAACAAGATTTATTCTTATTTCTTCTTATTTGTTTTTGCTTTATTTTGTGACTTCCGTTTTTCATAACGTGGTTAAATCATCAATAAATCCCCTCCACCCAAAACGCGACGGGAGGGACTATTAGATTCGTACTGACTAAAATTCAAGGTGTCCTTCAATAGCCCTTTACGTTTCAGGATTATGGTTACCTGAAAAGACAGTCCCGGTGTGGTCCTGGTTTAAAAATGTAGTTTAAGCGGGAAATTAGAACAAAAATAAATGAAATAAGATTGAGATATCAAACGATTTTTTTATTTAATGCTTTTCCCATTCAACTAAATTTTTTAATGACAAAAAATAAACATAATATTATTTCGACACCAGACGTTTTCTGCATCTTACAGCGTACAGGAAAGTATTCAAACAAAAATAAGTATGGAAAATTAAAAAGCGCTTTGAGTGTAGGTACCTACGCATTCAAATAATGTAGTAGGTAGGTATCGTATGGAAACTAAATTATTATGCACATAGACTGCTGTGTCAAAGAAAAAACTACAGAACCTTAAGGTAACTCTCTCATAACGGGTTAAACAGGAATCTAAAGTAAATAAATTCAAGTTAGTTTTTTCTTGTGCATCATCGTGTAATTCCACGGTTCGTGTATAATATTCCATGTGTATGTAATCGTATGGACTTTTATGTTTAATTTTAATTGTTTTATCTCGATTTTTGGGTATCGTTGGACTGTGATTCAATAATTTGTATTTTATTAATTGATATTATGATTAATGTTGTCTTTACACGCAGGACTTAGGTACTTAGGTTTTTATAATACTTTTTAAAGTTCAAATTCATTTATCAGTAGTTAAGTGATATTATCATATCGTTTAAAGGAAGTAGTAAATTTTATAAGGATCGATTACCTATCAATCAATTCAAAAAGAACGAATGACTGATTAGTTAAGTTCGTTTTTTTTCTTTTATATCACTCATAAAAAAATAAATAAAATTTTTAATGACTTAGTGAAATACAATGGACAACAATTTGACTTTGTTACATTGTTATTTTAATTTATTTTCATTACAAAAAAATAAAAATGTATCTGAATTTAACTTCGTCTACGTCACCCTCGGCCACGATCGGCCTGCAGTCGTCCTCAAAGTTTTCACCAAAGGCTCAAAATCATTGGCGCGAATGTGATTCTTTCCATTTTTTAAAATCCGCCAATAGCCGCTAGAAATACGATTTGACGGGCGTTTTGAACCGTTACCATGGCTACTGAGCTGAGCAATTTACTTACGATAGGTCTTGGAATGTTGAAGATTAATAAAACATACTTTAGTCTAGACTTCTAGAGCATTCAGACTTTGTTCTTTCATTAAATGGGCATTAAACGGCCCGGCACCGGCACCGGCGACGCTGCCGGCGTAGTGCCGGTGCCGTGCCAGCTAATGGACAAACGCCCAATAAAGTGAAACAATACTTATTGTTTTGAACTTTTGATATTGAAGGCGAAGATGGACGCCATTGCAGTTACTGTTCCATTTCATAGATGTAATACGTATCGGATAACGGATGTGAATGTGTATCTAACAAGATTGTGTTCTTAGAACTTGTAATATTACGTGACGGAATATGATCTGGTTTGAATGAAGATATTTTCTAGTAAGTGCTAAGATACACTTGCACGTGGCAATTAGCAATCGATTTCAAAGCCATTTACGTATGAATATACCCGTATGTTGGATGGATTGTTTGGTGTAAATGTAAGAATGTTGAATGTGTCGTGTATGAGAAAATAAATGTCTGTCTTCATTTTAAGAGTAAGTATTCCTTTTAGGGTTCCGTAGTCAACAAGGAACCTTTATAGTTTCGCCATGTCCGTCCGTCCGTCCGTCCGTCCGTCCGTCCGTCCGTCTGTCCGCAGTTTAGCTCAGAGACGCACAGTACTAGAGAGCTGTAATTTGGTGTAAATATGCGGATTTGTCGTGCCGAAAAAGTGGTAAAATAAAATCTCATAAAATATTTTTTTTTAGGGTACCTCCTGAACTTACACGTAAAGTGAGGATTTTTTTTTCTCGCGTACCCCTTAGTGTGGGGTATCATTAAATAGGCCTTTAAAAAATAATGATAGTTTCCATTAACAGTTTTTTGATAAAAAAAATCGTTTGTGAAATATTAAGCTTTAAAGTGCTAAATTTTGCTCGACTCGAGTGTCCCCCCCCTCTACCAGCTAAACGGTTATGTTTGGGGGTGTGAAAAAATTCACAATAGTAGCATATATAACGAAGTTTAAAAGAAAATTATCATGACTAAGTAGGCTTTACAACTTTACGAGTAATAGTCGACCAACTTATAAAATGTACTTGGAAAATAGGTTTTCTTAAACAAAATGTATCGGATAATATGTACTTCAACTGCAAATGTAAGTTTGTCAACTTTATTTTTACAGCTTTAATAGGTACCTATCTTTTCACGGTATGTTTTTTGGGGATAGGTAGATTTTTATCTTCAACTTTTTTTTTCCCCTGTGGCAACACTACAGCTAACAGCTGATTTTAAATTGTCCTTAATTTTTTTATCTTAAAAATTGTATTTATTAGTTTTCTAAAGGTTTTTTCCATTTTCTCATCAAGAATATTGCTTATTTATGCGTTTTCTGTATTAGATTCACATATTGAGTGTAAATTTTGTGTGTAATTTTAATGTGAAATAAGTGACAGTTACCGGCTTCAGGGAAACTTGCATTGTCATCTTAATCCAGGTACAATAATTCTTAATTATTTGCTGTAGTATTGTTTACGTGTCGTAATTACGTCTACTATTACTTAAAGTACATTTTCATTTGGATATTAATGGTACTCACGACCTTTTCAAACGTAAACATAACCTTACTTAACTAGGTGACAGAACTCGCTTTTAATCTTTATTTCGTGTTTTTCCCTATATACTATTCTGTTTTTATCCTGCTACTATAGTTACCTACTCTTGCTCAATTTCTTTCTTTTCAATTTCCTTACTGTAATCATGACTATGACACGTAGTGCCCGCGCTCGCCAAGAAGAACTCACTCTGGCTTTGAGCGAATTGAAGGCATCAAAGCAGTCCTGTGACCAGTTAAGTAGGGAAATAGATGAGAATGAAAGGGTTCTCTTGGAGGTCCATGACAAGAATAGAACGTTAAAAAGAGAAATGGCTCAGTTATACACTCAATACACTGATGTCATTGAGGACCGGGATAGGCTCCAACTTATTGTAGATGGATTCAGCCAATGTAGCACAGAGTATGAACAAGCTCTTAATGACAAACACTTTTTAAAACAACAGCTACATGAGGCTAGAAGTCAAATAACAGATCTCGAGACTACAAACAATAACATCACTGCCTCGCTGAATCAAAGTCTTTTCAGTGAATTGGTGCCTATTGCCCCGTCAATGGTTTCTGCCCTAAATCCCATTTGCACAATAGATTTGACCAGTGAGGATGATTCAAAGTCATGTAACTCAGTGAGGGTAGTAACCAGTAAAAATAAACTAAAAAAATATATCAAAATCAATAAATACATTGTAAAAAGAAACTAGTCAAAAGGCAAAAGTTTTCATTAAAAATGTAAAATTAAATAGAGAAAGACTAAACTTGCTTAAACAATTGGATTTATATTCATTTAATTTGGAGCAAAGCACCGAGAAGCACAAAATTGACACAAAAGATCTGCAAACTAAACTAGACTACCTACAAGACAAGCTCACTTCAATGACTAATAAGTACAATACCTCTGAACATCTTATGAGGGAATATGTGTTGGCAATGAATGATCTGGTGAATTCTCAAAATAACAACTGTCAGTACTGTCAAGCAACTTCCAATGTACATACACCGGATCATTCCTTGACATCATGTAATACCACCTTACCGCAGCCATGTGTTGAGTTACATGCACCGGTGAATAGTTCCAAAGAAAAATGCAAACAAACTTATAAGGATGTAGTCATTTTTTGTGATGAGATTGGAAAAGATCTAGGTCCTTTAATAACAGATGAATTTCCAGGAAATAAAATAATAAACCACTGTATGCCTGGCTGTACTTTAAATGATATTATGAAAAAAATTATTAAGATTCATTTTAATCAGGACACTACTTTACTTATATTAATAGGGAATAGAGGTAACTTAAATAAAGGGGAGTTGCTTCATTACTATAGAACATTAAATAACTTAAATTTAAGAAAGATTGTTTTGTTTACTTTCCCCTACAGTAATAGTTTGCCACAGGAGGAAAATAACTTTAGATTTAATATTAATATGACATTGTACAATTTGACATGTAATAATGATATATTTCAGTTAATTGACATTAATAATTATGTGGGTAAAAACTTTTATTTGACAGAAGATAGATATTTTGTAGAAAAGTACTATCTTACAAATTATTGTAAAAGACAGATAGCTGTGTCTTTGGCTTATTTTTTTTCTATCACAGCTCAGAACTTATGTAAACAAGATGCTTTTATTGAGCAATGCAACATTGAATTAAATAATTCTTACAATAATTTGATAACTTTGACTGAACCTGATCATCATTTAAATTACACCTTGAGACAATAGAGGCAATCTCTTGCAATTATGTAAGAAACTCGGATAATGAATTAAATGTGAGTGTTGGAAATTTTAATAGTATCAACCTGGTGCATCAAAACATTCAAGGATTTTTAAACAAGGAATTAGAAGTAGAACTTTTTTTGAATTGTAATAAAATAGATATTCTTTGTGTAACGGAGCACTGGCTCAAAAATCATCAGTTTATGTTCAATTTTAGCAATCACCAGGTTGGTAGTTCATTCAGCAGAGTAAATGCTATACATGGCGGCGCATTAATCCTAGTTAATAATCACCTCAAATTTAAAGACCGTAAGGATATTGTAAGCCTATCTGTTGAACGGACAATTGAAATAGCCTGTATAGAATTGGAGCAGTTTATCATATTAAGCGTATACAGGCCTCCCTCAGGGTTGTATGATTGTTTTGAGATTGTTATGGATGAAGTGTTGCACAGAATATGTAATTCAAATAAGGCTATTATAACATGTGGTGATTTTAATATTAATTTGTTAGAAAATACTGTGATAAGTACTAAAATTCTAAGCCTGTTCCGGTCATACAATCTAGAAAATCAATTTTTAGAGCCCACTAGGATAACCCCTACTAGTGCCACTTGCCTTGATAATATATATACTAATGTCAAAATAACTCATAAAGAAATTATTAACTTAATAGATTCCGATCATTGCGGGCAACTTATCTCTATTGAAAATGTAAAGACAAAAGTAATCAAAAAAGATGTTGTAATCAACCCCAAAACCAAAAGTCGTTTGGAAACCTTTAAAAATAAACTTTTGTATAAATTACCATCTCTGTCAAGTAATGATGATCTGAATCAACAATATAACGATTTTTTCACAATGTACTGCAAACAGTTTGATACCACATTTGTTCCCAAAACAATTTCTGTAAATAGTAAAGCTTCATTCAATGACTGGGCCACTATTGGCATTCACAAGAGTAGGAAACGACTTTATGAGTTATATGCAGAACGGACTTATATTAATACTGTGGAATTTAATTTATATGTTAAAAACTATTCTAAACTATTCAAAAAAGTTTGCTATGCTGCAAAGTCACTTTATCTGAGTTCAAAAATAAAAACAGCTCAAATGTAATTAAAACAACATGGAAAATTATTAATAGCGAAACGGGAAGGTCTTGCAATAGAGATAGTGACTACAGCCTTGATATTAGTGGTAATATTTTAAAATCTGATACTCTTGTTGCTACGGCGTTTGAGAATTTCTTCGCAGACATTCCCGTATCGACTACTAAATCATTGAATTCGTCTCCTGCCGCTGCAGAGTCTTTACTAAAACAAAATGTTCCAGTGTGTGATTCCGATTTTAATTTCCAGCATGTCACTTGTCAAGATATAATTAAAATATTTAAAACATTAAATGTCAAGAAGACCGCAGATCTATGGGGTCATTCAGTGGATGTTGCAAAATCCATTATAAACATTGTAGCTCCTTACTTAGCTGTAATTTTTAATAATAGTATTGACAGCGGTGAGTTTCCTGATTTAATGAAACATAGTAAAATAATACCATTGTTCAAATCAGGTAGTACATCGGACCCTACTAATTATAGACCTATTTCAGTACTGCCTACATTTAGTAAAATTTTTGAAAAACTTATTTTAGAACAATTGCAACAATTTTTTAATAAAAAAAAGTTATTTCATAATAAACAGTTCGGTTTTACAAGGGGTCGTTCAACTACCGATGCTGGTGTTGAACTATTAAGTCACATTTATAATGCATGGGAGAACAAATGCGATGCTTTGGGCATTTTTTGCGATTTGTCCAAGGCTTTCGATTGCGTTCTTCATGAAACATTGATCAGGAAACTGCACCACTATGGAATCCGGAACGCCTCTCTGGATCTTCTTACTTCATATTTAAGTGATAGGATCCAGAGAGTGGATGTCAACGGGAAAAGGTCTCCTGGATGTAAAGTAAAAATGGGGGTACCTCAGGGCTCAATTCTAGGCCCATTTTTATTTCTTGTTTATATAAATGATTTGCCTTTCCTTGTAAAAGACGATCATGATATAGTGTTGTTTGCAGACGATACATCTCTTTTATTCAAATTGAAACGTCAGCAACTTGTTACGGACGGTGTTAATAGTGCCCTTGCAAAGGTAGTAGATTGGTTTGATAGTAATAATCTTCTGTTAAATGAAAAAAAAACAAAATGTATAAAGTTTACTTTACCTCATGTTAGACAAGTAGAAACTAGTGTACTAATTAAGGACCAAGAGGTAAAACCAGAAGATACTACAGTCTTCCTAGGCATTACTTTAGATTCCAAACTTCAGTGGGGCCCCCATATAAAAAAAATGGCAAAAAAACTTAGTTCTGCAGCATTTGCGGTTAAGAAAATCCGTGAATTAACTGACTTAGAGACAGCCCGTTTAGTTTACTTCGGCTATTTCCACAGTGTGATGTCGTACGGTATTCTTTTATGGGGCAATGCCGCCGATATTCAAACAATTTTTGTTCTGCAAAAAAGGGCAATTCGGTCCATCTACAAATTAAGCCCTAGATATTCCCTTAAAGAAAAGTTTAAAGAGATTCATATAATGACTGTGCCCTCTCAATATATTTATGAAAATCTCTTGTATGCTCATAAAAATGTAAATCTTTTAAAAAGTATAGTGATTTACACGATATAAACACAAGGAATAAAAACAAATTCATAGTTCCAGCTACCCGGCTCAAAAAAGTTGGGGTTACTTTTAGATGCCAGTGTATACGTTTTTATAATAAACTTCCGTCCCATATTCAAACGCTCAGTATAAATAAATTCAAATCTTTTATTAAACGGAAACTGTGCCAGAAAGCCTACTATCATGTCAATCACTATCTAGAGGACAAAAAGGCATGGGATTAAACTGCTCCAATTTTTTTATTTTGCTGAGTGGATGAAATCTCTAGAGTCTCGGTGATTTATTTGTTGATTTCTTTCTTTATTCGTTTTTATATACACTTTGACATGCGATTATTTTATTTTACTTTATACACCCTGACCCTTTTTGACGTTCTTTTTTTTTTTTTCCTCTTTTTGTTTTTATACAACTTGACATGTATGTTTGTTTTTATTCATATACAATTTGACATGTATGTTTTTTTTATCTATACATATTGACATGTATTATTGTGTATTTTTTTTTCTCTTTTTTTGTTTTGTTTACCTTCTGACATGTATGATTTTTTTTTTATATACAAACTGACATTCACAATTATTTTTATATACATTTTGACATGTAATGTTCTTGACCTGAATTTTCTAATTCCTTTTAAAGGTTTTGTTTTTTTTTTTTTCTTTCTTGAACATTACTTTTAAATCTGTTTGTTGTGAATGTGAGGATCTTTGTGGGTCACGCTTTCTATTTTTCGTCCGGTTCATTTTTGATTGTCTGACAGTTTGAGTTGTTTATGTGGCCTACCCAAATGTCCTTTCTTTGGTACTGTTCGTCGTTACGTTGAGCTCCTTGAGTTACGAGTCGAGCTTCACGATAACTGACAAATGCTTGCACTGACTGGACAGGTCCACTCAAATTCGTATGGCTCTTTCTTCAAAAGACCATCTCGGACACAAACCTGCAGGGTCCTCGCATGACTTAACTAACCAATTTAATGTCTGGACTTTAAAAGAGACGATGACCTCTGAGTTTGTTTCGGATGTTTCTTCTCAGAGTAGTCAGGTACGAAACACCGGCCTCATCTAGCTATAAAAAAAGTGTTTTGACTTGTAAAAGTGTTTGTAAAAACCTATTTGCAAAATAAATATCATTTATCATTATCATTTATCATTTATAACTATTTTTAACTAACTTCTTAAAAAGGAGGAGGTTCTAAATTCGTCGTAATCTTTTTTCTTATGTATTTTCCTTGATTTCTCAAAGACTCTTGGACCGATTGTGAAAATTCTTCTTTTTAAAATTAAATTCAGCGAATCAGTTTATTTAGTTCGCATATTTTGATGGGCAACTACGGAACCCTTACACTGTGCGTGGCCCGACACGCACTTGGCCGGTTTTTTTTCAAATCGCATTATTATGTAGGATTTCTTTAATTTTATTTTCTCGCCAAATATCTTTCATTTGACCATTTTACTTGGGTTGAAAAAGACTGTTCGAATATTGAGCTTAGTGAATCAGTTGGGACTGAGACATGAACTATAGTGTCAACTCAGTTTAAACTTTCAACTTTTCTAATGTAATAAAGATTCACTACTCAGGGCTACCTCGAAGATTCCTCATGACGTCTCTCTTCTCAGTATCTACAATCCCGAAAGTTCTATACCAATGATGTGACATATCTTATCTAACATCTTATCAACCACATACCTTCATTGTTTTCCTTGCTAGCCCCACGTGTTTCATCAATTTAAACACGCATAAAACAGAAACAAACAGACTCTTATCATTTAATAACAATTTCAAAACAATACTATCAATTTACTCTATCAAACTTCCCTATGAATGACGTCAATTAAACCACTATAATGGTGGTGCTAGGTACATTCAATTAGGACGTTATCACGTCACGCCACCAGTTGAAATTATCGCTTCATAATATCATGGGATATGGGTAAAACAGGAGACACACTGCCGGGATATAAGGTGCTATGAGTGTATTGTGTGTGTGACACTCTGTACAAGACTCTGCAGTAGACGAGGCGATGTGACGTTGCGACATGCCAAAGGGATACATCGAAGCGTCTAAGTAATAAGTCTTTGTAGTCATTATTGCGAACTCAACTGAAGATGGTCGCTCCAGTGTCGATATAATGGCACGCTGCAGTCGAACGACACGTCGTCTGCGATCAACGTGTGGTTGGATAGTGACTCACTGGCTGCCTGCGGATTGAATTTCACAGAAACCAGTAGCGTCGCAACGATACGTCTTCTGCTGCTAGTGTCTGGAATCGGATACGATTCATAACTTTTGCCGTGCTCTTGTTTTTAACTCAATTTGTTTAGCGTCAACGCAACATGTCTCATTTCTCCATCGTTTTTTATTCGTGTTAGTGCTCTCAGATTTCTGGCCAAGTCATATTAAAGCTAACAAGTGCGTGTCGGGCCACGCACAGTGTAGGGTTCCGTAGTTGCCCATCAAAATACTTATGCGAACTAACTAAACTGATTCGCTGAATTTAATTTTAAAAAGAAGAATTTTCAAAATCGGTCCAGGAGTCTTTGAGAAATCGGGGAAAATACATAAGAAAAAAGATTACAACGAATTTAGAAACTCCTCCTTTTTTTGAATTTAGTTAAAAATAGTTGACGATAAAAACCTACCTATCCCCAAAAAACATACCTATAAAAGCTGTAAAAATAAAGTTGACAAACTTACATTTGCAGTTGTCTCCGATACATTTTGTTTAAGAAAATATGATATCAAGTACATTTTATAAGTTGGTCGACTATTACTCGTAAAGTTGTAAAGCCTACTTAGTCATGATAATTTTCTTTTAAGCTATTGTCAAACAGACAGGCGTGACGAACGCGAAGCGAGGCGTTTTTGTTTGTAATGTATGGAATTGTTTGAAGCCTGTCACATAGAATATCGGATCGCTTTCGCATTTTTATATGACATGATTCGGTTCGGTTCGCTATCGCCTGTCTGTTTGACAAAGGCCTTAAACTTCGTTATATGTACTACTATTGTGAATTTTTTCACACCCCCAAACATAACCGTTTAGCTGGTAGAGGGGGGGGACACTCGAATCGAGCAAAATTTAGCACTTTAAAGCTTAATATTTCACAAACGAATTGTTTTATCAAAAAATTGTTAATGGAAACTATCATTAGTTTTTAAAGGCCTATTTAATGATACCCCACACTAAGGGGTACGCGAGAAAAAAAAAAAAACCTCACTTTACGTGTAAGTACTGGAGGTACCCTAAAAAAAAATATTTTACGAGATTTTATTTTACCACTTTTTTGGCACAACAAATCCGTATATTTACACCAAATTACAGCTCTCTAGTACTGTGCGTCTCTGAGCTAAACTGCGGACGGACGGACGGACGGACATGGCGAAACTATAAGGGTTCCTTGTTGACTACGGAACCCTAAAAATCAGTCATGTTAATCGGTGGATTCGGTGGTTATAAGCTACGTTACGAGGATCATCTTTCGATGGCTGACCATCTAGAGATTTTCTTTGCTCAGAAAACGCATTTGTTAAAGGACTCCGAATGCGAGCATTACACATTCTAGAATAAGACTCCACTACGACTCCAACTCGACTCAATGTACAGCATTGAAATATGAGCTTCATAATATCGTGTCCTTACAGTAAAATTTTGAAAGTGGCTTTAGTGGATAAATCACAACTATCTTCTTCTTATTCCTCTTACAAGTAAGTCCAGTAACAAGGCAATTCAAATGATGAGACCATACAAAATATACGAAGATAAAAGGCTTTTGACGCGACGCTATACTTTAGTGTGTCCCCAGCTGTAAACAGTTTCACAGCACTGTTTAATGAATAAACTGATAAGGGTTGTAAATACAGACGTAATACATAACTGTAATGACAAAGTCATTATGAACTTTAACGGTATAGATATAGAATGTAATTTAGGGCGTGTTGTTGGTTTGTTTGCGGTCCTCGCGAGGCTATGTGGAATATTTTGCTAGGAACATTCCACGAGTGTTTTACTTGATGTTATGGCTGATTATATTTCGTCGTAAAATGAATCAATGGATTCGTGGAATAGGCTTAGGAATTTGCCTTCCTTCCTATACATAATTATAAGCAGACGGTAATAAACATTATGCATGTTGACTGTTTGTTATTAGTTTGATTATCCTGTATGTGTTGGTTGACAATTTTCGCGGATTTGTTACGGAAAAAATACTTTGAGCAATATAGGCATATTGACCGCAAAATAAAATGCAAATCTAAGTAGTTTGTCAGCTTGTCATTAAATTCGAGAGAGGGGTTTCGTGACGTCTGAGGGAAAATTGTACTTGCTTGTAAAGTTGTCGTTTAGGCGCGATTGGTCTAATGTCCAAAAAAAGGTCTAATTCGCAGTTGGTCCAATTCGCGATTGGTCTAATATGTGTCAAATATTTTTTGATAATTTAACTGACTAAATAATTAGTTTTTTTTTTCAGTCAAGTAAACTATTGTAACCTATTTAATTCAATTTTTATACTTTAAAATAAATCCACTAATAATAAACAGCCTATAATTAACGCATTCTTTCATTAAAACCAGTTACTAATTTACAATTAAAAGATAAAGTAACGAACGAGGTCAAAGGAAATATAAACTAACAAAAAAAAAAAAATTACAATAGTTAGTTACGCATTTCTTAACAGTTACCTTTGTACGCTATAAACTCATTAGATTACTGCTAAGTTAAGGTGTTTCGAAGTACTTTAAATTAACTTAATAAGTGTTAATTATTTTTTTTGAACGCTGGTAAGTAAGTCTTGCAAATGCAACGGCCATGGATGTTTTGTTTGAGGCGTAATAAGAGTGTTTTATTGTAAGTCTCAGATTAAAGAAATAGGCAGACAGAACGCTCAGAACACGCGAGTGTCTCCACCAAAGTTAATACAAAATAAAATTGAATTACATTCCATAATGTTTTCTTTGTTTTTGAGAACAACTTAGACGGCATATTTTGGCAAAAAACAACAACGACGCGCAGCTTGGTACGACACGTAGCTTGGTACATGTCGCGACTTTTTATTCGATTTTGTATTAACTTTGGTGGAGCCACTCGCGTGTTCTGAGCGCTCTATCTGCCTATTTCTTTGATCTGAGTTGTAAGTCTTATATTCTGTTTTTCTTCATGTTACTTCAAGCGAATGGTGTCTGAAGGTTGTCAGAAGCGCAGATTTTTTTTTTAAATTTTACTTTCGGTAACCTGAGTAAGCTTACATTTATGAACTAATTTATCTAAGAATATAATAACCCTGGTGCTATATTGTGACGAAAAAAAATAACAAATTCATTTTCAACACCTGACGTTTATTCTCGTTATTTTTTGTTTAAAGCCATTTCATGAAAGTCCGTTCAGTCGTTCTGACGCGTGATTAAGTTACAAACATCCATCCATCCCTTTTTTTTTATAAAAATCAGTGATGAGACGGAAATACTTACTTTAGTTAGAATTCAGATTAAGTAAGTAAAGAAGAATATAAAGACTAAAATTGTGAAGTATTAAGATAAACTGTTTATAATACAATTACTTTAAACATTTGCACAAATAATTAGGCTTCACACAAGTAAAGTGACTTACCTAATAAAGAAAGTAAAACTAACAAAAATTTAGAAAATAAACAAAAAAAACTTTTCATTTTATTACTAACAGAGAAAATAATTAAGTGCCGTACTTTCTAGAGCATTCTGACGTGGGAAAAGTTAATTTATTATGCACAATTACTTAGCGATAACCAAGACTATTCTCATATGAGTGGTTACGGTTTCTAAACCGGTTAATGCCTTTTGTTTAATTTTCTTTTATACGATTTTAGACCTTATTTCGTAAAAGTTAAGGTTGGAGTGTCTGTGTGTTACAGCCGCATTTGTCATTGTGTTAATTAGTTGAATAGGTGTGTTATTATGCAGTGCAAAATGGTAACGTTATTGATGCCGTCCCAATTATTTGTGTAATTAATTTATAGTTTCATGACTTAGTAGATACGAGTACCAATACAACATGTAACGTTAAATGCGCGAAACCTCTCGTGGAGTAACTCAGCCCACGTTACTGTACAATGTTTTTTCTAAGACTTTTGGAAATTCGCAAAAAAAAAAAAATGATTTTTCATACTGATGAGCTCGATCATTTTTTCATATTGTATGAACAACCATTTTTTTTGCGAACTTGAAAAACGATTCAGATGAATTGACAATTTTCCCCTTTTTTCGAAGTCGGTTTTAAGTCTGCATTTCTTAGTTATTAATCTTTATCGGCTTTATTACAAAACGTGGTTTAACTTAGACCAAGCTTTAAATCAAAAATCAATTTTTGAATTTCGAACTTTATTCCAACTGCTATAAAATTCTAAAATGCACATTGACAACTTAGAGCGGGATCTAAACTCGCTTTTTGTATTAATAACTTTACGACAGTAGAAATACAGTTCGAAATTCAAAAATTCATTTATGATTTAAAGCTTGGTCTAAGTTAAACCACGTTTTGTAATGAAGCCGTTAATGTATTTTTTTTGAACACCCTGTTTTGCGATAGATAGGTGTCATTCAAAAATTTTTTTTCATACGAAACCGTGATACCTGATACGCAGTGCATTAGTCAAACAATCAGTTAGTGGGTTGGTCGTGCCATTTGATACTTTACCTGTTAACAACCATTTTGATTTTTGTTTTTGGGAAAACTTCCAATTATGTGGAAATATTTGCATGTTTACCTTAAATATATAAAAACTACAATGAAATCAGTGTGTTGGTTGTAAACAACGTTGTTTTTATTTTAATGCAACTCGAAGAAAACTTGAGGAATAAAAAATGCCAAAATGACAGGAATTTTATTTCTATAACTCACTGTCTAGTTTGTGACGCAAAAATAAGTATTCTATTGCAGTTTCAAAGAATTGGTATTATGTCGTTTATTTTCCAATTCACATTTATAAATATTTGTTTGTTAAAAAAAACACAAGGAACAGTCAATGTCAATCCAACGTTTTTTCAAAACACAAACATTTTTCTATAAATTATTTATTGTTACTTTTATAGATCTCATTTAATATACCTAATATCTGGCTGACAGAGCTTCGCTCGGTTTTTAAAATGTCTATATCTTGGGAACCGAGCTTTTCTCGAACCTGGGAATAAAAACCTGGAAAAAATCGATTCCTTGAGCCGAAAAACCCCTAATCTGTAACTTTCATGAAAATCCTTGGAGCCGTTTCCGAGATCCTGATTATACTCGTATCTAAATATACAAGAATTGCTCGTTTAAAGATATTAGATTAAATTTTGCCTTCGATATTCAAAATCATAATCATATTAATTATAGGTCGTTGACTCGTAGACCTACTGCATAAAATACCATAAAGCTTTAAAAGAAGTAGATCATCAACATTCGTTTTTAGGGTTCCGTAGTCAACAAGGAACCCTTATAGTTTCGCCATGTCCGTCCGTCCGTCCGTCCGTCCGTCCGTCCGTCTGTCCGCAGTTTAGCTCAGAGACGCACAGTACTAGAGAGCTGTAATTTGGTGTAAATATACGGATTTGTTGTGCCGAAAAAGTGGTAAAATAAAATCTCGTAAAATATTTTTTTTTAGGGTACCTCCTGTACTTACACGTAAAGTGAAGATTTTTTTTTTCTCGCGTACCCCATAGTGTGGGATATCATTAAATAGGCCTTTAAAAAATAATGATAGTTTCCATTAACAGTTTTTTGATAAAAAAATTCGTTTGTGAAATATTAAGCTTTAAAGTGCTAAATTTTGCTCGATTCGTGTGTCCCCCCCCTCTACCAGCTAAATGGTTATGTTTGGGGGTGTGAAAAAATTCACAATAGTAGTATATACAACGAAGTTTAAAAGAAAATTATCATGACTAAGTAGGCTTTACAACTTTACGAGTAATAGTCGACCAACTTATAAAATGTACTTGGATAATATGTTTTCTTAAACAAAATGTATCGGAGAACATGCTCTTCAACTGCAAATGTAAGTTTGTCAACTTTATTTTTACAGCTTTAATAGGTATGTTTTTACGGTATGTTTTTTGGGGATAGGTAGGTTTTTATCGTCAACAATTTTTAACTAACTTCAAAAAAAGGAGGAGGTTCTAAATTCGTCGTAATCTTTTTTCTTATGTATTTTCCCTGATTTCTCAAAGACTCCTGGACCGATTTGAAAATTCTTCTTTTTAAAATTAAATTCAGCGAATCAGTTTAGTTAGTTCGCATAAGTATTTTGATGGGCAACTACGGAACCCTACACTGTGCGTGGCCCGACACGCACTTGGCCGGTTTTTTTTTTTTAAGTAAACGGCCTGCGTTCTACTTTTAGATAACATAGAAATATAAAATAAGTAAAAAGTATATAAAAAGAAAAATGGTTACAAGGAGGTACTTAACCCTTTTACTCCGCGTGCAACGCATTTTGTAAACAAACACATTGTCTATTCATTACATTTACGTCTAAAGTTATGTTTACATTGCCTATTGATTACGTTTACATTTGAATACTATAAATTGTTTTCAAACATTGCATGGCCTTCGCTTGTTTTGAAACGTCGACCTTATTGTAATTGGTATTACGAATTAATTTAGATATTGTGATTAAATCGGTAAATAAAAAACAACCCGTGTTTTGAGAAGTGTTTTTGACTGCATTATACGAGTACAATAGAAAAAGTAACGTCACTAAATTCTGAAAACTGAAACAAGTTGGAGTTCCAGCGAGAACGCGATTAATGTTGTGCCTTAATTGAACTAGTTTAGGCCAGAGTTTTCACACGTGAGTTCGTTGATTGTGCCAAATGAAAATGACCATACGTTCAGACCAGTACAGAATATTAAATATCCTATATTAATCCAGATATAAAATACAGTATTTGCGAGAAAGAATAATAAAAATCCGTTCAACCATCTTATCGCAAAATAACCCTTCAATACTAGCCACTATAGCTACCTTCTCTGGCTTCGCACAGAAAGAATTTGGAAATAAAACATAGTTTGTTACTTTCTGATGATGTAACTTACTGTGAAAGAATTTTGAAAATCGGTGCAGCAATTTTCGAGTTCATTTATTACAAAAAAAATCCTCAAATATAAGAGTGATGACAGTAGATGTTTTTACAGTTCTCTTTCATTCAATCGGTATTCAGTTAGGTATTCGTTATTTATTTTTAGTGGAAAAAATATTGTGGTAAACCACTTTTTTATCATTAAGTGGAATTAAATGCATAATTATTCATGGCAGTGAAATTAGCCAACCAATTTAAGGAAAACGACTCCTTTATAACATCTCATCTGTGAAATATGGCTTAATATTGAATTTTTGGGTTTTACTAAGAAGAACGCTGGATTTCCATGTCAAAACTTCAGTATAAAAGAGTTTCTGTTTTATTTATACACCGTGTTCTTCACGTTATCCATAAACTTTAGCAAATACTTCTATGGCTTTTACAAATCAAATCCAACAAAGGAAGTAGTACTTAAAAAGGCTTCGTTACAAAGATATTTGTAATTTCATTTAATGAAATTTAATGAGCTATGCAGTGAGAAAGTATCTTAATTGGCCTATGTTGCCGCTTAGTGCAATTAAAATGATAAATCTATCAAATACTATTTGCATTTCATTTGCACGTACGAGAGGAACCCGAGAGTTAGCGAAGAAATACGATCATTTGCGATAACGAATCTTTCAAAGAGATTAAACTGGTCGCTATGGATACCTAAGTTGTTATTTGTCATTGTTTGTCATGCATGATTTTAACTGTCAGGATTATTGTTTATTGTAATTTGCTTTTGGGTTTCCGACTAATTTAATCAATCATTTTGATTACAACTTTCACTATGCCGCACGAATATTCTGCTCAACACCAAGCTGATATTCACTTCGTCTACGGTTTCTGTGACGGAAATGCTACAGCAGCTGTATTGAAAAATAAGATGGTGGCGTTAGTTCTGATGTTGCCCACGCAACAAGTGTGCTTATAAATTATAATTATTCTACTCAAATGCATAAAAAAAATATGCTGTGATTACCATTTATCTTAATTTGACCGAGACCTATCTTTTGAGAGTATTTTTACGAATGTACGTGAGCTCTAAGCGTGGTCCCCAGATTGCGTGTTGAGCTGCCCCTCTTTTAGTCAATAATTTTGAGATTGAATGTTCGTTACTTAAGCCGAAACGGCAGAATGGGAAGATAATTATGGTAGCCTACTCCCCTTCCCGTCGTTGGAGGTCCGGCGTTGCTTTAAGCCTAGACTAAAAATAAGGACTGCAGAAACGTTTTGCGAAGGCTGCATGTCGTGGGAAGAGGTTATCATGATTTGGTTATGGAATTTGTTTTTTTTTTTATTCCTCAATTAAAAAGACAATTCGAAATACGTATCTACCTGCTTGGTAGCCTTATACGTTCTCTTTAGATAAGTATAGTACATTGACAGTGCTATGAGGAACGAGATAAAAAATCAAAGAAACTGTTTTGACAAGTTTCAGCCCGCCAAATGTTATGAATGAAATACGACGTTGCCAATTCGGATAAAGAGGCATGCATATCGGGTTATTTACGTCTAGGTATTTAGTTTGTATGAAAATTAACAAAAAATAAAAAATAAGAATTTATTAATGTGTCCATAATGAAAAATGCTTACTTCCGTGGTCTGAACATCTGGTCGAAGTTTATGTATATCGTCCGGAACACGGTGTATAAAGAACATCGACATTAATTTTTTTCCTACTGATTTGGTGCATTTAAGTGATTTCTTCGCGGAAATACGAGTAAACACATAAAAAAAGTTTGTGAGCATTACTCGTAGCATAATAAAGTTTTTTTTTAACTGACTTGTTTTATCGTTTTGTCTTCTAAATCTATATCAAGTTACTTATAATAAAATCTAAAAAAGAAGAAATCATATATTATAATCTATCGTAACAAAAAAGATTTTGATTCTTCAAAGCGATCACAAACTTTTTTTCATGTGTGTTTGATTCATTTTCATGGCAAATATAATGCAGCATCCTATAAAGCACTCGGGAGGTTAAGGCTGCATATTCTGAAAGTTGGCAACGTCTCAAAGAGCTGTCAAATATTTACAAGTTTTAATTAATTTGGCAAATTTTCTGTATGAAAACAAGAAATATCGCTCTGTAGTGCACTAAAAAAATTATATAGGAACGCAATTAAAACACTGAATTTTTGTAACCGTTTCAGGTGTATGAAAAGCATTTGGAAAGCTTCCAAATGCTTTTCAGAGCCATATTTCTTATTTTCATACAGTAACAATGCTAAATTAATTAAAACTTGTTAATATTTGGCAACCATTTGCGACATTGCCAACTTTCGGAATATACGCTCTTAAGGCGGCGCTAGTCGCGAGCTCGAACTCGCAGGCATGGTCAAAAACTATGATATTTCACCGGAAATCGAGCCATATTGTTCATGTGTTCGCGAGCGTCATCCCCCCGTGGAGAAAACAAGGGAAAACTTATTCAGTGAGATGCACGATCATTCAGAGTAAAAGGCGCGCGTAAAAAAATACGAAAAAGCCTTTGGCTGTTGGGGTTTTATGAAAACACCACTGCACCAATTAATTTCAAATAAAATTTATTAAATTATTCGATAAATTTGCTGTGTCGGTACGGACTTTGTTTTGGAAATTTGATGCTTCTTTAGCTTCTAATTTACACCTAAAGTTGTGTTAAAATTAGCAAAAAAACGAATCTTTAGAAACTCGTAACTTTTTAATAGCTTCATATTTTAAAATTCTGCTTCCGTACAGACAAAATTAATAATGAGACAAAACGATACCATGTTTAATTTTGGATGTACCTTGCAAAATAGTGGAGTAAAACCCCAACGAAGTTTCTATGGAAAAAATGTTGACATGTTTGACCATTTGTGGTTCAGGTGACATTATTTATTGTAGGAAATGTAAATGATATTTCAACCTCAACTGGCACAATTATTATGTGCCGGTAACGGGTTACAACTTTTATGATGTAATTCGCAGATCAACTTTATAGGAAAGTGTCAAACTTGAAAATAACGTATCGCAGTAAGCCTCTGTTCAGACACGGCGGGAACCGCGCGATTCCCGCGCGGGAATCGCGCGGTTATGTCTGAACGATTACTTAATAACTCATAGAAATAAGACTCATGCGATTTCCATGCGATTCTGAAATCGCGCGGTTCCCGCCGTGTCTGAACAGAGGCTTAAACAAACGAAATCTCATTTAATCCGCAGAGCAAATATTTTTCGGATGAGTTGACACTCTGTGGTTGACACCTAAGTCAATCATGAAGGGCAGAAGTCCAAAGACACAGAGGTTTAAAGGTTTCAATCGGAGGTTTCACCCAAAGATCGGCTCCGGTGTGCGCTACCAGCGCATGATGTCATTTACCGTATGATTAACTTGACATACACTACACCACAGATATAAAATAACTAATTAAGTTAAGTTATGCGGTGTAGCGCCACTGACGGAAAAAAAATGGCAGTGAAACCCCCTAATAAATAAGTTTTTAAAAGATCTTTAAAAACTTGACAAAGATTTAAGCCTGGCCGCATACACTGACGGGGCCCCCCAACTCAGAAGGCCAAAGCCTGCCGGGGTCGCGGGATTATTTCCTTACCGTGACCCCGGAACAGAAAGGGCTATTGAAGGACACCGTGGATTTTAGTCAGTAAAAGTCTGACAGTCCCTCCCGCCCTGCCCGGGGCCGGATGACTCATTTTATGATTTTACCACGCTAAAAAAAAAAAAAATAAGCCTGGCCGCATCATCAGCTTTCCTGAAAACTGATGACCTGCGGCCAGCCAGGCTTAAAGAGGTTTCGATCATCTTAGTCGTGCCAGTTCAAAATGTAACGATAAATCGACAAGTGTGTCTGAGAAAAACTGTACAGTTTGTTCGATTTTTCTCATACACACTTGTCGATTTATCGTTGCAGTTTGAACTGATCGTAACGATTTATCGTAAGGTGTGTAGCAGCCATTAGTCCATTTTAGATTTTATTTCTACCTTCTTCCTCATTCAAACGAATGAGTTGGAACTTTTTTCTTTGCAAGCATTGTTCCATGTCGTATTGCGTACGTACGCACGTTATCACTCCAATTTATCCATCAGTCACATCTAGGCCGTCAGGTCCTCTTGCTACAAGCTTCTCGCCCGGCTGCTCTTGTGGAACCAAAGATTTTAACTTTAATTACTAACATTTTGAAATCGTTTACTGTAGATAGTTGGTTGTGTTTACGAAATGAAAAGTCGTGTGTCAGTTTTTCTTTGATTTGAAATGACAAGTACGACTAGTGACATATTTACAGTGATCTAAGTAATACAAGTTAATATTAAAATAAAATATTTTACAACAACTTCGGATAATAAAGACCGCCTCGCTAGCTGGTCGGCTACGCACTGCCAGCACCTAAATGTTCAGTACCCTTAGCACGAATTTTCACTCTTTTTTACCTTCCAGTATTTACAGCGTTTCTTGTATGGAAAAATGGAACAGCGCCTCTGGTGTGCGAAGAAGGAACTAATTTTTTCCTTGAAAATTGTCAATTTGAAATTGTCAAAGTTCTAGTTTACTTTACTCCTCAAATACTGAAACCTCGTGCTAGGGGTACTGGTGGCTTACCATTACTATTATGTCCTCGATTCAGAGTAGTTCCAGTGAAACTCACATGGAGACTAGGCCTATGTGTCAGTGACAATTGCGAACTTTATAGGCTAACTGTATATTATATATACCGTTCGTCTATGATTATATACCTAGGTTTATAATGTAGAACATGACATGCTCTTTTGACCTACAGCGTAAAGTATAAAAAAAGTAGAACCGCTAACCACAATGGTCGGTTAGTAATAATTTTGGCATGTTTATTGCTGTCGACCTTTGGTCTCAATATTCTTCCAATTATTTTCTGATTTCTCCTTCGGTGGTCACTAAGAAGAGAGCAGTGGTGGCCCAGTGGTATCGGTTCCGACTTACGAGTTGTAGGTTCGAATTCGAATATCGTCAGGCGCATTACTTTGTGCAATTTATTTCATTACCACTGCTCTCAAAACGGTGAAGGAAAACATCGTGAGGAAACCGGCATGTCTTTAAACCAAAAATTCGAAGACCTGTGACATCTACCAACACGCACTGGGCCTGCGTGGTGGATAATGGCCCAGTCCCTCTCACAGATAGTGTCCCAGTAGTGGGAACATTAAAGGCTGATGATGATGAAGTAGAGAATATTGTGGGTCTTTATAAGTGTGGTGGTGGATTACAGCACACTGCACTCTTTCACAGTGAGGAGGCTTGTGTGTGTCCCAGCAGTGGGAACACAATAGGCTGATTATGCAAGGTAGACTTCGTCATCGGTCATTCAACTTAGACATGAGATTTGAAGCTTCTACAACGAAAACTTATACTTACGTCACTTATGTATTGTGTTTTTGAAATTCAGCGTCATGTCCTGAAAAACAAAATACAACTTAAGTGCAAAATATTTCGCTGTAATCAAAAGAACATAATTTATAGTACTTAAGCGTGAATACGTTGCGTTTAATGAATCAACTTGCGCAATTTAGATTTACGTCATTGATTTTACGATTTTTAACTACATGGTGTTTCAAATTTGGTCATTTTTAAACGCACTCTAGAAGACTACCAAACTGACCAGCTTTCTTAATGGAAAAATTTGGTCCTCGTTCGCGCACTGAGGCACTTCTTTACTTTCCATACAATGAACGCTAGAAATAGTCAAGTACGCTGTAAATTAAAATTAATTTTTAAAGTATCTTCAGATAGACGAAATTCAGTCGTGAACAAAAAGACAGCTAGCGCCATCTATAGAGTCATGGAAGAACTAAAGTGCGTCACGTAATCAAAATTCTCTGTAGGACGTACATAGAAAAATCCGATTACTGCTTTATAGAAAGTTTTTCAGTTTTAAAGTCTAGAATTTCGTGGTAAAATCATCAAATGAGTCCTCCCAGTGTGAAGCGGAAAGGAGGTACTAGCCAAAATTCATGGTGTTCAATAGCCCTACTTTTACGTTCGAGAATCACTGGTACCTATTTAGACAGACGCGACCGTCTACACTTCTACATTGTATACAGTCGCGTCTTCTCCGTAAATACGGCAGTTATTATGCATCGGCACAATAACTGCCGTACTTGGCCATTTAAGCCATTGGCAGATGCGACTATCGAGTCGTATCTGCCAATGGCTTAATTGCCAAGAGCCTCGACCAACACCTGAGGAGGTTCTCGCTGGGTGGCTGGATCAAGCGCTTGATTCAGAAGGCAGTACTCTTGGATACGGCGCGTAGTGTTAGGAGGTTCCTCTCTCAAGAGCCCTGACCACCGGTGACCCGGACCTTGTTCCCGGTACTGGTGGAATGCTATTTTTGAAGTGAAAACTTCTTTAGCGGCGTTGTACACTTTTTCTGTAATGGGTAAAAAATTTAAAACTCGCGTCAGGGTCACGTGACCCTGATCGAAAATGAGTAAGACGTCATTCAAATTAAAAATAAAACATAGTAACAAAAAAGTTTTCACTTTCTACCGGCACTCCTGGAGTGCAACCTTTTTTATCAAAAAAATTGTTAATGGAAACCATCATTATTTTTTAAAGGCCTATTTAATGATACCCCACACTAAGGGGTACGCGAGAAAAAAAAAATCCTCACTTTACGTGTAAGTACAGGAGGTACCCTAAAAAAAATATTTAAGTCCTCTTGCTACGAGATTTTATTTTACCACTTTTTCGGCACAACAAATCCGTATATTTACACCAAATTACAGCTCTCTAGTACTGTGCGTCTCTGAGCTAAACTGCGGACAGACGGACGGACGGACGGACGGACGGACGGACGGACATGGCGAAACTATAAGGGTTCCTTGTTGACTACGGAACCCTAAAAATCCGGACATGTTAAATAGAAAAATCCGATTACTGCTTTATAGAAAGTTTTTCAGTTTTAAAGTCTAGAATTTCGTGGTAAAATCATCAAATGAGTCCTCCCAGTGTGAAGCGGAAAGGAGGTACTAGCCAAAATTCATGGTGTTCAATAGCCCTACTTTTACGTTCGAGAATCACTGGTACCTATTTAGACAGACGCGACCGTCTACACTTCTACATTGTATACAGTCGCGTCTTCTCCGTAAATACGGCAGTTATTATGCATCGGCACAATAACTGCCGTACTTGGCCATTTAAGCCATTGGCAGATGCGACTATCGAGTCGTATCTGCCAATGGCTTAATTGCCAAGAGCCTCGACCAACACCTGAGGAGGTTCTCGCTGGGTGGCTGGATCAAGCGCTTGATTCAGAAGGCAGTACTCTTGGATACGGCGCGTAGTGTTAGGAGGTTCCTCTCTCAAGAGCCCTGACCACCGGTGACCCGGACCTTGTTCCCGGTACTGGTGGAATGCTATTTTTGAAGTGAAAACTTCTTTAGCGGCGTTGTACACTTTTTCTGTATGGGTTTTAAAACTCGCGTCAGGGTCACGTGACCCTGATCGAAAATGAGTAAGACGTCATTCAAATTAAAAATAAAACATAGTAACAAAAAAGTTTTCACTTCTACCGGCACTCCTGGAGTGCAACCTTTTTTTATATTTTTAAATGTATTTATTTCTTTTTTGTAAAAATATTTAAAATGCAATTTATAAGTATAAAGAAAAATATAGAGAATAATTACCACATTTATCTTAGAAACATGCTGTATAATATGTGGTTTGTGAGCAATTCGTTGCACGGCAAATAGGTAGTGTATCTACTGACCTTAAGTGCTGTGGGTGAATGTACTAGGTAGCATTTAGAACGTAGATCTAGATAGGTTTTGAGAACAACAAATAGATTTTTTGTGTTGTGAAGCCAGTGGCATTTTGTGGTCGTGCAAAAACCCGGACAATAGGAGATACAGGATTAAGTTAAGTAAAAAATTCTGTGTCAATTATAGACAGATGGGTGGGTATAAGTCGCGTTGGTATGTGTCTTTTAACATGTCCGGATTTTTAGGGTTCCGTAGTCAACAAGGAACCCTTATAGTTTCGCCATGTCCGTCCGTCCGTCCGTCCGTCCGTCCGTCCGTCTGTCCGCAGTTTAGCTCAGAGACGCACAGTACTAGAGAGCTGTAATTTGGTGTAAATATACGGATTTGTTGTGCCGAAAAAGTGGTAAAATAAAATCTCGTAAAATATTTTTTTTAGGGTACCTCCTGTACTTACACGTAAAGTGAGGATTTTTTTTTTCTCGCGTACCCCTTAGTGTGGGGTATCATTAAATAGGCCTTTAAAAAATAATGATGGTTTCCATTAACAATTTTTTGATAAAAAAAGGTTGCACTCCAGGAGTGCCGGTAGAAGTGAAAACTTTTTTGTTACTATGTTTTATTTTTAATTTGAATGACGTCTTACTCATTTTCGATCAGGGTCACGTGACCCTGACGCGAGTTTTAAATTTTTTACCCATTACAGAAAAAGTGTACAACGCCGCTAAAGAAGTTTTCACTTCAAAAATTCGTTTGTGAAATATTAAGCTTTAAAGTGCAAAATTTTGCTCGATTCGAGTGTCCCCCCCCTCTACCAGCTAAACGGTGTTTGGGGGTGTGAAAAAATTCACAATAGTAGTATATATAACGAAATTTAAAAGAAAATTATCACGACTAAGTAGGCTTTACAACTTTACGAGTAATAGTCGACCAACTTTTAAAATGTACTTGGATATTATATTTTCTTAAACAAAATGTATCGGAGACAACTGCAAATGTAAGTTTGTCAACTTTATTTTTACAGCTTTTATAGGTATGTTTTTACGGTAAGTTTTTTAGGGATAGGTAGGTTTTTATCGTCAACTATTTTTAACTAACTTCAAAAAAGGCGGAGGTTCTAAATTCGTCCTAATCTTTTTTCTTATGTATTTTCTCTGATTTCTCAAAGACTCCTGGACAGATTTTGAAAATTCTTCTTTTTAAAATTAAATTTAGCGAATCAGTTTAGTTAGTTCGCATAAGTATTTTGATGGGCAACTACGGAACCCTACACTGTGCGTGGCCCGACACGCACTTGGCCGGTTTTCTTACTTATAGTGATCGAAGCAAATTTTTTGACTTGAAAACTTTGACCTGACCCCGACTTGGCACGTTTGTTCCTAGATATTTTAATTACAGATTCAAGGTTTTTTTTTTAACATGGTAAATTCATCAAATGAGTCTGACATAAGGTAGGTACCCAGGCCAGGACAAGAGGGACTGTCAGACTTGTACTGACTGAATCCACGGTGTCCTGGGGAAGTTAAATGTAAAGGCCCAAATTTCAAATAGGTACTCAGTATTCTTAAACAAACAATACCTTTTCGTATAAACAGTATAAAATTAAATAATTTTCTTTTCTTTATCAATTTTGGATTTGAAAGACGGACATTAAAGTCACCGTCAATTGCAGTCAGGTTTTTCCGGATTGGTTGTAATATTTGCCTTGAACTTAATTCATTGTCAATGTTAGATCTCTCGAAGGCTATTATGATCTTATCAAACGGGAAAGTCGACAGAGTTGAAAAAAAAACTGAATTGTGGTTCAGATTTTGACCACGTAAAAAAACCAGTAGGTAGTAACGTTGATAGAGACGAAAAATACATATAGACGGGGCGCCGAAGTACAGGGTACAAAAAAACAGAAATATCTTTAGGACGGTTTTTATCATTAAATTGGTTTATTTAACATCAAAGAAAATTGGATTCATGTTTTCATACTTAGTGAGCAAATTATATATATATCACGAGATGCGATATATAATTTGTATGTGAAGTACAAATTGTCATTCGTTGGTTTTTTGAAAGTATTGTCTCTTAAAAGATTTAGTTCACTGTTAGACTTAACCTTTGTAGTTATATTTATTTAGTATTAGCTCTGTAACAAAATTCACCAAAACACACATTTTGTGGCATGAGTTTCGAATATATTGTCCATAATATTTTTATTTGTCTAAGTGTTCTCTATCTAAATACATATAATTACTTTAATAGTGCGGCGCGATTCTGAAAGATAAACTTTATTAACCTGAAAGTAACTGGAAATTCTTTTTACCCGACTGCGCCAGGAGGGTTATCAAAGGTAGTACATAAATCAATTACTAGACCACTCACGATCATGGCGAACAGCGTATAAGACGCATCGCGCATGTGACAATATATCTGTGTTTGACAACGACGTATATGACGAATAGCGTTTGTGACCAGTGTAATCCCTCTATACACAGCCCTCTCCACAGACCACTCCAATTCTGGTCAAGGGTAAAACGTCCAGCACTGCATACAAATAAGTCTTACATACTATTATGAGGATTTACATAAATAGTCTTACATCAATATTTGTTATTATTAGAAGCAGATAATGAGCATACACTCGTGTTAACTACACTTAAGTTGCTTAAGAGTTATAATAGTCGTATAATTGCTTTTTGTTACAATGGCCCTTCATAGTTGTTGCATGTTAACTTGCTAATACATATAGTCGATCGTTCAGTCACTGCGCCGTTTCTTTTAACAGTTTCGTCAATGTATCTTCTAAACCTACTAATATTATAAAGCTGAAGAGTTTGTTTATTTGGTTGAAAGCGCTAATCTCAGGAACGACATTTTCGAATCGAAAATTTTTTTGGAAATGAATGGTACTTTTATCGAGGAAATCTGTAAGATGTTAAACCAAGAGGAAGCGCCTGTTTTATATATTTTTGCCCAACAAATGCGTCGAACCAAATCGCATAACGTTCTATATTGTACTTTGACCACCATTCACTTGAACTTTAAACGTGGTGAACTAAAAAACGGAAGATATAATTAAATAAATACATATAAGTGGGATCTAAGTTCTGGTTTGAACATTAAGGTGATGCCACACTTCTTTCAATAATACATTTGATTTTTAAATTGTCATCTAATCAAAAGGTACCATTTAAAAAAAAATAACGCAATAATATTTTTTTTTCCAATAGACGTGTGGTGAAATCACTCATTATTGTAGGTCAAAGAAAAAAATATACGATAAAAATAAAATAACGGTAGAACTTCGGTTTTTAACCCGAGAATTTGAAGTTGAGAACTGCATTGAAATTTCAATCTTTCTGAGCTACATTTCAAGTCTCCTTGCAACGTTACAGACCTAGCGTTGCATAACGTAACACAAATAACTGTTGCGCGATGATTTCTGATGCTAGAAATTCGTATGTTGCAGTAACCATCAACATACTAATTTCTAGCATTTCTTGAGCATTGCATTGCGTTTTTATCCTTCTTCCGCATTTGTTGTAGTATAAAAGCACAATATTGCAATATTACTCGTAATTTGTTAAAATTAACTGAGAAGAGCGTACCGACGACGGACACACGAGTGATCTCATTGGGTATGGGTACCATTTTTTCATTCGAACGTACGTAACCCTAAAAGACGACGCGGACGGTCGCAGGAATTACGAATGGTCGCGGGACTCGAATTACCGTGACCCCGGAACGTAAAGGACTATTGAAGGAGACCGAGGGTTTTGGTCCCGCTCTGCCCTGGGTGGGAGGACACAATCGATGATTTTACCACGATGAAAGAAAACCCTAATTGACGGTACTATCATATCATACTATCATATCTCTTGGCCTTGAAAACAATGAATACCTCTTCAAAAAATCTTCAGATTTCCTGTATCTTAATCAAAAACAACCATTTTTGCCACATTTATCCTTGGCAGCAGGCAATCAAGCTCAAATTGCGTGGAATTGTCTAAATTAAGCTATTTTGGTACGTGTTGTATTGCCCTTACGGCGGCAAGGCTGCGTTTGACGTCACAGATTGAGGACACTGCGACTGTTCGTGTGTGAACAGAGGAGGCGTGGAGTGGATGCGGCATTTTAAACGGTTATGAAATTAAATTGTTTATTTTGCCAGATTTGCATCCACATAATAAATTAAGAATTAAATAAAACTATACATATTGAATTATTTAAAAATAAATAATACACAGTTGAAATAAATAAAATACAATAATTTAAACAAGTCGCCGAAAATTAGGTTATGGGCGCATGGATTGGTAGGGTATTTAGGACTTTACTGAGAAAGGAAACAAAAAAACTATGTTAAGGACATTGATGGACATACTGTTTCAATTTATTTTGGGGTCTGAACATAAACACACTAGAAAATTTTACATAAAATTTTCCGATCTTTTTGAAGAGGTCCATATTTTTGATGAAAGCATTTTGGTACAGACGGATATTTTATAGGTTAGGAACTTTGGAGAGTGGCATCAAACAAAAAGCTTTGTATATTATCGTTTTGGGATACAGTTTAAAAAGAGTAATATACTTACTAAATCCGCTATTGCAGGTTCTAATGCCTCACTAATCAAGGCTTGTTTTCCATAAAACCAGAAATCTAAAACTAAAAAAAACTTAATTAAGCCTCATTTTCATCGTCATCAGGTTTCATTTGCATTTTCGAAACTCTAAAGGAATCCAGTTAATTGCATTTGCAATAGAGACGAAAGAATAACTTGAAAAAATGATTATTTAAGAATTCTTGCTGAGCTCATAAATTTTAAACCAAAGAACAGTTGGTTACGAGACAATGTCTTGTTATTAAAATAAAAAGAAAGAAAGAAAGTTCTCTTTCGATGATTCTTTCATTTTTTTTTTATTTTGGTTTGATGATTTAAAAAATGTTTTGTTAACGGGTTTTACTTTGATCTCACGATAAAAACCGAAGATAATAGTTAGAAGATCATAGAGAGCGAGCCGTGATGGCCCAATTTTACCGGCCCCCCACGTACGAGTTGTAGGTGGTGGATATAAATTTAAATATCAACAGTAACAACAGATCAAAATCTTAATTAATTGGCCAATTTGTGATATTTCGGCTCCAGTTTTTATTAATTGCTGGGTTGTATAAACAACTTTTAAGGGGAGTCAAGGACCTTCTTAAAATATTTTTCCGTCATCGTCATCATTTGAAAATAATAACTGCTGTATGCATGGAAGAAATAAAATTTGGTGCATGGCCGAATTACTCATTAATGCCTTTGTCAAACTGTCAGACGAACCGAATGTGTGGCGTAGCGTTTTTGTTTGTAATGTATGGAATTGTTTGCCTGTCACATAGACTATCGGATCGCTTTGCGCCAAAATTTAATAATCGTCATCTGCCTAGCATTTTCCCAACTATATTGGGGTCGGCTTCCAGTCGAACCAGATGCAGCTGGATATTAGTATTTTACATGGGGCGACTACCTATCCCTATCGGAGCTCCACAACCCAGGAACTGGGTAATACGATGCCCCATGGTAAGACTGGTTGTCAGACTTAAAGAGCTTCTGACTGACAGTAACGACTGTCAAAGATCTACAAATGACAGCCGGGACCAACGGCTTTACGTGCTTTCCGAGGCACGGAGGAAACTCGCTATGACAGATGGTCACTCATCCACAGACCAACCTTGGCAAGCGTGGCTTAACCAGAATGATCGGCCTGTGCAGCTGTAATTATTTAGCCTCGAGCGTCAAAATTTAATCTTTTGGATAAATTCTTTCTTGTACTATCTTTTTATCAACCTACCTCCTTGTCACAAGCCTAAAGCTGTGCAACCATAAGATTTCTGTGCACGTGCCGTATGCTCCCATAGATTAGCGCACGTTAAACGCTACATACATCACAATTAGCTGATAATAACGTTATACATGCAAAGGAGAGGATGTGAATGGAATATTTTGGCGGAATTATAGTTTGTTTTGGAAGATTTTGCTATTTCAGGTTTTATGAGGTTAGGTGTTTTTAGATCGTAATTATTTTAGATTTATAAATTACCTAGATTATTTTTCTGTACTATTTATATTTGCAAAGGGAAAGATTTTATTTTTATTCATCATCATCAATAATTCAGCCTATTGCAGTCCACTGCTGGATATAAGCGCTATAACTGATGATCTCCCGCTTTTTTCATCCAATCCCTACCCCAGCTTCCTTTTTCAGGTCATCTGTCATCAAATTTTAATTTACAATAAATAAGTTAAGGAAAAATCGGACTAAGTTACTTTGTTAATACTTATTGAAAAGCTGTGAAAGGAAATCGTGGATACTTTAAGTAGAATTTTCTTTTTTCCTTTGTAAGTAAAGTAGTTGATACATTTTCCCATTCACAACAATCATTAAGATGTGTTCTTAGCGTCTCAGTTACTGATAATAATCTTAATTATACCTGAGAATCATCGATTGAATTACTTTTCAACAAACTAAAGAAAAACTGGAATCTCAAGTGCTCTTAGCATATCAGTTGTTCCGATAAAACTGGTTGTTTAACGCTGAAAAGAATGAAAAATTTGAATGAAAAATAAACGTGTAAAGATTTTCCATCATTAGACGATAAAAAGATGTAGGAAGATTTGGATTCCTCAAGGTTATTGAAGACGTATTAAAGCGTGTTTTAGTTCCGGTAGTACCTACTGTAATAAATTTTCCTTGGTGTAATACTTGGTTTGTTTAAAGAGCACCTAGTCCAAAACATGCAAGTGGCTTTTAATGCTTCTACAATAAGTGTTAGGGCAATATTTTTAATGTAAAAAATTCTCACAGCTTATGGACAAAGTGAATTCAGCTTTTATGTGTATCTAATTGGATAGATTTTTATTTTTTTGTTGATATTTCCGGAAATGTATAAGTTCTCGAGCTTTTCACTTTGATATAAAATCATAATAAAAATGTGGTAGATAATGATACTACTATAACGATACTAATATATGCAACACACCGTTGACCGTTCTAAATGTTTGTAAACAAAGAATTAAGAATAACTGTGTAAACACATACATTATAGACATTTCAGTTTGCTTTTCTAGCGTAATTATGTCTTATTACTTTGAGTTGAGATATCTAAGCTTTGAACAGCAGAACAGGATATTAATCCTTATAATGATAACAAAAAAGGAATTTAGTATTTAGGCATACTAGAAGCCATTACACATGATATTATAAACACAACATGTTTTACATAAACCCTCTTAAACATAACTAGGTCAGCTGCGCCTCTTTCTAGCTATGCCACTGATAGAACTAGCGATACTGCAGGGTCTGTCTATTTTATGGACAATTCCCTCTAAAGAGATTTAAAAGAACCTATAGAGCGGGCATTAGAAAAAATTGTCATTCAAAATTGTTGATGCCGTGCGTCAGTAGCACTATCTAGCGTTGCATAGCAACGCGACTACTAGACTGAGGGACTTTTTACCTAGTGGAAAAAGTTTTGGATCACAACTTTCTACGTGATGTCCCGTCTATTGCTCGTATATAGTTTAATGTTTTTGATTCGCACGGGGAAGAGCCATGTGCCACAATTGTGGGAGTTTATAGAATTGATTGAACTTTGTTTTATAGATTGTTTGTCGATTCAACTTTGATGATTTTAATATCCAGCCTGATTTTACGACTCTGTCGATCATTAAAGCCAATAGGACCTTCACGCTCGCCAACCTTACGTCATAATCTATCGATTATTTATCTATTGTTGTTGTCTATTGTACAATTTTATCTATTTTAACTGCGAACAATTGATATATGCCTGATTCAATGAAATTATTTTTTGTAGAACTTATATCTGTTTGTGTTTTATGGAGAAAAACATGTTGTGTGAGTTTATCTAATTGTCAGTGATAATGATAATAATCAAGCGTCCAATGTGTCTCATCCCATGTTAAGCAGTGGCCCAGTGGTAACGGTGTCGATTTATAATTATTGTTAGTAATTGTTAGGGTTGTGGGTTCGCAATGCTAGGAAACAACTGTGGGAATTTAATAGCCTCCCATGTACTGAGGGTTATGAAACTTAGTTTAAACTGGATTTTAGCTTCGTGATTGTCAGAAAGTATTTTAGTCATTTCAGTTGCCAACGGGAAATTCAGAGTTGTTATCGTGTTTTGCAAAGCTTCCATAGCAACGGAAAAAAACGGATTTATTTGAATGATTAGGATTACAACTGCGTGCTGGCATGAGTAGGTGTTATGGGCCTAACGATAAGCACTGATTTCTAAATCACAATTATTATTAATTATTTTGACACAAATCATTATCAGCATCCTGTTTATTTAAAAAAAATATCCTAACAGTAATTTTGTTTGTTCCAGATAAGACTGAAATGTTCAATTATTGAAACGGTTTTCGAGTACCAGTTAAATTAGAACAAGGTCAGTAGTCATTGAGTTACTAATTAAAATAAAACAATTAACTCGCTTTTGCCTTATGCCGTATCCACGGAAAGGTATGTTATATAGTTGCGTTATTCTATTTCCTTCACTTTTTAAAGGCCACAAGGTCGATAATGTTTACAGTGACACGTAATAAATTAGAAGAAGTAAATGTTGGTCGACTAGCTATTCTAATCTATCTTTGAAAATTAGAATTTTAAATGCAAATAACTGAAAAACGATTTTTTACAAGTTCACTTTTGTAATTAGTCTTTTTCAATTTTCAGCAAAAATGCCGCGTGTCGACAACCGACAGCCGGCTGCGACCGAAGATTTCCGTCGCGTGTTGAGAGAAAAAGCACTAAACCACAGCCTGTTCTACTTGAAGCTAAGCGCAGGAGTTTCACCCGAGCACAAGCGGGAGGCGCCCGCACACGCGCCGCACAGGAGCAGCGGCAGTGCGGGCGTGCGCGCGCCGCCGACCGGCCGCGTCACGAGACAGGCGCAACCGCGCGTCTCTGAACTCCTGCGTCGTTTCGAACCCGCCCCGATGCAGTACCTCCGCCCACCGCGGGCCTCTTCACCACTCGAAGACATATCTTCATCTGACGACGACGACAGAGCGGCAGTCAGACGCCGCAGTCGCGACTTGAGCGACGACTCCGCAGTGGAACTTGAGACGCGTCTGCGGAGACACTCACATCCTCGGGATATCACGCCCCCGCCAGAAACGATGTCTCCTAGACGGGAGAGGACTTTGATTGAGGCTCATGATGTGGAGCTGGGGCGAAGGAGCAGCGAGGGTTGTGAGATCAGAGGGCGATGCGTGAGGACACCTAGCGTGGTGGTGAGCGACTACTCTGATGGAGTGGTGGCGGTGGGTGCTACAGAGGAGGAGGTGAACTGGCTGAGGTCCAGGTCGCTGTCAGCAGACTCCGCATGTTCGTCCTGCTCCACGCTGTCCAGCCGTGATGACGACGAGTTCGAGTCCCCAACCCTGCCAAAAAAGGTGAGTTTTCTTTTATTTGACCGATTTTTTTCCAGTATCCGCCAACTTAGTTTATATGTCGCTGAAAATATTCGTGAATTATAAAATCTAACACAGGATACTGATTTTCTTATGTCATTTTACGAGTAACATACAAAACGTTTTCACTGAGCGCATTGTGTTGTGAGAGGGAAATTATGAAAGGCATCATGCATGCATATCCACCGCAGGATACCAATATTCTAAAACTAACTTGACACGTTGCTGACGCAGCCAGAAGTCACTTTCTAAACTTGATTGTTATTAAATCTTTGCATTCATTATTGTCTTTAATTAAATCTACAATGGAAATGAATATATTTGTACCATTCGTGGCATCTCAATTCTCAGGTGACATCGTTGTTGGGTTGGAACCATTTGAAATGCATTCAAAGAGTTAAAGATCGCGTACAGGCAAATTCAATTTCACCGATCTGAAATCATTATTCAAAGCCCTTTTGGCTTTAAACTACATTAATGAACTAACAATGACCGTCAAATGTTTTATTAACTCTTCATGCCCTTCCATTAAAATATTTTCCTTATTTAACCAAGCAGTCAGTGACGTCAATTAATTATTTTTATTTACTTATAAACTGGTTGTTTGTTATGCACGTCGGAATAATAATAATATTTAGAAGGCATGTGTTTATTGACTGATACTCGTACGAGCACAAGAAACTTGTATGGACAAAGATGAATTGGAGAGAGATGAATCAACTTCCGAAAGCATTTATTAAAGATGTTGATCTAAAGTTCTTTGGTTTTTTCTTGTAGGTTCTTTTAATGAGATAAGTTTCAACCATTTCATATGCAAAATAGAGTACCTTCTGCTCTAAAATCATAGCTTATTAGGTAAGTTTCATCCTTCACCGGTCATCTTTTGACCAACATCGGATCAAATATTAAACAAATTCCGTTTTTATCTCCAAAATCTGAATGATATCTCTACATTAACTGTTATCGTTAATCAATCAAAGAATTAGCATATATTTATACCTATCTGTTTATAATATCCTATCAATATTTTGATCTTTATCTCTATCTTTGCATTCTTGATTACCATTAACAAGATATTTGGCATTGACATCACACGATTTTACATTTTCGAGCTTACATTTTGAAGTAAGTTGTTTCGTCCAGTTTTTAACCAAATTCATTTTGACTGAATTTTAAATTTATAGCTACACGATTTTACGGCTCAAGTCCACTCAAATCTTGACTGTTCCCATAAAATACCATCTCAGATTTTAATCTTCATGCACCTGAAAAATAATATAAAGAAACATAATATGTCTGGACTTGAAAAGAGCCTTTTCAATTTGATTCTTATCCAAAACATTAATCTCACTTGGTTTTTAACATTATTAAAATTTGTGATAAACAGTGTAAACAGTTGGTATGTGGTAAACAGTTTTACAGAAATAAATCAAAATTGTTGCTAGTATTAAAATTCTTATCAAAACCACAGTATTTCCTACCAGCAAAATTCCATGCAACAGATAATCGTCTCGCCAGGATGTTTGATTCCTCATATCCTATGATGGATATAATCCGTAGGTTACAGTTATTTGTATGTAAAGCGGATGTTCACATCCGTCATTCACGTGTCCAATGTTATTGTACATGGTAACTGGAGCAGGAACATATTAGTTACAGTGGTTGTACATAATTGACAATTGTTTTTCATTGTTTGTGTAGTAAGTCACTCGTATGTCTACTGCTTTTCATAGATCGTTACCTGAGATGACGTGTGGTTTTAAGAATGTTGCTTGTCTTCATGTTCTTATTTATGGACTACAAGTATGACATTGTTTCTTTCAGCTATGTCATTTATTTATGAATCAGAAATTTTCAGCTTTGTATTCATCTCATTCTGAATGTTTGGGTAGACAGCAATTTAACCAAGATATTACACAACACAAGATACCCTTATAGATATTTCAAGTAAAACAACTAGAAAACTATTAACCAGCTTCCGATCACGTGATCGACTAATGCCCGCATAGCTGCTCAATTAATTGCCTCACTGATTGGGTGTGAAATTAAGACTTGTTAAGGCCTATTAACTAATCTGGTATCACTTCGTTCCTAATGAGAATCGTATTACTAGCTCATTTACAGTTAAAGAAAGCTTCGTATCTATAGTAAGGGATAAAAAAAGTAATAGAAATGGTCGCGTTTCAATTGGTCACAGTCTCGTCGCAGTCGCTACTTTGATTGCTTTATTATGGACCATCATCAAGGGTCTTTATGGGTAAAGCAATCATCCAACTATGCTTCTGTCCCTTTTTTGTTCAATTGGAATGTGTACTAAGAAAACAAGCCGCCATAGCTCTTTGCTTTGGTTTATTGTTAGTTTTTTAGACGAGAGATTTTTCTTAGACGTTCTATTCACTGTTTGGTATGAGCTAGAGCGATTCGCAGCACGGGGAACAGAAAAATGTCTTCCGAATAAGCAAAAAGTAGTAATTAGTTCAGATAATTTGACTGAGTATTACTGGTGATCAAAACTAACATACTATTAGTAATTATTTAAATGAGAGTTCCTCAAGGTTCCACTTTCGGTCCATTGTTTTTTTCTAGCTCATTTGAGTTAATTATCAACTAATTGAGTTTACACCAAATACGAATAGTTTAGAATAGAAGCATTTTTACGGCCTCGGATGTATTAATGTTTAGATGGAGACGGTATATCTACGTTTGAAACTAACACACATTAACACATTGTGCCTCTTATATTCAAAATTAATTAACGATGATGGTGATGTCCTTAATGATTATGTTACGATATATGCGTTCTTAATTAAGCCCCATTAAGCTTGAGTAGGCTAATTTTAAAACTTGTGGTGGTGGACCTTTCTAAAGTATAATGAAGTTCCTATTTCTAATAGAAAGTGTTGTCTTGATACAATGCAGGCGCATATTTATCATATGCATATGCGAGAGAGTGTATTTTCTATTATTTTTATGATAAATATCCGCGTCGCGACTCATTCTAACAGTTGCATTTGAACTGTTGGCAGATCAGCTAGGATTAAGTAATTAATTGTAGTTCATGTTTTTATAATAGCAAGTATAATGAATGTTACGTCAGTAGCAGTCATAAATAGCGAATTATCAAATCATTCAGTTTAATAAATCATAAGCTCACCTTTTTTCCCTACTGCTTCATCATCTGTGTTTTCTACTTATTTCGAGTAGGTACTATTTGGTATGGATGGTTGCATTCATGCAAAGTTTACGATATATTAGCATGTTTTTTTGTCAATATTTGAAGAGTAGCTTGCAAAGATGATGTTGATATTAAATTGACGTACTTATCTTTAAAGCTGTCTCTGAGACTTGCTTACGCAAGCTCTCCTATGATAAAATCTTTTCTTAGCACTTCTGGTTTACACTTATTTCAAGTCCATGTTTTTTCACTGTAGGGAAACAGCCTACCACAGACTGCAAGGCAACGGTTCTACTTTTCTCAATCTAATGCTATTTTTAGAAAATCCTTGCGGAATTACAAAATTTTTGAATTTTTGAATAAATTGAATTATTACTTGAAATCAAAACCTAATCATCACAACATAAATGACATCACAACTGTAATTCCTGCAGAGTTACGCAGACACAGACTGTGCCTACACAACACCCACAATTTCGTCAGTTTTGTTTTATTCCACAAATAATTAATGTCTCAAAATACTTGACCATTCTCACGAAATACATTAATTAATAATAATTATGTGGTAACAAACATAATGAACTCTCAGTGGCTAATTTTGGATGTCTCTCCAAATACTTCGTGTCTCGGTGGGGTCAATCTGCCGAAATGATATTTGAACACCCGTTTCTATGACGTCAATACCGTCCTCGAGATTTTCTGTCACAAGTCGCTAAGCAAGGCCTTTAAGCTGATGCTGCTGTTATTTAAAATGATTTGTTTATTACGATGCTTGAAAAAGATTTATCTGAGTTTTCGAATGAAACTATTGGTGCTGATGAGCTTATCAATACTATGTAGGCTGTAATGCTTTTGGATCACGAATTATGTCCGTTTTTTTGTTGTTACGTATTCGTCCATCATACATTTGGGATTATAAATTTACAGGACGTCGTCATCTGTAGCATCTGCTACGATTCACCTTACATTTTTTTTTCACCTTATCGAAGATTTTGTAAAAAATAATTTGACCTGGTTAGTGTCAAAAAGATCTCTGTACAACTATATCAATATTACTTGAAGCTTTATAAAAACCATGAACTCTTTTGTTACCGTTGACTGCATCTTTACTTAAAACTTTAACTCTTTCAACATAAGTTTCAAATTCAGTTGTTGTAATCTTCAACCTGAACTAGGAATTTGAATTGAACTAGGAAATGGTTTAAGCAACAATCAAATTCATTTATATCGTATATAGGTACTGCAAAAATGCAGAATAGTCTATGTCTGTTTCAGTTATTTGTTTATTTATATTTAGTTGTATTTGTATTCAGATTCATGCCTCATTAAATTGTTCTATTAGTTAATTTTGTCAATAAGATTTATTATTATTGAATCAGCCTGACTAAAATTAGCACCACATAAATTAATTTTCGACGACGCATGTTCAGTTTTTGTTACCGTTTTTCTGAGATTGACGTTCTTATTATTTTTGACGCTAGATATTTATTTTAACTAGCGTGACCGTCTTTTTTAGAATTGTGTTAGAAAAAGCTGTATGTGTACAAAAATAGGTTGTATTTTATAAACAGGAGAACACCTTTTAAAAATTGGTACTATTTTTCTTCCTCTTCTCTTATGGTGTTAGCATGGTGTTGTCGAACAATTTCAGATTGTGAAGCTTGAGTTTGTGCAATATCATGATGGACTTTAGATATTGCTAGAGATTGCTTCCTCGCCTTAGATCATCAAACTGAGGGTTTCTAGGTGCAACGAAGTTTGTACAGACGCCAGCAGGTCAACCTACCCGAATCTGTCAGATTTTACCAGTCAAATATTAACCTTCTACTTTTGTGATAAGGTTGAAATTCTATTGAAGAAATCTGACAGATTGTGGTAGCTTGATGCGCTGGCGTCTGTACATCTCTTTTAATTTCAGCTGTTCACCTAATAGGTTTTTCATATTCAGTTATTATGATCACAACTGCGTAAAATCGATTTGCTGCACAATGCACAACTATTTATATTAACATATTAAACGATGTTCAAGTCATTAATATTACATTCAATTCTATGACGTAGATTAACTATACATTACTAAGGTTATAAAATTCACATTAGCGTTCTTACTCTTGATAGTGACGTCATCGTAGATGATGCAAACTCTAGTGATCGAGTTCAAACAATGGGGTCTGAGATGGTTCACAAAAAACGACATGTTTGGTCGACTTGCCAATAAATAGTCGAGTTGATTGTCGATACGTGGGTATGCTTGAACAATAGCATGTTATGATTGTGTCGTTTTCCGTCCGTAGTAAACTGATAGTTTTAATTTTTTTTTTATTCACCCGCCCCACCCATCATTGACGTCAATCGACCGGTTGCTGTTTCAATGTGTGAGTAAAACGTTTACGCTCGCGTAGGGCTGTCATCATATACGATTTTATAGTGTGTGAAACAGTTATCAGAGGCGTTAAATTACTACTTACACTAGTTATCTGCACTTGTTTAATTGTTATGCTTGTCAGTTTTATGGTAATAATTAACGTCACTTAAGTAATGTGCGTATGTTCGGTACTAACATGGAAGTTTTTGCGCATTTTAATCGTTTGTTGTTTTATTTATTATCATTTATTATCTAAGGTGCACGTGCGTTCCATATTAATAAGAGAATAATGCATAATTTGCAGTGCAGGTCCATAAATCGGAATGACTCAATCATGAAATGCATTTGTACTATCTATTTATTATTACATTTCCGTTATCACATCCCGTTGCATGAATCCTTGTTCCTTGTCCAATCATGCGTTGAACTTGACTCATTCTGCATACTACTCAGATTCATAATGTACTTGTTGTTTCTTTTTATCCTACCTGAAGTGATTTCTAGTAGTAGCTAGTGCTTGGGGACTCGGGTAGTCCATCTAGTTACATTTTGGTTTAGTCAAATATCTTGTTCTGACATCTGCGACAAATGATTAAAATGTACTTCGGAAGAATTTTGTGATTCTGCGACGATTTGCTGCTGGGATATTTTTTCGAAAGCTTACGACTTTTTATTTTTTTACACTTTACATTTGTCGCAGTGAGAATGTAACTTGGTATCTGTCACAAACGGTACCCTTAGCACGAATCTTCACTCTGTTACTTTATAGCATTTACAGCGTTTCTTATATGAAAATATGGAACAGCACCTCTGGTATGCGAAGCAGGAACTAATTTTTTCCTTTAAAATTGTCAATCTGAAATTGCCAAAGTTCCAGTTTACTTTACGTCTCAAATACTGAAAATTCGTGCTAAGGGTACTGACTTCCTACAGCAAACTCAATGTGTGCAGACACTGTAGATAATTATATCTTGTTCCTTTAAAATTGACAACCCTACCAGTATTGAGCAAGTGTCAAATCGCTTATATCCATACAGGCCTGTGTCTATATAAGCAGTTAAAATTTTGCGTGTGTGCGCGGTGCATGCGTATGATGTTCCTCTTCTCGGTTTATTGCTAGCACCGTAACTGATGCCATGCACATTACTTGATGCGGATGACTGGCATGTGTGTGTTTTTTATGAATACTGTTAGGAATAATTCTGTCTTCATTGTTTATGATGATTTAGACTCGTGTATTGTGGCTAGGACTTAGCAAGGACGCATAATTTTATGCATGATTTTAACGCAGCATAGACACGCATAAAATATTTGTATACAGTACATTATCACAGTAGTCTTTCAATAAATCTTTGAGAATAAAGTACGTTGGGAAGATGTTATTGTAATATTATCTGTTGGTACATTCTTCAAGTTACCCATGAACTGTCTGAAAAGATTGGTACAGTGTTTACTGTTTAAAGAATATTTTTTATTCTACTTAATAAGACAAGTACGAGTATGTTAAGATAAGACCGATGACTGGCAATAAATAAAGTTCCTCGAAGCTGTCAGAAACCAATTACGTGATGCCGACTTCCTCATTCCTGTACATCGGCCCTTTGTGCCTCTTCTCAGTAGAAATGTTCAAAGTTCAAGGAGAATTACTTTTCCTGACATTAAGAGCCATCTCTACAAGAAATTACTGTTGAAACTTGATTTTAAATGTCATTGGAATAATCAATAAGTAATAATTTGCATAAATACTGCGACACTTGATTGTAAAATGGTGGTTTTATGTTTGGTTCAGCTTTTGTTGAGTGAGATACGGAGATCGTCAAGAAAACTGAACTTTTGAAGATCTTAGCTACCTAGACATTCGACACGTGATGCATAATTGCAATATAATAAACCATTGATAGAACACATAAATCATTTTATCTACTCTCATATCGTAAACTTCGAAATACAAAACTCAAAACGAGTTTATAATGACATACTTTATACCATAGAGTATCGTAATGAAATTAAAAAATTAAATTATAACACTGTTTGTCTAACAAAACAATGTTATAATTTAATTTTTTTTCATTATGATACAGATTACTGATCATAGATACATTTTTTTACTTTTTTATCTGTGGCTGCGCGCGCTTTCTAAGGGAATGTTGGGATTTTGACGTTTGTGTTTCGGTGGATGACATGGTGGATGATTATTAGTGTTTATTAATTTTTATCTTTTATTTGTTAAGTTCGTGTTCAATGAGAGTAGATAAAGTAGTGTATGAAACTGTACATAACTAGGTATTATACCACTCGTGTGATACTATTATAAAACTCGCTTCGCTCGTTTTATAAACTCACACTCGTGTATAATACCCCTCATTATGTACCAGTTACATAATAGTAGTTTATGCAACTGGTACATAATGAGGGGTATTATACACGAGTGTGAGTTTATAAAACGAGCGAAGCGAGTTTTATAATAGTATCACACGAGTGGTATAATACCTAGTTATGTACAGTTTCATACACTACTTTATCTACTCTCATTAAACACGAACATATCAAATAAAAGATAAAAATTAATAAACACTAATAATCATCCACCATGTCATCCACCGAAACACAAACGTCAAAATCCCAACATTCCCTTAGAAAGCGCGCGCAGCCACAGATAAAAAAGTAAAAAAATGTATCTATGATCAGTAATCTGTATCATAATGAAAAAAAATTAAATTATAACATTGTTTTGTTAGACAAACAGTGTTATAATTTAATTTTTTAATTTCATTACGATACTCTATGGTATAAAGTATGTCATTATAAACTCGTTTTGAGTTTTATATTTCGAAGTTTACGATATGAGAGTAGATAAACTACTATAATGATGGTTTATATTATGTTGCATCATGTGCCGACAAAGAGTCTCAGTGACTCAACTCAAAACTATTATAGCACACTAATAACTAACTAGTCAAGTCCTGAAGCGGCCTCTATATACATTAATCGTATTGAAAAAATAACACTGCCTGACATAAAAAAAAACAAAGACAACGCCACTTATTTCTAAATACCTATCTGATTTTTCTAGATTTGCAGGGGCAAAGTATTTTCATATTGTTCATACAATCGTAAATAAATATACATCATAGGCAAAAGGATGTTAAAATCCTTATCCAAATAAACATAAAAAGAGACTGAATATCTACCAAAAATAACTTACAAGAAAAGCATGCTAACCAATAACATTTAAATAATCAAAATCTTATTGTGTGTCCTTTTAAAACAGGTCGCTCAGGACTCTTAAGATACCCTTGCTTATATTTTCGAAATAAATTAAGAAGTAAAAATTCCTTGTTCCAGATGATAAACGCAGATTGAGGGCCAGGACTCTTGAGCGACCTGCGGGCAGCAAGCGACGGCAATGGACCAACGACAGCTGGATCTAACTTGAATCTTTTGCTACACTCAAAGTTTCTAATGTATAGACTTTTAGATTATTCGGTTACTAGCATAGACGTAGATACTGGACGGATACCTGCATGAATTTGACAACTTTCAAGAAAGAGAAAGCAATTGTGCTGCCAATAGTTTTCAAAGACTACTACTAGCCGCATTTACTTTGTCTCTTTCACACTATTTACAGCTGGATGGAATGCTCAGTCCAATCTCTATGTCTATGATTGTATTACCAGTGACATCTTTTTGACGTTTGTAAGAAAATGGCCGGAATACATGGCGTTCTGCGGAAATCTCTGCAATGATTTTGGCGGTTACTTTTTAAAATTGGAACTCTATAGTTAAAGACTTTGTTAGCTTTTTTTAATAACTTTTTTTTGGAATGATTATGCGTAAATGTATTTCATAGAATAATAACATTTTAAAGAATAGGTTTAGATTTCTTGTTGGAATCTGAGAAACTTGTTTTTTTTTCTATTACCGTTATAATGGTTTTAAATAATGTGGTAATTTATTAATTAATCGTTGGAATAATTCCTTTGGTTTTAAAACTTAGTGAAGATCAACGTTCAATATTCTCAAAAAGAAAATACTTTGTGTTGATATGATTACAGTAGTTTCATCGGCTAATTAATAAATATTATTGCAGTACTGATTATTATTATTCCATCTTTATAAATAGGGATACCAGCTTAAATATTTTTAATACGATTATAATGCAACAATTTTGATTTGAATTTAATGATTTCCTTTTTCATGGATTGAATAGGTTAAATTATTTTTTCGTTATATGGAGGTTTAAAAAAATAACTACATTTTAAGACCAAATAATTGTTTTTGTTTTTCCTATTGCTGCTTGTTAGTTTTGTTATTTAATTTATATTCTATCTAGATATCCATATTAAAAAAAGATTTAAAACACGTTTCTATTCGATGTTTATCAAAAGATGAGACTATAATGTATACTAATTTAAATTTTAGACGTAAAAAAAAAATTAATTTCTACTGAAACGTTTATGAGGCTTATTTTAAAATTTTAATTATAATTTTGTTAAAGATTTTCAGAAGATCAGTATTTTGATTATGATTGTGATTTTGAGGCTTTTGTCAATTATTTAATTTTTACTTTATTTATACTGAAGTTATACTTTTAAGTAGAGTTATACTATTAATAATGCCAATAAAAATAATAGTTTGAGTTGTAAATGACTACATAAATTATGTTTCTAACTCAGAGGCTTCAGGTTTTCCTCTTTCCTTGTTTCGATTTACCTATAATTCATGAAACGATGCAATTCTTATGAAAATGACTATAATAGTAAAATTCAATTATTTATAATGATTCTCATAATTAGAAACGGTAACTACACCTACACTAAGTTTCTATGTAATTTTATTATTTTACCGTAAAAGTATTACGTGGTAGAGTAGACCTTGTTTTATTATTTTCTTTACCTATTTAACAATTTTTATTATTTTTAAAAATTCATTCAATCAAGAATAACAAAGAATAATAACATATCATTTTCGTAGTTACGTATATTTAGTATTTTTTAATTGTTAATATTGAAATTTTTCCTTTAGTGATATTATTTTATACCAAAATGTCTTGCCTTATGAGATTATTTTAATTATTATTAAAGAAAAACATTCCATACATTTTAATAATGCCTTTCATTTAATTGTTTTATTGTACTAGATATTTGACTTGAAAGTAATTCCGAATATTATGATTATATTTTAGATTTGTACAGTTTGCAGCATTATTATCAATAAATTATTTTCTAAGGTAAAATTATGTGAAAACTGAATAAATTTTATTCATTGTTTATTTTGTTTGCGTCATTTGGTTAGAATGTTCTATTTTAGGAATTTTGTTTGTTATTTTATACGATTTTTTCGAGTTTTAAATTTTTTATTTAGTCGAGTGTTAAGTTGCAAGCTAATTCAGACTATGCAAAGAAGTTGCACACGAGTTGCGTGCGAGTTGTATGCGAGTTGCAGTGTGTAAATAGACCTTATACTCCTAGGGAGCAAAAATTATACTCCTGTAAATCACTTGATAACTACGTGAGTTTCACGAAGCGTTGCATTAAGAGATTATGCATTTGTATAAAAGCAACAGAGAATTAGTAAATAAGCATAGACAGTAGATAATTAAAATAAGTAAAAAAAAAGTTGTTAATTAATCACATAATAATTATGCTGTTTAAGCTGAACACAACACAGTATGGAAAAACTAGCTTAATTATAAAATTAGCTTAAAAAAATTCCACTGCTGGGACTCGAGTTGGCTGTAATCCATCACGCAGGCATTTAAATTTTGTATACATTGCATATTTTTTTAATGTTTGCCCCAGACTAAGAAATTCTCAGGTATCGTGATCGTGATCATATATAGGCCGTAGTTCATACAAAATTTTGTTTCCCGCAGGAATTGAACCCAAGACAGCAGCAGCAGCCAATAACTCAACCACTAATAAAAGTAATTTAGTGGAATATTCACTTAAACATAATAAAATTCACCAAATAAGCCACCAACTTGCAAAGTACCCTTTTAATAAACATATCCATAACTATAGGCATGGCAAATCCCGCGAATTGGGTCACCGCGAATCGTATTAAAAAACGAAAACACTCCATTTTCTATCATCGTACCACGAGATAGAGTGCGGAATTGGTTGCAGGATATCAAAACTAATTTCCTTTGTTCGAAAGCCCTTTCCACACAATGACATAACGCATGCGTGAATGACGCGCAAACTGACCTCGGCTGCGGCACGTGGGAACGTTATCTGTCTCGCTCTAACATCAGCGTCGCATATGGAGGGATTTCAAAAGCATTCCAAACAAGAATACCTGTCTCTTTTCGGCGTTATGTTTCTTTTTCCATTGTAAAGGTCATTATAGTGTAGGTATTTTATTATCACTGGATTACTGGTTGGTTTATCGATAACCACTAAAGCCCGCCATTGACGATCAGTCCAAACATAAAACTGCGGCATAAAACTAGGGCGTCACTCCAAATGGTTTTACTCCATTTAGATTTGCCCATTCACTGGCGTCACTCCGGCTCTGCATTTTTCGATCGGCCGCGGGGCAAAGCTGACGAAAAGTGAACTAGGTACTTTTATTTGTGTAGAAAATGAATTCTGGTTCTGAAGAAGAAACATTAATTTTAACTGTGGCTACTATTTGTTGCCATATAATAACCGAGAAACGTGAAAGAAAGCAATGGATGAAGGAATGGCTTAGAAAAAGGAATCAATTCACTCACGTCAATTTGTTGAATGAGTTATCATTAGAACCAAGTGACTGGAGAAACTACTTAAGGATTTTTTTTTTTTTTTTTTTTTTTTTTTTTTAGCGTGGTAAAATCATCAAATGAGTCCTCCAACCCCGGGCAGGGCGGGAGGGACTGTCAGACTTCTACTGACTAAAATCCACGGTGTCCTTCATAGCCTGTTACGTTCCGGGGTTACGGTTAGGGAATAATCCCGCGACCCCGGCAGGCTTTGGCCCTCTCTGAGAGGGGGGCCCCGTCATTATGCTGACGCTCTTTGAGGCGCGCGTGGGACACAACGCGCCGTCGACCCGGGCATGGTCCTTGGTCGGGCAGCGAGTTGCCCTTTACTCGCTGCCCGCATGCCCGCGCCTACGGTGGCCGGAGATCGTCGCGCGACGTCCGTCGCCGTGGGCGTCCTACACCGCGGTTGGGGCGGAGGGAGGACTCTGTCCTCTCTCGCTCGCGGCGCGCCTCCTCCTTCGCGAGCATTACTGCTTCGCAGAAGGAGGCGACCGCTTCCCACTCCGTCTCGCCCCGCAGCATGGCCGAAACCAATGCCGGGCGCGAGAGGTCTCCGCCTATCGCAGCCGTGAGGACACGTCGGTGCGCCGCCCAAGCTGGGCAGTCCTGCACCGTATGCTCCACCGAAACTACTTAAGGATGGACGAAACTACATATTTCAAGCTTTTGAAACTTGTAACTGAAGCCTTGGAATGACGATCGCGCATTGACGGTCAGTTTGGCGCGACGCGCCGCTTGGATTTATGGTAGTCACGGAAAATTTCCGTGGCGAGTCGTCAGTTAAAACTCTGGAGTGACGATTCGCCATTGACGGTCAAATTTTGGAGTGACGCCCTAGTTTTATGCCGCAGTTTTATGTTTGGACTGATCGTCAATGGCCAGCTTAAGAACACTTTCAGTACTTCGATGTGGGAATAATATGCTATATTTTTCCCACATCTAAGTACCTATAGAAATTGAATAAAATATGACTGCAAAATGTGTAACCTTTTTGGACTGAAAATGCTCATACTGTCTTTCACGAAGTTATTACCCAAGTAGTACCTATGTTATTTTTAATACACATTAAGAATTACTTACCTTGCTATATAATTATGTAAAGCTTATGAAATAATACAACCTTTTTTCTTTTGCACCAACCTTGATAAACAAGGAATTTTTATGGGAACATTCAGAGGCCCAGTGTGGATAGGTTTATTCCCTATAAAACGGATGGTGTCATCCCTGCAGCACAGCATGTAGTGGGAACTATTCTTAAACAGGCTGACGAAATTAAGTAGACTTCAAAATAATGAGCTTTTACATGAAGCTCATATAATATGTTGATACTAGCTGTTATGCGACTTTACCGTTCGGCTCATTTTGGCCATAGCTAATTCACTATCCAACACAAAAAAAAAAACTATTTGAACTAGTAGTTTCTGAGATTAGCGCGTTCAATCAAACAAACTCTTCGTACATATTCATATATCACACACATGCTCATGAAAAGCATTTTAATGTCATTTTACACTGTCATGTCATGACACTATCTCAAACCCAAACTGTCAATTTTCAACGCTTGGCTCAGTACCGAGAGTTGATTTTTCCGTGGAGTAATATTTAGGCATTAGTGTTAGTATAAAAGGGAATTACACTAATTAAGCTCATCTCAGTTTTTTAACAGACACTTTACGTCAACACATAATACCAATTAACTTGTTACTTTGTTCTTGTACAAATACTTGTAAAATAGGGATGCGCGATACTTGCATTTGTATCGATATTTTGGATCAATCCGGATTGCAACTCTACGCCACAATAATTTTAGGTTAGAATGTTTTGTATATGTCGTAGGATAATTTGATACTTCGAATCTTCGCGGAAATCCTAGGGGTTTTGCGAAAACGCGGATAATTAGACATAGGCGAAAAATTATCAAATCTTACTGGACAAAGTCAGGATTTTTGCGAAAATACTCGTTATTATAGCAATATTGCGAAACGAAACGCTGGCTGTTATGAAATAAGAACGCTGATTGGTCGGTCAGCGCGACAACACGGACATAGTGAGAAGACTAAAAAGGACAAAACCTTTCGAGTTAACTTAGTGAAGTGTTAGTGTAATGTAGTGAAGTGAGTGCTACCCATAAAGAACACAAGAACAAAGTGTCTTCCCCTTAATAGAGACAATAAGAAAAGTGTTAATGGACACATTCTTAGGTTTAGTCTCCTTAGCAAATTAAGTCAAAATAGAATTACTCATTAGCTTTAGTATTAAGCTAGATTGTATTTTTTATGATGTAACCTTATGAGGAAACATCATATAACAAAAAAAAAAAAAAAAAAAATGCAAATGCGGTTATCATATCTTAATCCCGCTATGAGTTTCTACAAAATTAAAAGGGATTATTTTCCTTTTACTGGAACCTTTTGTTAAGGTAAACATCACCTTGGAACGCGAAGGACTATTGAACGAATGGGGTGAATTTTTAGACAGTAGGAGTCTGACAGTCCTTTTCGCTCCACCCAGAGAGTACATAAATATTGGATGATTTGACTACTATACATTTTTTTTTTAAATCCCTTGCGGTCCCTCTTTTTTAGTAAAGTGATATTTTGAATCGTCTTGTCATGGCTCTTAGGGCAGCGTAGCACGATACAATATTATATATTCATTCCGATACCGGTATTTTTATATCGACACAATTACTCTATCGATAGGTACAGTAAAATAACGGAGCAGATCGCACAACACTATCATTTACACATATTGCAAAAAAACACCTCTTTGTTTAATCAACAATAGATGCATTTGCATCAACCAGACACATCGATTACAACATGAGATGTAATTACATAAAGCCGTGACGTAAACGATGTTAAATTATCTTATTGAGTATTTATAGCACAGATGGTGTTAAGATAGCTGTGTAGGTTTTAATGGTGCGATGTGTAATAATAATGTGTTCGTCATAATTATCTTCCTAGCCTTTTCCTATTTTTTTTGGGGTTTGGCTGTCAAAGATCTTCTAATGACAGCTGAGACCAACGGATTTATTTGTGCTTTCTGAAATTAGATGAAAACTCGTATTGGCCAACTATCCACAGACCATGCTCTGGTCAACCTGGAAGCTGGAAGATCGGCCTGTGCAGCTGTAAATATTTTGCCACAAGCTCCGAAATAATAATTGTATAGAATCTTTCATTTTTTAAGTGACAACATTTATGAAATAAAAGAAAAGGTATTTGCTTTAGTTCTGTACCCCACTGTACCCTTATCACGAGTTTTTGCTATTTTTCTTTACAGCGTCTTTCCAGTATTTACAGCATTTCATGTATGGAAAAATGGAACAGCGCCTCTGCGCCAACTATGTGCCAAATGCGTGCCAAATAAACTTATTTTCTTTATCTTTCTTTTCTTTTGGAGTGCGAAGAAGGAGTTATTTTTTTCAATTTGAAAATGTCAGAAATCCATTTTACTTTACGTTAGAATAACTGCAAACTGTCTCTGTCAAGTATTTTATGGAGGTAAATTACATCGCAGTAAATGTACCTAATTAAAAAAAAAGATGTCTGTTGATACAAGTTGCAGCAAGTTGTATCAGTAACGATATCTTATTTGTCCTCCCAGTAACTGGGTTACAGGATTAAATAAGGAAATCAGACTTTTCGGTTGCAAAATAACCATTGTGGCATCATTGATGGAACCTATCTTTGATGCTCAAGCGCCTACCAATAGTTTCACCGCAACGCTAACTGTGTGCTTGCGCATTTCAGCGACATTGCTCGAGAGAAACGTTTGCAAGCAGAAATTGCTCAGACATTTTTAACAGGTATGAACATACGTTGGGCTGTTTGACTTACAAAATTGAATTAAATTGAAGTATGCAAGATTATTTATTTTTTAATGAGAAAAAATGATAACTATTGAGCGCTACCGAGCTACGAATTAACGTAGTCGTTTTAATTTGCCTTTTTGTTTCTATAAGAATCCTTATGTTTTTATGATTCTGGTTCTTATTTTTCTTATAACTTGTTGGCAGGATTCAGTCAAACGGCTTTCTTAAAATCAATATAAGTGAATATTTAGTTTAATTAATAAATCGACAATTAAAACGCCTTTTCAGATTATTCTTGCCTTTTTTTCACGTGGGAGGCAATAACAAACAATGGTTTCGTCCACATCCATTTATGATACAATTACGACCTTTTTGCGTTCCCATAAAGTTCTTTATCGACCATCAACACAAACTTCGTGTGTGACTACAACTTTGGAACGTACTGACTCAAGCTACAGTCGTATATAACACGTCAACTAAACTACTTAAGAGTGCTTTCACACGGTTCGTTGTTTTTGTGCGACTTTTGGAACCTGATTCTGGGTATGACATTGCCACAAATAAAAAAAGTACATATACTCGAGAAAGTTTGATTCTTTCTGCGTGGAGTGCTTTAAACACATTTTTAGATTTGTTTACATACATAAGTAAAAACCTTGTCTCAGCTAAGGATGTTTCATAAAATTCTCCTTTTTGTCAAACTTTTGTACCGAATTACATAGAAGGTATAATAGTAAAATAATATTTGAAAATGTCCATGGTACATCTGAAAGATTATATTTGGATTGCATTAATAACTTTTTTATTTTTCATTCAGAAATAAACCAAAAATAATGTTTCAAAACAGGAAGAATTTGACATTTTTTCGTCCGAAATTATATTTTTTATCTATCAAGATTTACTGAATATTCAATCAAAAAGTATTGAATAACTAAGGTTACTATGTTAGCTTGCATTAAAAAAATAATTAGCTCATTTAAAAGTAAAATAATAGTATTAAACAATTAAAATATGCAATGACAAAATTCAATATAAAACCAAGAACGGTTTGTTCTTTGATTTAGACGGCGCGGGGCGCCTTCTGAGGGAGGACGTATCGCTCGCAACCATTTTGACATTAGTTGCGTAATTATTAAAATTTAAAATACACGCCACCATTCATGACCTTTACACGCGGCGCCAGTGTCTTTGTCATGACATCAAATTCCATGTGAAAAATGTAGTACCTCGAATTTTCCGCAGGTCATGAGTGGTGGCCAGTAATTTTCCCAGTCGCCAAGAATACAGTATAACCTACCTTTCTTGATACAAGGTAATATTTTGAATTAATTTGATTGAATTTTCCGACTATATTCGAATGTGGATATAATTGTAAAAAAAAAAAAAAAAAAATGTAAATAATACAAAAAAAAACCGGCCAAGTGCGTGTCGGGTCCGGGCACGCCGCAATTGCGGCGGTAAGACCCCTCTTTGAGGAGTGGCTGGAGAGAAGTCATGGCGTCCTGACCTACCGCTTGACGCAGGTCCTCACCGGACACGGAAGTTTCGGGAGGTACCTGTGTCTGATGCGAAAGGAGGAGACGCCTGGGTGTCACCACTGCGAAGACCGCCCGGAGGACACGGTGGAGCATACGGTGCAAGACTGCCCGGCTTGGGCGGAGCACCGACGTGTCCTCACGGCTGCGATAGGCGGAGACCTCTCGCGCCCGGCATTGGTTGCGGCCATGCTGCGGGGCGAGACGGAGTGGGAAGCGGTCAGCTCCTTCTGCGAGGCAGTAATGCTCGTAAAGGAGGAGGCAGGCCGCGAGCGAGAGAGGACAGCGTCCTCCCTCCGCCCCAGCCGCAGTGGTAGGCGCCCACGGCGACGGACGTCGCGCGACGATCTCCGGCCACCGTAGGCGCGGGCATGCGGGCAGCGAGTAAAGGGCAACTCGCTACCCGACCAAGGACCATGCCCGGGTCGACGGCGCGTTGTGTCCCACGCGCGCCTCAAAGAGCGTCAGCATAATGACGGGGCCCCCCTCTCAGAGGGCCAAAGCCTGCCGGGGTCGCGGGATTATTCCCTAACCATAACCCCGGAACTTAACAGGCTATGAAGGACACCGTGGATTTTAGTCAGTAGAAGTCTGACAGTCCCTCCCGCCCTGCCCGGGGTTGGAGGACTCATTTGATGATTTTACCACGCTAAAAAAAAAAAAAAAAAAAAAAAAAAAGTGCGTGTCGGGCCACGCACAGTGTAGGGTTCCGTAGTTGCCCATCAAAATACTTATGCGAACTAACTAAACTGATTCGCTGAATTTAATTTTAAAAAGAAGAATTTTCAAAATCGGTCCAGGAGTCTTTGAGAAATCGGGGAAAATACATAAGTAAAAAGATTACAACGAATTTAGAACCTCCTCCTCTTTTTGAATTTAGTTAAAAATAGTTGACGATAAAAACCTACGTATCTCCAAAAAACATACCTATAAAAGCTGTAAAAATAAAGTTGACAAACTTACATTTGCAGTTGTCTCCGATACATTTTGTTTAAGAAAATATGATATCAAGTACATTTTATAAGTTGGTCGACTTTTACTCGTAAAGTTGTAAAGCCTACTTAGTCATGATAATTTTCTTTTAAACTTCGTTATATATACTACTATTGTGAATTTTTTCACACCCCCAAAAATAAACGTTTAGCTGGTAGAGGGGGGGGACACTAGAGTCGAGCAAAATTTAGCACTTTAAAGCTTAATATTTCACAAATGAATTTTTTATCAAAAAATTGTTTATGGAAACTCACATTATTTTTAAAGACCTATTTAATGATACCCCACAGTAAGGGGTACGCGAGAAAAAAAAATCCTCACTTTACGTGTAAGTACTGGAGGTACCCTAAAAAAAAATATTTTACGAGATTTTATTTTACCACTTTTTCGGCACAACAAATCCGTATATTTACACCAAATTACAGCTCTCTAGTACTGTGCGTCTCTGAGCTAAACTGCGGACAGACGGACGGACGGACGGACGGACGGACGGACATAGCGAAACTATAAGGGTTCCTTGTTGACGACGGAACCCTAAAAAAACAATTTAAATAATTCTGATACCTTTTTTTCTGAATTGGTAATTATATGTTATTTCAGACTTGCTAACTTCCCAAACATTCCAGTTCGTTTGGATAATATACCATACCACCGGTCATGCCCCTGGTGGTATGGCTTTTTATTACGTGGTAAAATCATCAGATCAGCCCTTCCACCCAGGGAAGGACAGGAGGGACATACAAACTTGTAATGACTAAAATCTACGGTGTCCTTCAATAACCCATTGCGATCCCAGGCTATGGATACCCGATAAGACAATTCCGCGACGCCCGGCAGGATTTGGCTCTCTAACGTGCGCCCCGAAAATCCGTGAAAAATTGATCTGATCGTTTTGAGGTAGCGGTTTACCAGAGAAAAGTTTTGTTTTAAACTTTTTGTATTCGTTTTTGATGTCGGTACTTTTTTTTTCAAAAAGTTTTTTTTTTCATCAATGTATTTTTATTAGGTTTGATCGAAGAAAGTTGAAGTCTTGTATCAGGTTCGGCATCCAGTCAATTGCGGTATTCCGTTTTGGCAGCTGCATTGTATTTTTTTTTTTTGGTAAAATCATCAAATGTGTCCTCCCGAGCGGGACGGGATTTATTACCAGACTCTAGTACTGACTAATATCCATGGTGATCCTTAAATAGCCCTTTACGTTCCAGGGTCACCGTTACCTGATAAGACAGTCCAGTGACCAAGGCATGCTCCTACTCTCAAATAGAAATCGCTTCTCGGCGTCGTAGGTCACGCGGCTGTTCTCCCTCACGTGTTCCACCTCCTACTTCGCTAGCATGACTGCTTTGCATAAGGATTCGAGGTGACTACTTCCTACCGTCTTGCCCCGCAGATCGTGGCCTCGATCAATGCCGGGTGCTATTAAATTGACTCAAGTGCATCGAGTTGGGATTTGGCAAACCTGTACCACTTCATGTACCTAACTTTTTTGCAGCCAACTCAATAAGAGGACTAATATTGTGGGTCGATGTCAACGGCACCCCAAAAAGGTCAAGATAGATTGTCATTTTTACGGTTACACCTCAAAAAGATAGAACCGAGTCGGATTGGCTCCTTTTTGCGGAACGAGCGGAACCGGGGCTCAAAAGTGTTCGCAAAGAATTCGTCTATTGGGCAGAGCCAAATGACAAAGCTGAAGATTAACGACGGCAGCATCATTTCGACTAAACCAGAGAACCTAAGGGAGCTTGAGAGGTTTTACGGACAGTTATATACATAAATACTACAACCCAGTGTCGGTACATCTTGAGACGCAAGAGCTAAACTGACTTGACACTACACTGAGGATATCCCAGACACCAGCCTGTACGAGATTAGAATGGCTCAACAGCTCAAGAATAACAAGTCGCCGGGTGAGGACTGAATCTCAACAGAACTTCTGAGAGCGGGTGGAAAACCGGTACTACTCTAGTCCTCCAGAAGTTATTTAATTCCGTCATACTCAAAGGTTCTACGCCAGAAGCATGGCACAGGAGTGTGGTTGTTCTTTTCTTCAAAAAAGGTGACAACACCTTGTTGAAGAACTACAGGCCAATCTCACTTCTGAGCCATGTATACAAGCTGTTCTCAAGAGTCATTACGAACCGTCTCGAACGCAGGTTTGATGACTTCCAGCCTCCCGAACAAGCCGGTTTCCGAAAAGGTTTTAGTACTATAAACCACATACACACGCTCTGCCAGATTATACAGAAGACAGAGGACTATAATCGGCCATTGTGTTTAGCGTTTGTGGACTATGAAAAAGCCTTCGATTCAATTGAAACCTGGGCAGTATTGCAGTCCCTCCAACGATTTCACGACTATAGGTATATCGAAGTGTTGAAGTGTTTGTATAGAAACGCCACCATGTCCATCCGATTTCAGCAGGCGTAGCATGGCGCCGTAGAAAGGGGTTTTGTCGACGGAAGAATAGACATATTTTTATCAATAAACGTAGAAATATTTTTATCGTTTTAAGCATGGTAATGTGAAAAATATAGAAAATAAACGTCCTTTTTAACCGACTTCTCTTCAATAGTGTTCAAATGGTGTCACATTTGTGCAAAAAAAACAGTCGATTTGTGTAGAAATAACGATGAAATAACGCCATGCTACGCGTGCAGGACGAGAGCACGAAACCAATACAATAAAAGGCGTGAGACAGGGAGACGTTATTTCTCCGAAACTGTTCACGAACGCGTTGGAGGACATTTTCAAGCTCTTGGAATGGAACGGATTCGGCATCAACATCAATGGTGAATACATCACTCACCTTCATTTTGCCGATGATATAGTCATCATGGCAGAATCGTTGGAGCACCTCAATGCTATGCTCAGCGACCTCAGTATCGTTTCCCAACGGGATGGCCTTAAAATGAACATGGACAAGACGAAAGTCATGTCGAATGTCCATGTGGCACCCTTACCGGTTGTTGTTGGGAGCGATACTCTCGAAGTTGTAGACCATTATACTTACCTTGGACAGATTGTTCAGTTAGGTAGGTCCAACTTCGAGAAAGAGGTCGCCCGAAGAATCCAACTCGGATGGGCAGCGTTTGGGAAGCTACGTGATATTTTCTCATCGAGAATCCCACAGTGTCTCAAGACAAGGGTGTTTGACCAGTGTATGTTGCCAGTGATGATATATGGCTCCGAAACGTGGTCATTGACTGCTGGCTTTTTAGAGAGACTAAGAGTCACACAACGAGCAATAGAAAGAGCTATGCTCGGAGTATCTTTGCGGGATAAAATCCGGAACATGGATATTCGGCAAAGAACCAGAGTCACCGACATAGCTCATAAAATTTGCAAGTTGAACTGGTAATGGGCAGGCCACAGCGCTCGTAGAACTGACAACCGATGGGGAAGAAAAGTTCTCGAGTGGCGACCACGGACCTGAAAACGCAGCGTAGGCAGGCCTCCCACCAGGTGGACCGACGACATATTGAGGGTCGAGGGCAGCCGATGGATGCAATTGGCGAATTGTCGTTCGGCGTGGCGGTCTAAGGGGGAGGCCTATGTTCAGCAGTGGACGTCCTCCGGCTAATGATGATGATGATGATGATGAGATACTACTCAGAATAGAACATACAAAAAAATTAGTTAGCATTCCAATAAATCGTAAAAATAAGCGAAATTGAATGAAAAGTGAGAAATTACAGGAATGTGTCAAGTTTCATATAAAATAATGAAATCGAAAAAATAATGTTCTTTTTTCTCTTAAACCCTGTGTTATTTTACTAAAGGTGAAATGTTATCTATTAAATAACGAACATTTTCTATACCGTTACAATAGAAATTAGGTAAAAAGCCTGAGTGACCAATTGTAGCATCGTAATTCGAGCATAAACGAATCTATGCACTGGTAGTAGCGATTGATCGAAGATGAACTCAGGTACTACTTGCTGTGCGAATGGAATAATGTGGAGTTGAACCACCTTTTCTACGCAATTTTGAGCAGTTACGTAACTTCGTTAGGAAGTAAAAGCTCAGTTTTGCGAGATAGAGATTATAATTTAGAGCTCACCGAAACATTCTGTTTCAAGAGTTAAATGATCTAAAACCCTGTTGTTTAGATCTTCTCTACACTCGTGTCTTTATTAAAAAAATAACCCAGCTGTAACCCAGTATAAGAAGCACTGAAGCCCAGTCAAAACAGTTCAATAAATATTCTCCTTTCCGTCCCATCCGCTCACAGTTAACTGCAGGGGAACCAAGAATCTTCTCGAATATTTTTAATCTTCATGGTGTCGATTCGAAATTGTCTTGTCAATTCTATGGGAGCTTGTTGCTGGTCGCAATGGACTTTGTATGATCTGCGTAGTAGATTATCGTTCTCTTTGCGCGGTTTAACGTCTTCTCTGGCCTTGCTCACTTTCTTCCTGGATCACGGCGTTTGGTGATATTACCCGTCTCTTAATTGACACTAGTTTCAAATATTTTGAACCACTGGTTGGAAATATTCGACCATTAAACCGACCATTTCTGGTTATATCTCCTTATCTATGTCACCTTAATCACCCCAAGTGGCTGGTTTTGCGTCCATAATTATGTCTCTAGATGGCATAAATGACTGTTTGATGTAAAAGTCAAAGAAAAAGTTTGAAAAATTTTAAACACCAAATCGTAAATTCTAAATAATTTCAAAAATCTAATTAAAAAGTTATGAATTCCAATTAGTCACTAGAAACAAAATCAACACCTGAAAGATGTCATAACAAGATAATTTACCCGTATAATACGAGTAAATTATCTTGTTAAGAATGAAATTGAATAATCTCTATAATGCACACTTTGTAAATTACAAACATATCCAATTCGCAGTGTGACACAATGTGCGGTTTAAAGTGTTATTTATTGAGTGGCCCTTATTTTATTTTGATAGGTATATATTTATCATATTATCCATTCGTTTATGAAAATAAGTAGTGTCTAGAAGACCGGGATCTTACTTTGTTTATTCGAAACAAAAGTGGCAAAAGGTCATGTTGTTTGCTTTCTGGTATACGAGGCATAGCTGTTTCGTTAGTGTTTTGTTTTTATGCGGAAGGCATCACGATGTCAAATTGACAGGAATTGTGTTCTTTCAGTATGTCATAGCGCCCTTAACTTATTTATCAATGTTCGTCAAATTACCAATAAGAACCGTTACAATTTGTGACAATTCCATAACGTAAAATATTGTGACAGTTGTTGTCTGTCCGTTTATCGATATCGAGCTATCGATAACGTAGAGGTGCCCATCTGTTACTGTCACTGGATATCGATAGTTTCAATTGCAAATGTGAACTGATATAAGCACTTTTATTTTATAGAGGCAAAGTTATACGTGAAATACTGTTATGTATTTACAATTTTCATCATAAAGAATAAATGATTCACATAAATATATGACTGATAGAACGCACACTTTGCTATTTAATCCTTATATGACAGAAATACTAATTAAAAAACAGTGTTATTATTTACTTACCAAAAGCACAAACTGCGACAAAGTTCTAACGTCATCAACTTGAAAAGAGACTTAGAACTTTTACAAAATAAGCTCGCATCTCGAGAAAATCTAAAGAATTTTCTCGTATTTCGTATTAGGTGTTGAGCGTGTGCTAGAGAATACCAATGATCGATATTAGTCGGGTATCGATTGGAATGAATCGATTTAAAACAATATTGGTACGAGAGATATATGAGGTGTCAACTCGTGATTTATTTGCGTGCCTCCGACGTTGTCGGTGCGTATAAGAGTGCTGCTACGAAAGTGTGGAAACGGAGCTTTTATTATGGCAGCTTTTTATTTTACACTCAATTTTTTAAAATTAACTTTTGGAAATATTCCAGATTAATACATAGATAGTAACAATATTTGCACTGACAAGCTTTCACAAAACAATGCATTTTGTAAACATCAAAGTGTTTTTAGGTAAAATTATGTTTGCATGCTGTTAAATAATCCACATTACATAACAAAAAAAGGGGGCTACAATGACGAATAAAAGTTACTTTTAATAATGTTCTTAGAATTAATCGGTAATACCTAAATGTTTTCTCTCTCTAACATTATTTTCGGTGAGTGAAGAAGAACTTGATACGAGGTCGCGGTAGACTATCTGAGACCACGATGGAAATGGCGGAAACAAGGTCTTTTATATTTTTTATAATGGGTAAAACATTCGAATGAGTAGTCCCCGAGTAATAAAAGGAGGAGGCGCGGAGACATTTGCACAGAAGTGTAGTACTAGTTCACCCAATAAATCACCCATAAGGAGTTGTAGAGTGCTTGAGTTAGGCTCTAAGTTATTTCTCCAGAAAATTGTTCAGGGTTCTTAGGGAATAAACATACTAAAAGTCCTGACGTCTAGGGGGTGAGGCGGAGTGGGGGGAGGGGACTATACAGGCAGGCTAATTATTGAAGAAAAGCTCTAAATTAAAATCTGTAACTTTATCTGTAACTACCAGTATTGGTGCCTTTTATAGTATTACTTTTGAAATTACATACAAGTGAATTTTCTACCTAAGTAGGTACCTAGTTATTTTTTTTTCTTGTTCCACGTTAAGCAAGCAAATATTTGTTGATTTTTAAGCACTATAACTATTTATTACGTGACGTTAAGGTTTTGAGATTTTCCATAAAAAGTATCATTTTGGTTTCAATAGAAGAGTGAAAAAGTAGATTCTACAAACTTGTTTATTGCAATTGCGTTTGTAAATAGTGACTTGATGAGGTCTATTAGTACAGATGTGAGTGAAGAAGTGGTTTTGCAAGGTATTTTTGAACATTTGCTAATAGAAATAGATTATTTTATAGGAGCTCGTGGCTAAATAATTACAGCCGCACAGGTCGATCGCATCGTCTACCGAGCGCTCGTCCATACTAAAAGAGAAAACGTTTTCCTGCCCCTAAATGTTATCCTATCTCAATTATTTTTTAGAATGCTTATGACACAGTAACAAATAAGGTTTATAGGTTTTCTTTTTTTCAAAATTTACAATAGTTTGTAAGTTACAGGCGCCTAAAAGTTACTATTTTTAAGACAAAATCGTCATTGAAGTAAAACGATTGTATTTAAAAAAAAAAGTTTTAGAAAAAAAGCAAAACCTACGAACCTAGAATATAATATGCTGAAACGATTGACGCCAGAATCTACATCTTTTCAACACGCGAGATGTCTCTCGCGTGTTGAAAAGATGGAGATGTTGCCAAGTGGATTTTTGAAATGCAGAACCTATACGTTGATTGTTGTACTTTTGTTTAATATAGAGCACATTATTTCTCCAGAATCGTCTTAAACAAAAGCTTACAGTTTTTCTCTCATAAATTATATTGAAAAAAAAAGTCAATTGCTAAATAAATGCTCCTTTCCCGATAAAATCTACCGTACGCAATATAATGAGACTTTTTTGTCAGAGGACATATTATAATAATTGCAATTAGTGTCAATCACAAAGACGCCCAATTTATTTCAATTACCTTTCGGGTGTAAGGCCCTTCGCACACAACGCGACGCAAGTCTTCGATGCCTTACGACTTTGGAATCCAGGCGACAATCGCAATACAAATCCGTAGAGGTTCGTACACCGCACGCGTCAATGGATACCAAAGTCGTAAGGAATCGGAGACTTTCGTCGCTTTGTGTACGATGGGACTAATTCGTTTCATTTATTATTATCATTACACTGTTCCACATAAAGGGAGACGGCATCTTTTTGAATGATCTTGAATTGCAATCGTAATGCAATCTTTTCTGACTTTAATTTAAAATGCATTGCGAGTCTGCTTTCAGTCAAAATTCTTTGTCACGAAAGGCGAAGCTCGCCTGTTAATATTCAAACCACATTTCTTTAAGATATAATCAATTCTAAAACCAATTTTATAATTAATTTAAAACTTTTTCGGTGTAATGGTTGTCAAATATAATGTGTAAAGTGGACTCTTGCATTTTTTAAAATATTAACATCATCATCATCATCATCATCATCTCAGCCATAGGACGTCCACTGCTGAACATAGGCCTCCCCTTTGGATCTCCACAGATACCGGTTGTAAGCGACCTGCATCCAGCGTCTTCCGGCGACCTTTATAAGGTCGTCTGTCCAAAAAAAAAAAAAAAACAAAACAAAAAAAAAACATAAATAAAAATAAATATTAACATGTATCTAATTTATTAAGAATTCAGAACCTCCTCCTTTTTGAAGTCAGTTAAAAATAATCTTTATTTACCAATACTATAAAAGGATTTCTTCTGTCAAACGCTGGATTGGGCTTTTATGTGCGTTTTTGTTACATATTTTATTACTATTTAATACTAATTATTCACTATTATAATATACCCGTACAAACTATATATAAAGAGGCAACAGAGGAATAGAGATATAATATGTATTATATTATAAGAAAAAAGCACTTCCATCTTAAAGTGAATGAATGAAATCTTGTCCAAATGTCATCAGTATCGAATCTACAACATTATCGGCTCATAAATATTCGACTTGTTATAGCCTTTGTATTGGAAAATAAAAGAAAATATGACATTCTTTTATTATTGTTGTATCACTCCTCCATTGTGGTATTTAAGGTACTTCTGTAATGCAGAGGGGACTCATGAATAATGATGAGGTTTTATTTAAAAGATTAAAGTTTTTTCGGAAATTCTGTGTTTACAGTTAATTTATCCTTTAGACTTCCGAATGTTAATTTATCCTTGTTTTGTTTTTAGAAGTCGGTTACTTATTATTTTTTCGTTTTTGTTGTCAGTTAAGGCAATTATGTAGAGACAATATTTATTTTCTTATTTAACAAACCAAATAGGGCATAATATTATGCAATAGGTAACCTAAGGAGTGTCAATAATAGCTTTAAAAGATAAAAAAGAGTAAACGGAAAAGATGCTGTGATTTATTGATATCTGAGCTAGGAAAAGAAAAATATATTTATTTCATTTTATTTATATTATCCTTAAGATTTAGTCTGCCTCACGTGGCTTTGTGTATTGACCTGACATTTAAAGAAAACAACGTAAAGACAATGCATATTAAATTTATGTACAACAATATTAAGTATTAAATTGTATTTTTGTGTGAATGTTTGTAATGAATAAACTCAAAAACTACTGGACCGATTTGAACAGTTCATTCACCGGTTGAAAGCTGTTTTGGTCCTGAGTGACATAAAGGCAATAAGGGAGGGGGAGGGAGGTGAGCGGATGAAGCAGCTGGTAAAAGCTAGTGTATTATGTAAGCGTTTTGCCAATATCTTTATTGTACACACAGCTAAGGAGTTAAATTCCCTGCCGCCATCTGTATTTCCCGACAGCTATAAACCTTGGTCTTCAAGTCAAGAGTGAACAGGTTACTTCTAGGCAAGCGTGCTTCACCGTCGACATCTTCGCTTACCATCGGGCGAGATAGTGGTCAAACGCGAACCTAGCTTTAAATCAAAAAATAAAAGTATGCGTAAAATGTTTTCAGCAATATTCGATTTGGTAAGTTTTGTAAATTTTCGTCCTATTTGAAATTCTAATTAAAGTGCGCTTCTATTAAAAAGCTTAATCATTCACGTTCCATCACTACATTCATAACAAGACGGATATCACCGTCACCTTAACATCCTTCGCCGGAACATCACATCAACCAATCTAAACACTGTTAATTATCCGTTAACTATCACTGAGTGTCACTCCAACACTAATTGAGACCATCTGTCAAACAAGAAATTAAAAATAGAAATACTGTTACAATTTTGAGACAACCCGTCCTGTCACACGTCCCTATTCGCCAAAAAAACTTGCGATGTCTCGAAGTCTTGGTCTCAGAAACTTATCTTAAATCATGAATTAATCGGTCGCAAGCTGAGGGGCAGCACTAGCAAGTACTAACAGGCAGTAGTTGAACAACCAGTGGACTGCCTACACGCATCGAACGTGTTCGAATTACGAATTTAAAATTCGATTTTTCAAGTGATGTGTTGATGAATCGATTTCGAGTGCGTGGTTCCGATTTGTGACAGTGCACGGTATAATCGGATCAACTGTCAGTGAGAATTATCGTTAGCAGTGCGGTATTGTGTTACATTTTAATGCAGATTGACGGAAAGCAAGATTGTGACATGTGAAGTAAGTTTAGGCGTATCGGTAAAGATATTGGTGTTATTGCTATAACTTAGTTTTATATTTTTCCGTTTTATGACTGAAATCAAGCGTAAATCGACTGTATTTTAAGCGACACTAATGTTTAAATGACTGTCCAATTTAAAAACAAAAAATAATTGACCTCAAAATATAGCAGCTTAAATCGATCATATGATCGATAAATCAATTTAAATCGAAACCGGAAACGTCTCGCAAAGTAACAGCCTGGCATTCAATTGTTTACGTTGAACAAAACAAACAAAGTTTTTTTTTGTTTGATCGATAATTGACCGCCTTTCTGGTCAAGTATAGAGAATATTTGATTGAAGTAATCTATGAGTTGATCTTCGCGCTTACCGTGACGCTAATTGCCAGAGCGGCTTATCGATATCGCATCTCAATTATTTTCGATTAACGATACATTCGAGATATATTAGAAGCCATTTGAATTTGGAGTGTGAATTAGATGAATTGCTTTTTAATTTCGTGATAAGATTCTATATTTGAATTATATTAAAACTGCATTGTTTGTTCAAAAGTTGCTACCCTGCCGATTGACTTTCACAAAGCACAAAAAAACAACAACTATTATCACTGTATGAAACAAAGTTGCATCCCGATGTCTGTCTGTCGCTATGTATGCTTAAATCTTTGAAACTACGCAACGGCTTTTAATGCGTTTTCTTTAAGTAGACAGGGTGATTCAAGAGGAAGGTTTATTTGTATGTAACATGCTTAACATAGTAGAGATTGCACCCATGCGGAGCCGGGTTGAATGCGCCAATCTCAGGAACTACAGGTTCGAATTGAAAAATTATTTTGTGCTGGTACCTATGCATCTGCGGGATTTACAGGCATGAAGTTATGCTACGTAGTGTACATTTTAGTTTGGTCGCAGGACTCATCGCATTTCCGTGACCCCGGAACGTGAGGGCTATTGAAGGACACCGTGGATTTTTGTCAGTCACACGTGGATTTTGACAGTCCATCCCGCCCTTCCCTGGGTGGGAGGACTCAATTGATGATTTTACCACGATAAAAAAAAGTGTACATTTTAGCATAACCATTTAAGGTTTTACTTACGTCAAGTTACAAAAGCCTTATAACTCATTTACATAACTTTATTTACTTGTTCACTGACGCAATATAAATTGTTGATCCTTTTAGTTTACACTTTTGTTTTTATTCAAAAGTAAAGAGGTGTTAATCAACTCGGTATTTTCCGTTATGTACAGAAACTATTATAGATCTGAGGCCTCGTATACAAGTTTTCCGTATTTTCCGTAAAGAATACTTACTTGAAGTATTTACAGCGTTTATTAAATGGAAAAGCGGATATTCCTAACCTGACCTTACTAAGGTTAGGTTAGGAATTAGAAAAAAAAAGAATTTTTTTTCTTAATGTAACCCTATTCCTAACCTGACCCGACGGATTGTTCCCTTCCTCGGAAGGGACGGAAGGAAATAAAAACTTAGAAAAATATTATATAATTTGTTCCTAACGTAACCCTCTTCCTAACCTGACCTGACTGTCGCCTGACGCCTGTAGTGTATAAATCAGATACTAATTTTTTCAATCAAAAGTTCTCGTTTACTTTAGGTCAGAAAAACGTGAAAAATCATGCTAGCTTTAGTAGGTACATTATAATATGACATAGGTACCTACAAGAAAAAGATCCGCTTAAACGGATAGAGGAATATGATTGAGGAGAAAGTGATCGTTAAAGATATTGATATCAGTGATAATAATGAACTGGTGATCATTTATCATAGCTAAATGCTTTCAAAGCGTGTACGCTGAATGTTTCATAAAATCTTTAAAGTGCTTTCTTTTCGAAATGACCTAACCGATTTTAAGGATACTTCGTACTCCCATACCCAAGCAAGATACTTGGATCTAAAATGTTGAAAGAGAAAACATTTATGCTCCTGAAATTAATAAATTGCTATATATGTAATATAATATTATTGTCTCATGATATCTAATTCATTGAAACCTCGATTTATAATAATCGAGATATAATCTTCGGTGCACCAAAATAGGTGCTCAAACGAGAATACTTCTACAAATACAAACATGCTTTTAAAAGTAGAATCATGCAAAATGCTTTAGTTACAGCTTGGCCAGAACGGGTGGAAACGGAACTAAAATTTTTATTTCTGGCAGCGTTTTAAAATCTTTGATATTTGATGTAAACAAAGACCGCAGGTTTGTTAGATTTATTATTGTGCCATAAAACTAACGTAATAAGTGAAAAATAAAAAAACATTCTAAGTGCTGGTAGCACAAAGACAGTGGCGACTTCCGGTTTTCTACATTTTTATGTCAAGCTGTAGAAAAGAAACAGCACATGAAAGTACTGTAAAAATATTATATTATAAAGAATTAAAACGTTTAGTGAACATGTCCATTTATCATGAAAAGGTAGCTTATTTCAAACAAAATATCAATAGTAAAATTCATTACCCAAAAATATTATGGAACAATCTGAAGTCTACTTTATTACCTTTTAAAAGTGTGGCTGAGTTACCCTCTCATTTCAATGACCCAAATAAAATAAACTCCCATTTCCTAAATATACCAGGTAATAATGTGGCACCAATGTCATGTATGGCTTACTATGAGACTCATAGATTTAATGAAGCTGTTTTCTCGCTTAGAACTGTGAACCAATCTGACATAATTAAAATCTTATCTAATTTAAAATCTAATGCAGAGGGTTTTGACCATATTACGCTTGACATGTTTCTCCTAACACTTCCTCAAACCTTAGATATCCTTATTTCTATTATTAATAATTCAATTTCTACGTCTACTTTTCCTGACATATGGAAAATAGCCGTTGTGCGTCCTATTCCTAAACTCGTGAATCCAAGCACTTTTAAGGACTTAAGGCCGATCAGTATTTTACCCTTTTTGTCAAAAGTGCTGGAAAAAGTAGTGAATACCCAACTGACTACATACCTTGAGCAAAACAACATCTTACCGGATGCGCAATCCGGTTTCAGGAAGGGACGTAGTACTACCACGGCTCTGTTAGACGTCACAGACAACATATTGGCGGCTCAGGATGAGGGCTCTTGTACCCTGTTAGTGTTGCTGGACTTCTCCCGAGCATTTGATGCCATTAACTTGTCTCTTTTGCTTTCAAAGATGACGTATTATGGTTTTGACAAATCTACTGTTGCTTGGTTTAAAAGTTATTTAAGCAATCGTAAACAGCTTGTTGAAATTCGAGATGTGAATGGATCAAGCATTTTGTCTAATATGGCGGAAGTGGTTAAGGGAGTTCCGCAGGGATCGGTATTGGGCCCTCCTTTGTTTAGTCTATATAGTGCCGATATCACTAATATTTTGAAAAATACTCAATTTCATATTTATGCTGATGACATTCAATTATATATTTCTTTTAAACCAGAACAATATGACGATGCGGTGAACCTGATAAACGAGGATCTGGAGAGGATCGTGGATTGGTCAAAACAGAACTCTCTATTACTTAACCCAGCCAAAACTAAATTTATGCTTTTTGGTTCTAAATGTCAACTAGATAGAATCAATAGTACTCTAAACATTACCGTAATGGACCAATGCGTTGATCGTGTTTACGAGGCAAGAAATCTGGGTTTGATTATGGACCAAGAACTACGTTTTGAAGCTCATATTGCAAATTGTGTAAAAAATTGCTTCTATCGCTTAAAGGTATTATATAAAATGCGTCCATTTTTAAGTGAAGAACTCCGTGTACAACTCGTTGAAAGTCTTGTTCTATCCAAATTAAACTATGCTGATACTGTTGTAGGACCTCGGCTGCTAGCTCGTACCGTAAGACTTATCCAAAGAGTTCAAAACGCCTGTGCACGATTTTGCTTTAACGTACCACCAAGGAGCCATATTACACCAATTTTAAACAAACACAGTATTTTAAAAATGAAGTCACGTCGTAAACTGCACTTAGCTTGTCTTCTTTTCGGCGTCATCAAGTATAAAAGTCCGTCATACCTTTACTCTAAACTGGCGTGGATAAATGATCACCGACAGCGCAGGCCAGGCGTTGCGCTCAACAGCTGGCTACCCCACATCATCGTACTGCAGCTTTTCGAGGTAGTTTTCGTTACGCAGCCTCCAAATGTTGGAATAATATTCCTCCACCGATTAGGGACCTAAACAATATAAATACTTTTAAAAGCAGACTTAAACATTTTGTTATAAGTTCGCAAATTAATTTTGAAAATATTAATATTGATAAATCATTTATTTAGATAAATAAAATATATGAACAGTATATTTTATTATTATTTGCAATTGTTAATATCACTTTATGTAATAATTTAATACTTATTTATTCTCTTCATAATATACAAATAGCAATGCTGCCCTAGCGCTCGTACTAGAACAGATATTGCATTATAAACTAATCACCAATTTTATGTATTAATCACCAATTTAATATTTACAATTATTTTAATTAAATTTATTAATTTTATTTGGAATGTAATTAACTAATGATTTTATATGAGAAGGTACTGTTCTTATTTATTTGAATTATTGTAACTCACCATAAAAATGTGTAGGTACCTATTGCTAGGTAACGAGAGGGTACGAGCTGGGCTGTATGTGGTGAGCTCGTTTGGGCCTGCGTCTGTCGCCGAGAACCATAATGATTGCACTTTCACAACTACAAGTATAGTCCTTCCATTTTTCCAGAGTGTTAGATACAACTGTGTTTTAATTAGCTGATAAGAATTTGTTAATAACCTATTTTCTTAAAAAGCGGGGTACTAAGTTAGAGTCCAACCTACGCAGCGAATTTTGTTTGAACTGTTCACCTGTCTGGCGCCACAGCGCGAGCGGCGCTCCCTATTGGTCGGTTGCCGCGCCATTGGTGGCGTCATTCGTGAGAAACATAATTATTAAGCGCACATATTTTGTGATACTTTGGAACTTTTTTAATATAAGTAATATATTATTATTTATTTAATACACTACACGTATCCCTACACTCACTTTTCATTATTTATTTGGTTTTACTATATTATTATTTTTTATAATTTATTTCTTTGCCTACCCTCGTCCGTGTGTCACTGCGTGGTGCCAACTGAAAACCAGCGCTGGGTGTCTTACGCCCAGCAAATGCTGAGTTGGTAACCCTTTTGGTGCGGACATGCTCATAAAAATTGTTATTGTACTTTTAATTTTATTATATCATTATTATTATATTTTTTTTTGTGTGTGTGTCCTAATCAAATAAATACGTTTCTATTCTATTCTATTCTATTCTATTCTACTGTAGAACCAGTCGGTATCAAGTAATTTCATAGCTCCTGAAATCATGAAAATCAATTACAATTTACATATTTGTTAGCAATATTAAATCTGTTACAACTTACGTCACAAAAAAATTAAACAGACCATAAATATGACGGCTTGTTATCAATATAAACAGGGCATAGACAACATGGTAGGCACATGTTATCTCGCAGACTGATGAATAGCGTGGTGATGGGTTAATGGATAATGGTTATCAGAAGTTTTTTATGTTTTCTTATTTAATGTAATTTATTGAGTTATGCATGAGGGTGTTACCTTAGCTTATGATAACACTGGAATCAAAAGTTCTTAAAAAAAGAAATCAGTCGACATAATTGGTAATGAAAAACGGAGAATCAAAAAGTTTCAATAAACAGTTTTATTGAACTTTTAGTCTCAATCAGTTCCTCAATTAATGAAAATTAAATTAAGTAGGTATGTGGAAATAATACCATTTTATTTTCATTTTATTTACAGCCGTGATGAATTACAAGTTTTTTAATCCATAAATATTTGAAGGCCTTTTATATTATTTTCTTATCTTATTCATCAAAAAGTTAAAAAAAAAACTTAATTCATACCTATCGAAATTTATTAATTCATCACCTGAAAGTTTGAGCTTTTTTTTCTACTATGTATTATTTTAAAGTGAGGATGGATGTATACTATGTTTGTTACTCTTTTACGCAAAAACTACTGAAAAGATTTGGATGAAAGGTAGGTACATCAGGACACTTTATAACCTGAACAACACAGCACAGGTTAGTTTTTATCCCAACTTTATGTTCCCATGGGATAATTTTGTAGTTGTAGTAGGCACAGTCGCTGACAAGTGCTAGAAACTTATTAAATAAATACTTATCGTAAAAATGGGGATGGGCTTTCTCTAGCATTTACCATTGTACATAGCCCGCGGCAGTGTTGTATTTACAAAGATCTCAAATCATAGCCATTGGCTAAATTATTGCCTCACGATGCCATGACATTTAAATTCATCTAGCGAACATTAATAGGGTGCGACAATAATTTCAAATTATGTCTCATTTAATTAGCAAAGTCATGTTTAATAACTAGAAGACTTGATTTAGGAGTTTATTATACGGCAATTTGCTAACCTGGTTTTGGTGGTAGGTATGAGGTTATTAAGTTGAGTCATCGTCAAAAAATCACAACTAATTGAGACTAATTTGGCATCAGGTACAAAATCCAGGATAAGATTGTTATAATGTTGTTGTAATTCGAACCTTATAAGTTATAAGGTAAAACACAATTTTCTGCTAAAATACTCTTTTCTGTCGACACCATATTGGTTTTGTTACCCTCATTACATGTTCCTTGAAGTAGGCTCAACGAGAATATCTCTTTCAGTCTCTTCTCTGCCATACACCACCTATTTCTCTTTCTAAATTAAGTCTACGTACTCTAAACAGTCATTTAAACCCTTTTAATTTACTATTGACAAAGAATACTAAGGAAATTTTCCTGTCGATGTCCCAAAACTGGGTGATTATCTCTCCGCTATTTATACGTAGAAGGATAGCGGAGAGATAATCACCCAGTTTGAGCATCAGTGCCATCTCGAACCAGTCATCACCAAGAGTAAGATTTCTGGTCACCTCTCTTCATCAGCCTCTTTGGCAGTCCCATGCATTTTTAGGCCTCCATGGGGTGGGATATTTTGCCAAGCGTTCGTTATTCAGAATTATTCCCGTTGGATCCCACAGACAATTAAAATGTATACACGTTAACGGGAATTAAAAATGGGATTAATCGGGAATGCTTCAAAAATTGGGATCCAAAAGTGGGATTCAACGGAAATAAATCGTTATTCATACGATTTTCTTGACCCGCCCCAGTCACACAAGACTATCTATCTATATTATAAAAGACTATAGATTTATCTGGCAAAAAATATTTTCCATCAAAAAGCTGCAATAATAAAACAAGACGCCATCTACAAGCAGGACTTAACATGATTTATCTGTCACCTCCTTCACTCAAAGCTGCGCGTACGCAATTATCCGCATAATTACTTATCTTGACCCAATTATGAGTTTGCGAAAACATTCTACGTTATAATTATTAATATAGAATACACGCACGGTTTACTTATAAATCATATGCAGAATATATGTGTTAGCCATTCAGTTGGACGTTGAACATGATTTTATTTAGTTCAGCGGTTGTATACTGAATGTTAATATTGAAGTTATCGTGTTTTATTTATTGGTGAGCATTTTAATTATTGTTCTGTTGGTATGAGGCTTGCTAGCGCCAGTGTCGAGGTCTTTGGTTTCCGGATCGGAAAAAGTGTTCTTGGTTAACTAGTTTAATGGCAAAAACTCTACTAGAAGTCTTTTAAGGAATACACTGTTGTGCTGAATTTAATGTAGGCATTATCTCAAGCGATTTAATGTCAAATAATGAGTAGCTCGCGGTCCAGAGACCATGCCCGAGTTGACGGCGTGAACCACGTGCGCATCAAAGATCTTTCAGTAATTTGACGGGGCCCCATAAGGGTCAACAGCTTGCCAGGGTCGCGGGACTGTATACACCGGTAACAAATGGAACGTAAACAGCAATTAAAGGAACACAGTACGAGTCTGATTGTCCCTTCCCCTTTTCCCAGGGCGGGAGGATTCTTTTTGTGCTATGTTGGTCTAAATATAACGCAACAAAATAGTATTCAACTGACTATTATGACAGACATTTATTAATTAATTATTGAACAACTGCTGAAAGGTGAATTGAAAAGTAATTATTGGAAAGTTGATACAGTTAGTGCCCTTTCAATCATAATTATGAGTTTTGAGTTCTATATGAACTGGAATGTCAGATTGAGGTCAAAGCTTTTATCCTGTAGAACAGTTATAAATGTCAAAGGAAATTGTTGTTTGGTCAATCCATACAAGCATCAAGCATTATACAGTCATGCGAAACTGTCTGTTTGTCTGTCTGCTGTCTAAAACGCCAGTGTTTTTTGAGGAAGGCAGATGGGTAAGGACTATGGACCAACCAATAGGACCGATCATGCCAGTTCCCTACTGTAGTTCAACACACGCAGTTGTGGTTTTAATGTGGCGTATTACTGCAGAAGAAACAATGCAGGAAGCGACCAAAAAAGATAGAGAACCTGCAGTCTCACGGGTTTTTATTTTATCGTACTTAAATCATCGAATGAGTCCTCCCTTCCAGTTCGGGACGGAAGTGTGTGAGAGAGTCAGACTAGTACTGACTAAAATTCATTGTGATCCTTCAATAACCCTTTACGTTCCAGGGTCACACTTACCTGGTAAAAGAGTCCCGCGGTCCTAGCAGGCTTTGGCCCTCTAAGGGGGCCCGTCAGATTGTTGACAGCTCATTGAAGCGCGCGAGGAACACGACGCGCCATCGATCAGGGAATGGTCGATGACAAATTACTCGCCGTCCGCATGACCCTGCCTGCGTTGGGTGGAAATCGCTTTTTAACTGGATCGTGACATGGAGGCTGTCCTCTCCCTCACGCGTCACGGGGTGACGTCAACGATATCACTTTGCGTATGAATGTATCATTTTTTTCTAATGAGTATGTGCCCTGATTAACATAACAAGCAAAAACTTGTACAATAGAATTGTAACCTTGCGGTTGTGAGTTATTTAGTAGGTATTAATAGAAAACGTTGGTTGAGATCTTTATCTTAATGTTTCTATTATTGATTTTAAAGACTTAATTTTGTAGGAGAAATGCTGTTTATTAAGCTTACAATTTTATAATGTTCAACACTAGGAATTTTTCCTGCATTTTTCACACAGTTTAACGCCTGGGCGTTTGAGTACTATACTGAAACTGTAAGCACCCAGAAGAACTACGTCTTGTAGATCATACAAATATTTGTTTCATCCGAGAATCGAGCTCGAACTAACGACACGCATGATAGCAGACATTGCCGTCATAGCCGTCAATGAAGATACAGGTGTTACGAATAAGAATGTTAAAAATAAATTAAAATTGCGAGTTTTTCAGCTCACACGTTAAGATTTCATTTACGGTCAAAGAATAATCCAATATGTCAGCCATCAATTTTGATTCTAACCATAGTTTCCAGAAAAACACCAAATCTATAAATACTGAAATAGCCACCGCCAAACAAATGCTGGTAAAGCCAGTTTCGAATGAAAAGAAATAGTGAATAAATGTACAGTACAGTACTGAGCCAATTTTTGTTTTTCAAAAGTTATTACGTCACGAATAAATAAAACATCTATCATATCCAATAAACAAAATATCAGAACAAACTACATGCGCCACTGCGCCAGCGCATTTAACATTTGTAACGGACAAGTGACAACCCGTGGCGTGAACCATAGTCAACTACTTCGAACTATAGCTTTTATTCTGTCTGTCCGTGTTACACGGTACAACGCCTCTTACCATAGACAAATCTGATAGACTGACCGGAGCAAAGAGAATGATTGTTTTGTCTTTTTTTGATGGAAGATCCGGGTTTTAAAAAGGGCTTGGTCAAAGTGATATAGAACTGGGGTAAATTAAAATGAAAAAATCTAAAAGGTACTCAACAAATGTGACATTTAACAGGGAACAAGGGATAAAAAAAAAATGTAGAGTTGAAAATATAAGGTCACGAAAAGCTTGTCCTGATCACGATGATTTTGGTAAGTTGGCACCGCGTTAAAATATTAATGGGTGCTCAAATGGGAATAACTTTGGTGCTCTAAACATAGGTAAATAGGTAAAAATAGATGCTCAAACGGGAATACTACGTAAAAACAATTAAATACCAAAAACGCTTTGCAAGTGATTGTTATTTGTTCTAGACTTCTGCAAGTTAAGGCACTCCCTCACCGCGAGCATTCACCTGTAATGTAACTAATAAGTGTGCAATTTGATGCTCTATTGTCTTCGAATGTTCGAATCTGAAACGTTACATTAAGGTACAGGCTCGCGGTGAGGGAGTGTCCTTAGAGTAACTTAGATTTTTGAATAGTTCAACCGAATTTGTAGTTGGTACATATTTTGATACTTTATGGGGTTTTCTCGGGAAAAAAGTTAGAGAAAATTTTTATATAAAAAAAAGTTAAAGGTAACTATTTTTCTATCAGCATTGCATTATTAGAAAAAAATTAAAGCTCCTGAAACACCATAGCTCCTGAAAATCGTTCATACATTTTAAAGCTTTTCAAAACACCATAATATTTTTCCATTACATTTGCACTTAGATGTTACCTAATATTCAATCATGTTTACAATGTTGTACACACGCCTTCTGTCAAGGTTCATATTGGGCGGAATATCTCAGAATTAATTACGATTGTCTGAAATATAAAACAATGAAACTGGGCGTCATAAAATTCTTCAACAGATGTTGATTTATATCTATTCGTGTTAACAATACATTATTTATTAGTTAACTAGGAATTTATAGGTATATTTTTTGTCTTATGTAGGTATTTCTGAAAAGTGACTTGAATGTCAAATATTTGTTTACCTGACAAATGTGGAATAATGGAAGGCTAGAAGGAAAACAGTAGAGATACCAAAGTTACTGACCCAGGGGTTCAAGCGGTGCAGAGTTAACAAGGTGAAAATCAATCTTTACATCCATTTACGTATTTCTTTTTAATCTTGTTATGAAATAAATTGAATTGAAATACTTACTTTACCTCTCAGGTTTTGATTTTGCTTATAAAGCATTGAGCTTTTTTATTTAGATTTTTTTTTTTAATCACGCAGTTTTAATAAATTATATGAATATTTCTATTTATATTCGACTATATTAGATACATTTTAATGAACTAACCCATCTGTGCACTTTAAAAAGTGTAACAACTTATTAGAATGTAGTTATTCTTTTGTTTTGCCGCCCTATTGTACCTAATAGCCAATTTAAATAATAATTATAACAAAACAACATGGCAGACGATGCAAATTCGAATTTCGAAACGTGCGCGAATACATTCTGTCAGCTGTCAATAATTGTATGTTAGACAGACAGACAGACAGAATTAGACGTCAAAGACGTAACCTTTCTCTATAGAGAACCTATTATGTCTGTGTTTTGCTGAACAATGATTGATCTGTCTATCATTATGAAGGTTATTATGGTCTAATGATGATTGGCTGAGATTGGTCGATCAAATATCAAATATTTTTTATTGGAACGAAGTTCCTTATCGCGCGTTGTGAAAGGGGGTTAGACGGAAAAAAATCTTACGAAAAGTTGGCACGACACTTTTTTGCCTCGCCCCGCACCTCGCGCCTGCACCCCGCGCCCCGTACCCCTCACTCAACCCCGGTTCCTCGTGACTCTTGTCGTATTGCGGCGTGCACATGTTTCTCTGTCTCTCTCTCTCTTTGTGTGTGTGAGTGCAGTGGTGTTACAGTTGCGAGTGCGACGATTATTTTTGTTAACTTCGTTCCATCCTTGATTCTCGTCTAGGTCAAAGGTGATAGACATAAATTCTAGAATGAAATGAACTTTTCCCGTCCCACCTCGGGCTGTCAAACTCGTAGGTACTGAAAGTCCGAGGTCTTCTTGAAAAGACAGTACCGCGACCCTGACAGGCTGTGAATGACTCGTCAGATTGCTGACCGCTCTTTGTAGCGGGCGTGGAACACGGTGTGCCGTTGCGGAAGCGACGTAACCGTTCATGGTCCTTGATCAGACGGCGAGACATTATTACTCGACGTCCGCATGCCCGACACCTCTTCAGCCTTACTTTGAAAGTACAAGTTGTTTTGGGCAAAGACCATCAGTGTGTAGGTTATGGGCATGTTACATTAAGTTAGGTTGTATGTGTTTAATGAAAACTTACAGAAGACGATATACAGATTTGGTATCACACAACTGTAAATGTTTTCAATTGTGACTACAACTTGACAAAAAACTGTAGAAAACCGGAAGTCGCCACTGTCTTCTCGCTACCAGCACTTTGATTTTTTTTTTGCACTTATTACGTTAGTTTTATGGCACAATAATAAATCTAACAAACCTGCGGTCTTTGTTTACATCAAATGTTTAAGATTTTAAAACGTTGTCAGAAACAAAAAGATTAGTTCCGTTTCAATCCGTTCTGGCCAAGCTGTATGTGTATTTAAGTACCTATTACATGTGTACTAAACTACTAACTGTTTGAAAATGTACCAGACAGGGTTATCGATATTGTGATCCAGGTGGGGTGTTGACGTCAGACAATACAATGCGCGGTTGACGCCACTCGTGTTACCTATGTTTGTGAAAAGTACAAAGGCCACTGCATTGAAATGTGTAGTATGATTATTATTCTGTGGGATAAGCAAAGAATGGCTATTTTCTTTTCACCATTCATCTAAATATTGAAAAAGAGATAATAAAGATACAGGGGTGCTGTCAGAAGATATGTTTCAAAAATGTCTTACAGCAAAATTACATTGCCAATGCTGCAAAAGTTGCCATTTTCTTTCAAGGCAGTTTGACATCTTGTAATTGTTTTGGTGTATTAAAATTTAGACTAGGAGTTTGATCTAGTTGTTTCCGTTTGTGATTATGAATATTTAATTGTCGCAGGATTTAGGACTGTCTCAAAAAGGCAACCCTAGAAACAAGGTGGATTCTCAGTCACTAATAGCCTGAACAATCTTTCGGGTGGAGACCTAAGGCGGAGGACTCATTTGATGGTTTTACCACCCCAAATAAAAAAGGTACCTATATTTTAATGACCTGACTTTAAATTAACATTGGGAAAAACCTATAAACGGCATCATTTTAGTACCCAAAATGTATTAAAGTATCATCTTTTATTGCGGACACGTTTGTCAAAAATATTCACGTAAATATCTCTACATCTTTCTTTTAAGGAAAACCATGTTAAAAACGCGTGTGAAACCAGCATGTACAGTAATAAAGTTACAATCTGTGCACATAATTATTACATGATACTTGTTTTTCGTGTAAACTGTCAAAATCATGCTGATAAGGTTATTCTGGCGGTACTTTACATCGTCTTATTAAAAAAAAAACAAGAAAATTTTGATTTAAATGCAATCCTGCCACTTTATGACTGTTCAAGAATTTTGTGAAAAGTGAAATTGTTTGTAAGAATGATTTGTGAATTGTTGTTGTTTGTTGAAGAAATGAAGTAACTACTGTATCTGTTTTGTCTTTTGGATGTCGCTAAGTAACTTAAAGTGACTTAAAGTAACCGGTTCTAGGCACGATACCTTATTTTAAGTGGCAAAATAATCGAATGAGTCTTTTCGCCCTTGCTAGAGCAGGACATTTTAAATGAGTAACCATGGAGTTTCTTGCCGGTTTTTCTCCATGGAATCAACCAACCCGAACCGAGTACCTGTTGTCGACGTTATAAGTGCCTTCATGGGCCTGTGTGAAATAAAAATACTTGATTTTGATTTAGAAGGGGCTGTCTCTCACCCGTACGGAACTAATATTTATTTGCATGATCTAGTAGTTGTTCCTATGTCATGTTGATGGATGGAGAGGAAGAGGAAGGCCAAAGAAAAGATGGATGGATTGTCTAAGGAATTATATGAAAGAAAAAGGAGGACGAATGATAGGAGAGAATGAAAAGAACTTGTTAAATAAAATTATGGAATCAGGCGTTACTTTGCAAAATCCATGACATTAACTGTTATGAAAAATATCTAGTTTTATAACTAAAATTTTATTTCATTTGTTGTATTTGTTGTGGAATTAAAACTAGATATTTTTCATAACAGTTAAGAACTTTTTAAGCCGACCCTTAGTAAAATGGGATAAGGGCAGGAAGATAAGACAAGTAGTTGTAAAAAAGCTGCGTCAGACATGTCCACAGTATATTCTTTGGAATACTGCTGATGCACATATTGATAGCCTGGATTCCCTCCGACATATAAGGCAATATGGAGATAAGAACTGTCCACCATATTCATGATTGAAGTCCAATTCCGCGTGATTTACAAAAGGAGCTGGAGATTGGGCTGATCAACATGCAATGTTTCACTCAAATATAAAGATATAGGAGGTAAGCCAACCCTAGGGTTACCGATGAAAATTTTTTTTCGGGAATGTGATAAAATTGGCAAACAGTTTCACTTTTTTCACTGGTTACTTTTATTCTAATAAAAAGAACAGCAACACATTTTGCTATTGAGTCTGCCGTACGGCGTACACTATAGCAACGGCCTTTGTCTTCTGAAAATCAAGTTAAGTCTAGTTTCATCTATGCTATGGATTTCTAACTGTAAGCTTTTGCTCCTTGTATATTCTAAAATTACCAAATTCACAACTAATCCCTACGTTGTTTGGCTAATTTTGAATTGTCGTCTAAGTACAGTATCGAAGTATATAAACTTCCAGTTACTGAGTAATTGGATGAATATGTATATACTTCCCTTAAATACTATTTATGAGTTCCATTAGCTTTAACAGTTATTTGGCGACACTCCAAACTTTCAAAATGCACTATCTTGAACAGAAATCTTCAATCGTTAACCTTATCTTTTATAATTTTCCCGATAACTTTCGGCAGCCCTGCCCCACACCACTATAGCGAACATGTCTCGATTATGATCTCGCCAGAACCCATGATGTCTTCGTTAAAATTCTGCACATTGTATTGAAAGTTCTCGCTGATATTTACGTTACTTGCGCCGATTCCAACTGGCATTTTGAAAGGTCAGGATTGTTGGTTACCATTCGTCATGAGTGTAGGTACTCTAAACGGGAATTATGTTGTAAGCGGGATTTATGAGTATTTCGTGGCTTTTTGGCGTTGATACCGACTTGATATGGGGTATTGCTAGTGGTTGGCAAGAATTTTGTGACGGTTAGGGAAGTGCGATACTTTGGATCGATAGAAATGCAAGTATCGTATAGTATTTGTGAAAAAGGACGGATTGGGATTCTATTCTATTCTTCTACAAAGGCAGGAACAAACGAAAACCTCGGTTGGTATTTTTTCCGTTAATTTTATATGACAGACTGACAGACAGTATGACAGAAAAAAATCTAGAAAAACGCTTCAATAAAGAAAAACCCTTTAACGCAAAGGGTGTTATAATTTTTAAATCATGTACTTATTTGTATACAGTTCTTGATACTATTTCATCCCCATCTTAATTCTTCTAGTCTATACAAATAAATTACTTTTTGTCCCGATCCAAAAATCGAACTATCGGATCTCGTGGTATCGGTACTGTAAAGTATCGAATCGGATCGTGCATTGCCAATAATGACTGGATCATAAAGTTTTACGTCTTTTCGAAGGCGACACATTTATAACTCGATGGGTTTGGTACAGGAACGTGGTATAGTTGCCAATTAAGAATTTGCTGTAAATTTTCCTTTGCCGTAATTTATGAGTTACAAAGATATTTTGGTCACTGTTTGAATTTGAGTTTTATTTTACGGGAGTTATATGGTATGCTTCAGAAAAATTTAAAAAAAAAATACAACGGTCTACTATAAATTACCATTGAAGGTTTTCTCTTACGATTACGCGCGTCGCGGTGTGCCTTACTATAAAACATTATAACTATAATTATGTAATTTTGGCTTTAGCAAAACTTGGAATATATGACTTTTTTCTTTATTTGGTGATAGATCTACTGATTCTATCAATAATGATGCCATAATCGGAACGAATGAATTGATCTTCTTGATCTAACAGAAAAGGTGTTAAGATTAATTTTGATCTCAAATAATAAATAGGTACCTATATCTGCTCTTGTTGGTTACGAAGACAGATTAGTAGTAGATAATATGTAACCCAATACATGGATTTCATGAAGAGAAAATATAAGGTTCGCTTAGTTTCTTGTATGTACGTTTATTTGAAAATATTTAAATGGCCCGAATAAATGTCATAGCTACTTCAAAACAGTTTACAAGTCATAAAACCCAAAATAGGCGTAAATACGCGACCAACACTTAAAATTCCACAATTTTAATTTACAAAATAAAGCTATCAGTGGGCCAAATAAGGCAACAATATAAAGTAAAATGGGCCTATTAAGGCCTGGTAATAAATACTTCTAATAAGGGCCTGGACAAATTGTAAGAATTATTTAGCTGATCGAATTTTAATTGGGTTGGGCGGGGACTTAGGCCCCTGTTTCAACGTGTACTTTAGGGCGGGGTCTAACCTTTGTAATGAATACTTCTGTTTGTTTATTTATTTAGGTATAAATCGTTGATACCATCATTATTCAGTCAAGTGATTTCTTGTTCTTTTTAGATTTTTCATATAAAAACATTTAGAATATAAAACAATTAAACAGTTCTATTGTTTTTCTTAAAAAAAAAACAGCTAATGCTAATGATAACATTTTTTTTTATGTGTGTAGGCACGTAGTTAGAAAACTCTGAAACTAATTTATTTTAAAACTTAAAAAAAAATGCTTTTTAAAAGATGATGTATGATTTACTTACACAATCTCAAGATAAAAAGTGTATTTTATTAGTGTGTCACAGTGGTTGCTTCCGGAATCTATGCAAATAATGTATTGACCTATGGTTAGGTCTCAATAAAGCACACAAAACTCGCCAGTCAAGTCTAAATAAATAATAATGTGTGTAAAATAAGAAAGTTCATGTTTGTTTAATCAAGTAATTTTTAAACGAAGCTTTTCTAGTTTTTAGGTATGCAAGGTATATTTTTACTGTAGGTATGTAAAATTTTTCACAATTTTATCGTAATAAAATTATCTTTCTTTTTTTTAATTTGTTTATTTATGGTCGCTTTTTCAAATCTAGGGTATTATTGATGGAGTGTTTCTCTGAAACAGCCAGTAACATAATTAATAAGTAATGAATAATGAATTATCCATTGTTTACTAAACGAGTTTCTGATTTTCTTCCTCATTTCACTCGTCCTTATTATTTTAACGGAGTAAAGTCATGCTTATTGTATATTCATTTATTCAATATTGCAAAAGGAAATTACCGTCACCATGAATTTTTACGAGGTACGAGTCTTTTGTTCACTTTGTTGTTTCTGGTTTCATATTTAATCACCAAGTCTAGTCCGAAAAAATAAATAAACGAAAGTGGTGTTGTGATGCTCTGGAACCAGAAAAAGAAAGAAACCCGAATGGTGAACTTCGGTCCACTTTGTCTCATGGAAATGACACTTTGTGTAGCAATAACAAGAATATTAGTGACTAATTATAAGCATCATAATACATTTAAATCTCTGCCTTTCTTCTTAAAATGCATAAAATAACCAAGTGAAACTGCACCCTAATTTAGCGGCAGATTTTATTTTTATTAGTAGGCTATATTGAATGAATCTTTATTACGAATGTTTCCCTACTGATATTTTAGTATTTATCAGTCATAATCCGTACGATTAAGTGTTCCGCACAACCGTAAATTATTTATTTAATAAATGAATAAGTTTTTGTCACTTTGTTGTTTTGAATCATCGAAGTGCTCCGATTAGAGCCATCACAAATTAAATTGGAACCAAATTACAAGAAATATACAAATAAAAATATTATATGCGATTTATTAGTTGGTTAAAATCGTTGTTGTGTCAGATATCATACTCGTTTATATCTTGTACACTCTAAATGATAAAACCTGTCATGATGACGATTATAAATGTAACACTGCAACAGATATCAAAATTATGACATCATCCACACCGATCAAATCTGATCAAAAAGCAATTTGTAAAATTGACAAGTGTCCCTTGAAAATTGAATTGTATTTAAATGAACCAGATACGGCCAACCCACTTAGACTGGTATAATAAATAATTGCCATAACTTTGTCTTGATCCGATCGAGACAAGTATCAGCAATAAATCTGAATAGCTTCGCGTAGGCTGGGCGCAGTTTGTCAAATATTCAGGTTATAGCACCTGGATAATTAAAAGAAGTTGTTTGTTATAATTAGAACGTCTATTGCGATTATTGGCGACATGACATGCTGAGAATATGGGAGCTTTTAGGTATTTAACGCCATCTCCTTAAATTGTATTAAGGCGCTCCCTCACCTGTAACGTAACGTTATAGATTCAATCAAATGCGCACCTTGTATCAAATCTATACCAAATATAGCGAATGCTCGTCAGTCAGGAAGGTAGTATTGTAATGTAATGCTCAACGTCGAAGATAAAATGTTACATTACACGCGAATGCTCCCGGTGATCCCAGCGCCTAGTTCAATTCACGCAGTAAATTCATCTTATTTTCTAATATGTACTTCTACTGTCAGTTCATGTCGATATCATTCTTTCTCAAATGTTTCTTCTTGTTCAGCTTTGACATGAGCCCTTTGATTTTGATTTTTCGACATTTACTTTCAAAAACCAAAAAATGGCTACCATTCAGTAGGGAGTTGGGTTTCGACGCCACATGTAGTATAATTTTAGTGACAGAATTGAACAAGCTATTTATAGCTCCTATTCTATAAAAAATATTGTATCTTGCATCTCTTCCCTTAGCTGGCTATGCTATCCGACAATTTTCTAAGTCATACTGGAAAATGAACATCAAAACCGTCTCAAAGGCCAGAATGTTTTCAAAAAAAGTGAACAGGACATTACCGATCGCCAAAGCGTCGTTTCGCATAGCAACACAGAGTACGCACCATATGCAGTATGCCAACAGTTTTCGTCAAGAATGTATAGTATCGATTCAGACGTTGATCGAGAGTTGTGCTGTTTTTTCCCATGCTGCGATTATGGTTATACGAGTTGCGAGTGATTTGTTACGCTGTGAGGTTGTGACTGTCTTTGTGATCGAGCGCCTTAGGGCTGGCGTGGGGCAGGATTTTTGATGGAGGATTTATTATATTTGACGTGGTTATTTAATGTTAATTAGAAATCATCAGAAGATGTTTTTGCTCTTAACGGAATGGAGTGTCAGTCTCGTATTGACTAAAACATTTCAAATTGCCCTTTGCGTTATACGGCCGTGGTTATTCTTTAATATTCACGTGAAATTGATCCAAAAGTCGGCTAGATATCGATTTGTTCCTGAGTTTTTTATGATACAAGAAACAAACAGACACTTTTAAGCTACTAGTCATGAACGGGATAAACTATTTTTCAAGACAAAAGTGGTTTTTTGATTTAGTGGTAAATAACTCTGTGACCGCACTAGACGTATGCAGAGCAATGTCTAGCTACCTGTACGAGAACTTCTGGTTGCAACCGTGACAGAAAGACTCACTAGTTGACTTTACAACATTTCTAGTAATACATACTAAGTAAATAGTAGAGATAACAAGGACTTAGTAATGAATACTAATTAAGTAGTAGAGATAACAAGGACTTTTGAAGAAATGTTGTAAAGTCAACTAGTGAGTCTTGCTGTTACGGTTGCAACCAGAAGTTCTCGTATACATTTCTCTGCGTGTTGAGCATCATATTTAGATATTTTACAATTTCGTGGTTAGAAAAATGTTCACCAGCAAAACATATTTTCTGGAAATGCACCAACCATAATACCGTGTATTTATTTACATTACGCATTTAACGCTAACCGTAAAGCGCGAGGTGATACGTTCCAACTTGTTTTGGTAAGGTTAGCTATGTGGTGAAATGTACCTAGTTTTTGTACCGCGACAATTTGCAGATTTATTTATTTGATTGTATTGCTCACCGGTGCCTTTAAATGGCGGTTTTCAAGGCATTTTCAAGCGTGCTCAGAATTTAAATGACTCTCGAACACATTTTTCCATTAATTCTTGATTCAGTAAAAACTTATACAAATTGGAATGGCCCTTAAATGTGCTGTGAGCTTAATAAGGCCAAGCTGTAAAGATAAAGAAAAGTGGTGATGAGAAATTCTTATATACTTTATTTGGCGTTTGATTTGTTAATGATGGTGGTGGGCAGTGTGTAATGCAGCAAGAAAAATAAAAAGGTAAATTGTTGTGTGGTCAGGCCAGGCAGTCTTCACTGATTGTGAACGTAGCTAAAAAATTACTAGAATATCTTAATGCACATGGAAAGAAAGAAAAATTTCGTTAATTAATTAACATCTATCGATTTAGCCTTTTGCAGTCCAGTGCTGGAAATAGGTTTTTCCCACGCTACGGCCTAACATTGCACTGCACGAGGCTTTTTCACTTCGAAAACATTAAAATATTTTGAAACACCCTGCTCGTTTTTTGGTGTTTATAAATCCAGTGTCACGGTGCCTTTTTGACAGTCTCAACACCGCGGCGTTTGGCACTAATTATTTTACGTTCTTTGTCACAACTCAACTCTACAATTTAAACCAGTTTTTTTTTAACACCTACGATAAAACATTTCGCTGATTTTTATCAATCACAAACACGAATTTACTTGCCTTCCATTCATTTTAAACCACATTTTAAACGAGTAATCAAATTGAAATAAGGTCTACTATTAAGAATACAGTTCAAACAAATTAAAGTTTACGATTTTATCGTTTTAGTGATGGATAGTTCGAACGAGACTGTGATACTGTGAACACAGAATAAAATATTCCAGAAGGCTCATTTTAATTCGAATATGCACTTCTATCCTTTAGGCGCAGAGTGAATAGTAGGACATTTTTGTTTGAAACGTTGCCCCACATTAGGAATTTTTATTGTGTTTACAAACACAGAAACTCACATACACAAACACTCAGCCCCAAAACAACTGTTTGTAGATCATAAAAATATTTATTCTTGCGGAGTTCGACCCCACGACACCCTGCGCATCATGCAGCCGATCGCATAGCCAGTCAGTTAATTTGTAATGGTAAATACAATAATTGTTAGTAGGTGGCTAAGATTTGTGATGTCTTTCGACAAAAGACGCGTAGGTACCTAATAGTCTTGAAAGATTTTCGAATGATAATTGATGCCTTGAGAAGGCTCTTTGATGCATTTTCCACTCTAAATTTACTATCAGTTTTAGTGCCTTCCTCTTCCAAACCCTTTCTCTGTCATTATCTCGTTGCTTGCTGAAATTTTCTAGACTAGATCAATCTCAATACAGTATCACTATTTGCAGCCAAGGGCTTGCCCGCATCCGTAATTTTCGTCAATTTTTATTTTGTCTTTCGCTGTATTTTCTCGGGCATAATTTCTCATATAATAATAGGTAAAAGCTATTTTACGAATTTTGCACATGGTTTCCAAAATTATAGGAACGAAAAAAGATCACTAGTCATAATCTTTAGTTAAAATAACTATTATATTGTTAAAATTCCATATTTTTTTTTAGCAAATCTTTAGGATTATTAGTGTAACTGCTGATCTTACAACTCGCCCATAGTAATACTTCTGCTAGTGTCAGTCATACAAATATAGAAAAAGAATTAAGACAAATAGCAGTAGCATTTATCAGCCATCTTAATAGAGCACTAAGCTAAATTAATGTTCGTGCTCACAACATTTGTTTGTATGTCAATTTACAGGTGCGTGTCATTCTGTGCAGTCAGTCAAACACTATGCTGTGTGAATAGATGAGGTTTTGGGGATCCCTAAGATAAGGATTATCTACTCGTACTATACAGGATGACCCAGGAAGTGTGGATAAAATTGAACAGCTGGGGTGGTCATTTTCAAACTTTTTACCTCTGAGACTTACAGTTCTATTTTTTACGGTTCAAAAGTTATGACCGGTACCCTCAGCACGAATTTTCAGTATTTGAGACGTAAAGTAAACTGTAACTTTGACAATTTCAAATTGACAATGTTCAAGGAAAAAATAGTTCTTTCTTTGGACACCAGAGGCGCTGTTCCATTTTTTCATACAAAAACGCTTTAAATACTGGAAAGACGCTGTAAAGTAAAAGAGTGAAAATTTGTGCTCAGGGTACAGTTTCCGTGGTCACTGTATACATTGCATCCGGCTTAGGTCTGTACTTAAAACTAGCTCCAGCTTGCTCAATTCTGTTAATAAATTACGGATCGGGTCGGAACCTAACCCATCTTGAATCGTAGCCATTTTTGTTTTTTGATCGCTTTCTATGACAACACGTCTTGTCCGACTCACAGAAAAGACAACGGGGCGAGGGAGCGCGCCTCACTTAAAAGCGAAAGTCGAGGGCGCTTCTTTATTTGCACACAGAAGCAGAAGCGCCCACCGCGGCAAGCAGGGTCGCCTTTGTTTAAATGCGCCGTAAACGATGCGATTAAACGCAAAAGTATTCAACGAGTCAATTATAAATTGGGAGCTAAAAGTTCGTATTTCCTTAAAAAAAAAACAGTTGTTTTTTGAAAGTTTCAAAATGGAAGTATGATAAAAAAATTACTTTGTTTTTAAACAACAAATAACCACCCACATAAACACTTAAAGGGACAGCAATCGAACAACACAATAAATCTTCACCAATACGTGTTCGAACAATAATTATCGCCTACGGAACCCACTTGCAATAATTACACGTTTAAAACCTCCATGATTAATGCCTCTCACCTAAAATTAATTAGTCGTAATGTATTTGCGTACAGATAAGGTAATGTATATGCTTGTTATGAACGCAATGTGCTTCAGGCTATACAAACCGTTAGAAGAGCTGCAAGAAATACTTGGTGTGTTTAAACGGTAGTTATTCATGTGGATTGATGTTAATGATAGTGTAAACTGTTTTAAGAGGCAGGCACTTAATGACTGGCTCATTAAGAGTCTTTTTTTCGTTTTTTTAGACGATATCTTTTTAAGTTTATTAAGCTGTAATTGAGCTTTTATCTTAATTTCTCCACAAAAAAAAATATTCTACGTAGATATAGATAAAATATTTATGTAATTATGTTTATATCCACTATCTTATAAAAAAGAATATTATAAGATAGTGGATATAAACATAATTAATACCTTAGCGAATGGGTGTAGAATCAATCCCTTCCCTTCCTATTTCCTTTAAATTTAAATATCGACGTTCAAAAGTGCCTCTTTGATGGCCTAATAAATGATTTGACTTTGATAAAATATTTATGTAATTATGTTTATAACCACTATCTTATAAAGGTGAAACTTCTCAGGTATTTTTTGTTATGCAGGTTTTTTTATGTAGGATATCAATACATAATAAATGTACCAAGCTCACTTGCGGTAATCTGTAAAATAAGCATTTCAATAATTAAAAAAAAAAACTTTTTCTTCTAGCAACTTTATCGTTCTTCGTTATAAACAAATAGTGCCAAAGTTGGAAGGGATATTTTTTCAGCTTAAGAAATCATCAGTTTTCAGTAAAAAGAAACACCAATTTTATGGAAGTTTACAAACCCAGATGATAAATTCAAGAGAGAGGAATCATAAAGTTTAAAACATTCTGTAATGTCAAGTAAAGAGCTACCTCCAGGTAATCATAACTAGGTGTCAAAAAAACTTACAAAATTATCTTAATTCCTGCTATAATAACACATTTTATTTCTTCAAATTAACTGTTATATGATCCAATGAAGTCTTAAAAGTAATGAATGTCCACTAAAATATAATTGCGCCTCCTTAATCCGCTTATGTTAAAGTTTTTTCCAGACGGAATGAGCTTTTAAAATGTCAATGTGTTGTACATTTAATTTTATGAACGAAATTAACTTTTATTGCAATGTTGTGCAGTGTAATTCACTTTCTCTGTTTGTGAGTTGTTTTTTGGTCTTAAATTGGATATTGAGGTAGGATTTAAAGTATAAATTACACGAAGGAATGAAGCTGTGGATTTATTTTTGTTTTTAAAAACAACAGAAAAGTTGTCTGTATAAAAAGTTTCTTATTGATAAATAAAAAATAACAAATTCGAGAAGTGGTGGTGGTATCGGCCCCTTTTTAAGAACCCAACCTTGCGCACTACTTTGTGTAATTTATTTCATCACCACTCTTCTCAAAACGGTGAAGGTCCTAGAACGCGAAGACGTGACATCTACCAACCAGCACTGAGCCCGTGTGATGGATTATGTCCCACTCCTTCTCGCAGAGAGGAGACCTGCATCCCAGCAGTGAGAACATTATATGAGGCTGATGATGAACTTTGAAATTAGTAACATCACCCCGTCCTCTTTTAAATAGCCTATAATTTAATACAAAAAAAAGTTTTCACAAAATCTAAACAAAGTATTATTTAAACATTCCAATGACACAGTTTGCATAGAAATGCTACAAATTACTACACGCGCTTTACTATAGCATAATAGGTACATACTAGTATATTTTATCTTGCGATTAATTACTTCAGACTTAATTCAATTAATTAGGCCGTGTTAGAAATTGACTTCGGTTTTAAATAATAAATTCTACACGTCTGTCACATTATTTTAATGTTGTCACCAATTCTTTTTTACACCGAATAAATAAGAACTGGTTCAAACGTCATTAGTGATTAATGCTAGTATGCTCTGATTTTGGACAGTGCGAGTGTGGCGGCTTTAATGCAAAAGTGCAGTGTTGTGAATTTTGTCACTTTCATTTTTAATTATTATATGTCACAAAATTGCAATGTGTAAATCAGAGACAAATTATTTCTGTTTTCGTAAAAAACTGCTACATGAGTTCGTTTCTGATTATGAATCAAAAACAGTAAATTGAGATTATCATTTATTTGACCCAAAGCCTGCCGGGGTCGCGGGATTTATGTCATTACCGTGACCCCGGAACATAAAGGGCTCATTCATTTGATGATTTTACCACGTAAAAAAAAGTTTGTTTGGCAAACCCATTCATACACTGTAAAAACATTGTTTACCTGATGCAAGCCTGAGTCGCAACAGCATATTACCATAATTCAGAAATTATCCGTTTATTGCATCGTTTTAACCTCACAATTTGGATAAAAATGAAATAATAGCATAATGATATGACATTACCCTTTCCTCGAACAATAATGTGAAATTTACCTTTGTTTAAAAATAATCTTGGATACCCTAAAATGGTGTGTGTATAATCCATAATTTCGCTGTTCAGTGATGCTCAATCTTTATTTTGCGATCCTATGTTGTTTTCCCCCTTGAAAGCCTTTTTTCTTTACTAGGGTAAGCAATCGATGAAGCCTACCGGGGTCCCTCTTAGAGGGCCGGGTTCGCGAGACCAACGGGTAACTATGGCCTCGGAGAACTTAAGGGACTATTGACATATTGTGCTAATTAACGGGGCCCCTCTTTGAGGGCCGGGTTCGAAGGACTAACGGGTAACTATGGCCCCGGAGAACTTAAGGGACTATTGACATATTATACGACACCGTGGATTTTAGTCATTACAAGTCTGGCAGTCTCTTCTGCCGAGCCGATTATCACGTAAAAAAATGTTGAAGTCTTTACGAGCTGCTCACAATGACGAAATATTCACTGGATACTGAGACATTTCTGAAAATAAAAGTAAAAAAAAAACGTTTTGGGCTATTTTTTTTTTTGGATCTCGCAGGTCAACCTATAAGAGGTTGTGTGCTGCTCAACCGGACTTTGTTTTGGGCTACCTGGCCTAATTGAGCTCCTGATTTATGCAGTAGCGTTCACAATTTATTTAAAGCCTAATATTTCACCTTTTCTTTTTAAATTAATTGATCTTACGCGAGAAAAAAAAAAAAGGTGCTAAAAAAAATATTTTAAAATTTTACCATCGGCACAACAAATCCGTATATTCACACCAAATTACAGCTCTCTAGTACTGTGCGTCTCTGAGCTAAACTGCGGACAGACGGACGGACGGACGGACGGACGGACGGACGGACGGACGGACGGACGGACGGACATGGCGAAACTATTTTTTGAAGTCTGATTGCAGTTTGAGCGCCCCTTTATTAATCGAGTGCAATTCGATTTTCGAAACGATAGCGCCCGAGGTGGCGGATTCGATTCAACCGTCATTTATTTATCACTTGCTTTAAATTCAATTCGAGAAATTCTTAATTGAATGAGAATTAATGGGTGCTTATTATTCTTATTTTAATTGGTACCTTATGAATGAGTGCGGGAAAGCGAGAAGTGAATTGCTTATTTACTGATTTCGAGAACTTAATTGGCTTGGTTTTTTTAAGTAGCCTGCGTATAGAAGGTATGATCTCGTATGCAGTTTTTGCATTGAATGGTAGACCAAATGAACTACCGACAGAACCTTTTTGGTCTTTCGGCTTTACAAATGCACTTGATTATATCACTTTAGTAACAGTATTTAAATCTACCCATGGTTGAATGTATTCCAAAATAAAGTATAATTCTAGAAGTTCTAGGTTTTGCTTGCACACGCGTTTAAGTCACAAATTTATATCGGGATAAACGGTATCCTAGATAAGTTAATAGGTTATAAAGTATGTGCGCAGTAGTAAACATTCATTCATAAATTCTCATAAATTTTGAATTTGCAAGAAAATTATAAAAAAATAATGTATATAGATTACGTATACGTAATCTAAGAATTAACAAGATCATTAAAAGTTAATACATCCGTACAGAACTAATTTAATTAAAACTAGAACATTACACATTACTATAACATATAATTATATCCGAACAAGCTTTTATAAAACACTTCAGATCAATAACTTGCCAATACTGGCCACCGTTCATAATTCATGGTTATGACATCAAAATTATAGGTGTATGAGACTATGAAATAATTATGGATGATTCACGCTAGATCGTGGACATCAAAGACATTGTAAAAGTACGACACGGTCACTTTTTTTGGGTTGTTGTAAGTTCGCCACAAAAACTATTCCCCTCAATATTTAAATGACGTGATTTGACATTTTTCATTACCTATTGTTTTACGATTAATGACTTTTTTATATCAATGATTTTATTATTTTGAATTGTTATAATGAGGTAATTGCATGAACTTTCAAACTATTTTGTATTTGTACGCCTTCCAGGCAAAACATGTTGAAACTTCATTTTTATAATCGTAACAGCTGATTGTAAACCAAACACATGTTTCTGACAAATAAAATTATCTTATCTTATCTTATCTCAATAAAAAGTTTTGATTCTGTTCTCCTAGTACTTTCTGTTCAGATTCCACATTGTGTCCTCGTTTTCAGTAGTTATGTGCTGGATTTTATAATTTATTCAATGAATTTTACAAAATAAACAAAAAAGCCATTGCCTGTTTAGCTGAGAGGCACTAATGTGTTTTCATTAGCAAGTGTATGACTTGTTCGACAGAATAGTGATAAATTGTATGCTAATTTATAGACGAATTCTTTTAATGTGCAACACGTTGATTCGACGAGTTTCAACTAACTAGACAAATTAGATGACATTAATTTAGATTCCTATTTTGGAATGTAATAGATTATTCAAATCAAGCAATCAAATTATCGTTTGTTTCAATTAAACCATTCACATTTACTTTTTTGTTGACAAAATAGAGTCGGTCAGTTAATAAGTTATGCTATTCTGGAAAAGCTTATTTCAAAGCTCGTCGACGAGGCAGAGCTTTTAGATAATATGTCACGACACGTCGCTGTCAGCTTATTGAATATCAAATTGTAGTTTCAACGCTGGGCCAGCGAATCTTCCAATGAACATACATCATAAGCAAGCTCGATTGCAACCATTTCGCAACCAAAACCAACTGAAGGTATAGGCACATCTAATTATATATAATTAAGTGTTTTATTGGTGTGTCCGTTCCGGTCGCAGGTGGCAATATAAGGTGTGAAATTATGTTCGCAATATGACCATATAATTGGCCAGGATAAGTGCAATGACTGTTAATATTTTGCTATTTTGTAAGCGTTGAATTTGAAATAAGCTTCACAGCTGCAAATTTTTTGCTGTGATCGTATGGAGGACATTTTTTTTATTGTAAGGCTTATTATAATGATCCAAGAGGTGATTTTCACTTGATTGGCATCTTTTGAGTTTCTAAAATTAATTGGCTCTCGATCCGATATTGAGAGGTACTGTGGTCTTATCTTTTCTTCTGCTTTATATTTTATTAAAGGTTGCTCAAATAAATTTCTTTTGTGTCCTTACGAGGTATAAATGATAAGCCAGTCAAGAAGTTGGTGAAGTTAGTTTGTAAGGGTGCTCTAGAAAAAACGCTTCATACTGACATTCAAGCAGGTTTATTTATTGTATTGAGGTCACAAAGCCCCATTTTGTTAAGGGGTTTCTCATATTTTCGTCTTGCCATTTAAGGTAAATTTGGTGTGACAGGTAACTCACTGATGGAGTCAAAAGCCTTTCAAAACGTAATGCGAAATGATGCAACTACTTAGTTCACCACTAAAGAGGACAAGACGTAGTGACACATCATTTCGCTTTACTGCATGCGTGGGTAACGTTTTGAGAGACTTTTAGGACTCTATCACTGAGTTGCCTGTCTCATCAAATAATCTCCCTTTACCTACTCTATTGAACACTCCGGCTACTCCTTTGCACTTCGTGATTCATGGCTGTTGGTCTGCAAATATTTCCTTGCAGCGTCTCTTATTAATCGGATTTCAAGACACTATAATTATTTTAAAAGAGACAAACACCGAATTGAGACCTCCCAAAGACGGTAAAGTTATAAATATAACTGTTCACCGTCGGTGGTCTTACCACGTTCAGCGTGAATTTATGCCCAATGTCACGAGTTACGTGATGTGAAATATTTGATATATTTTATTACATAATTGATCATGTATTAAGAAGATGAGAGCTGGACGTAGGGTCATTTAATTTGTGATATTTTAATGAAATATACAAAGTTTACCAGATTTCCTCTATAAGATCATATTTATTCAATCAAGTAATTTCACATCTTTGGATGGCTGGACGGCTTTAAAAGGACTGCCTTTATACGCAGAGGGCAAATAGGCAAATAGAAACAGGATTGTTTTCAATGAATAATATTTAATGACTGTCTTCGGGGCCATTTGTGATCCAGTTCAGGCTGTTCATCTTGTATAAGTGGCCGATCAAGTAATGAAACAGTTTTTTTTAGCTATATTGCACGCACGGCCCGCGGTAAATGATGTGTTTTGCCGAAAGTAATAAACAATCAGCTTCCCAATTTTCATCGAAATCCGTATCATAATTTTTTGTTAGAATTAGTATCAAACATCCATTCATCCATCCTCACAAACTTTGGATTTATCACAACATTGTTTTCGTGTAAACCATTTATTCATAATCCTGTACCCTTAGCATGAATATTCACTTATTACTTCACAGTATTTACAGCGTTTCTTGTATGAAAAAATGGAACAGCGCCTCTGGTGTGCGAAGAAGAAACTAATATTTTCCTTGAAAATTGTCAAAGTTCCAGTTTACTTTACGTCTCAAATACTAAAAACTCGTGCTAAGGGTACTGATCTCAATTTAACGCAGACCAAATCTATTCACCCACATTCGCTCATAAACAAACGTACAACTTTCGCAACACATATTCACTTACCAGTCCTATCAATTTAATAACCTAGTATACAGTTTGATCAACATACTGGCAACGCTATAACTTATGTGTAACTTAGCTATGACTCGAGACATTTAACTTGGAGCTCAATTCATAGTGCGGATGCACGATACTTGAATTTGTACCGATACGGATAACAACTATTCGAAAAGATTCTTGGCTCTTATCCGAATATCTTTCATCAATTCTCCAATTATTGAAGACCAGAGTATCGTTCTGGCATACAAAATAATTAATACTTATAAACGATTTTTTTTTAATACAAGTACCGTACTGAAGAAATCAATGCATAAGGAGAGTTAAAGGAATAGTTTTGTAAGCTTCTAGGTAACACTTATTCCGTCGTACCTCAAAAACTTTTAAAGGTCTGTTGAACACTTGTCTAATAACATGTCAGATTATGACGTTGAAATAAGGTGCGTTTTGCAGTCACACTTTTTTAGACAAGTGTTAAACAGATGTTTAAGTTTTTGTAGTAAGGCTGTTATAGATTTATATTCTTTTACATTACATGATAACGACGCAATTTATAATTATCATTAGCCTGTATTCGTCTACTGCTGGACATGAACCTTTCGTAATATATGACACTGAGCCCAGCTCTGAGTTTTCACCATCCAGTCTCTGCTGGTTGCCTTTCACACGATACGATTCGTCAATTGTGATATCGATGGCACTGCTTTGTATCGATCCAAATACCGATGGTTCAAAGTATCGATACAAGTCGATACGATACCCCGAAGAATAGTATCGCAACGTGTTGTATCGATAATGTTAACTTATATACAGTAATCACTACTTGTAGGGCAATTCATAGTATAATTCATCCAAGTCAAAGCCACATGATATATGGTCACTGTACACTGCCCAATGAATACATGAATGTTTATATATTTCATATTTATGATATTGTGTTTAGGGAACGAATTATGGATTAGAGTTGGTGTATGTTTTTGTTTTCATAATGCAAAGGCTAAACACCTGCGAAGAATGTTGGAAAACACAATTCTCTTTCTCATTATTTCCAAAGCCATCTATTTTCTTTTCCCATACATTTACAATTTTAGATTTATCCTCTTCGGCAGGCGACTATCGTAATAAAACATACATAGAGGTTTGTACACAGGCACGCGTCAATGGATACTAAATCGGAGACTTGCGTTGTGACCGAAAAGGGTTAATAAAAATACAGGTGAATGTTTCAACTGGGCCTGAATGGCTCAAAATCAGCTATTTTCTTCAGTTTGCTGCATATTATGATTATTTAAAAAAAAATATCCTTATGAACAATACTATCCATTAGTGTAATAATACAGGGTGTTATTTTTTTTACAAAATTAGCTGGTTCGGTTCCTGGCCAGGATTATAGATTTTTCTAAAATCCAAGAATGCAGTTTTAGTTTTCGTCAAATTCAGCCTCAAGACTCCTTTTAATATTTTTCGATATTCCCCGTAGTTTCGAATATGGCCATCGACGCCTAATTGAACAAATTCACCTTCCATTATTCCTGTGTTCTTACTGAACTGTACACAGGAAGTGCCTGGGGCCTTACCACGAGCTCTTCATACGATCCTGTTTTGGCTGTGGCAAAGAGATGGCGCTAGATGACTCGTATAGCTTTGTCGCTTTCCCACAGCCAAAACAGGATCGCGTTAAGAGCTCGTGGTAAGCCCTCTGATTGTTCGGCTTGTCAAGCTATCACGATCACTGTTTTTTCACAATATTTACGAGTAAACCCTTCACATCAATCAACAATTGGGTCAAGTTTTTTCCTCAAAATTCTCTTGCGCTAATAAATACATGGAAGTTGAATGATTAACGAAATAATGTGGATGTTTCTCGGTAAAGGAATTAATTGGCTGCAAGCATGTCGGCCATGCGGGGCATTTCCCGCTATTAAAGTTTTTGTTGTTAAAGTTAACTGGTTGGTCCTCTCTTGTTACTTTGATTTAACTGTTGAAGAGGTAATGTACACTTGTACAGTACCCTTGGCACGAATTTTCACTCTTTTACTTTACAGCGTCTTTCCAGTATTTGCATACAGCGTTTCTTGTATGAAAAAATGGAACAGCGCCTCTGGTGTGCGAAGAAGGAACTAGTTAGGGTTCCGTAGTCATCAAGGAACCCTTATAGTTTCGCCATGTCCGTCCGTCCGTCCGTCCGTCCGTCCGTCTGTCCGCAGTTTAGCTCATAGACACACAGTACTAGAGAGCTGTAATTTGGTGTAAATATGCGGATTTGTTGTGCCGAAAAAGTGGTAAAATAAAATCTCGTAAAATATTTTTTTTTAGGGTACCTCCTGAACTTACACGTAAAGTGAGGATTTTTTTTTTCTCGCGTACCCCTTAGTGTGGGGTATCATTAAATAGGCCTTTAAAAAATAATGATAGTTTCCATTAACAGTTTTTTGATAAAAAATTCGTTTGTGAAATATTAAGCTTTAAAGTGCTAAATTTTGCTCGATTCGAGTGTCCCCCCCCTCTACCAGCTAAACGTTTATGTTCGGGGGTGTGAAAAAATTCATAATAGTAGTATATATAACGAAGTTTAAAAGAAAATTATCATGACTAAGTAGGCTTTACAACTTTACGAGTAATAGTCGACCAACTTATAAAATGTACTTGGAAAATAGGTTTTCTTCCCAAACAAAATGTATCGGAGAATATGTACTTCAACTGCAAATGTAAGTTTGTCAACTTTATTTTTACAGCTTTAATATTTATATTTTTACGGTATGTTTTTGGGGATAGGTAGGTTTTTATCTTCAACTATTTTTAACTAACGTCTTCGGAGGAATTCTAAATTCGTCGTAATCTTTTTCTTATGTATTTTCCCTGATTTCTCAAAGGCTCCTGGACCGATTGTGAAAATTCTTCTTTTAAAAATTAAATTCAGCGAATCAGTTTAGTTAGTTCGCATATTTTGATGGGCAACTACGGAACCCTACACTGTGCGTGGCCCGACACGCACTTGGCCGGTTTTTTTTCCTTGAAAATTGACAATCTGAAATTGTCAAAGTTCCAGTTTAAACGTCTCAAATACTGAAAATCGTGCTAGAGGTACTGAAAGGATTTCTAAACGTTACATTTATGCAAAATCTTTGTTGAAGATATCTTTGGAGTTTTTTTTTATCCTCTCTATCTGGAAAGCCATTTAGCAATGTTAAAAGAGCATGAAATGCTTCATCTGCTGTTTTTCGTTCATCCTGTGCATTCTGTACGTTTAAGGCCGAGACTCCACCAAAGCTGTGCGAGTCGAGACGTTTTTTGAACAACCAATAGAATTGCGTTGTTGACACAGCTCCACTCCGGCCGACTCCGGCAACGCAATTCTATTGGTTGTTCAAAACACGTCTCGACTCGCATAGCTTTGGTGGAGTCTCGGACGTTTAACCGGCACTATGTCATGCTTTTACTTTTACCTATGTCAAGTCTTCTCGATGAGAAACATGGGTTTTCCGTCTTCCAACTTCAATCATCATTACGGCGGCGCAATGTTTCATGGTTTCCAGCTCTTAAATTCAGTGCTAATGATGACAATTTATCGGCTTTGTTCCGTTCGTTTAGAAATCTTAAACGAGGTTTGCCGACTTCTGCTAGGAACCGGGCTTCACTTAATTAAGAGGATCGTCTACCGAGCGCTCGTCCATACTAAAAGAGAAAACGTTTTCCTACCCCTGAATGTTCTCCTATCTCAATGATTTTTTAGAATGCTTCCTACGAAATAAAAAACTAGATTTATAGGTTTTCTTTTTTTCAAAATTTGTAATAGCTTGAAAGTAACAGGCGCCTAAGAGTTACTTTTGAAAAAAGAAAACCTATAAACCTCGTTTTTTACTGTGCCAGAAGCATTCTAAAAAATCATTGAGACAGGATAACATAATTATAAGGATAGGAAAACGTTTTCTCTTTTAGTATGGACGAGCGCTCGGTATGTAGACGATCCTCTTAAGTATTTTTTTATAATTTATAAGAACGAATAATATAAGGACTATATAGTAGTTATTTATTTACATAATAATCTTCATCCGTAACGAAACTTAGTAATTGAGCTCCTATTAAATTGACTAGACCAAAATATTTAAAATCAAATCGTTGAGTAATTGCCTCAATAACATAAGCAATTTTGGTGTTACATTTTCGTATACATGTTTTTTATTTATAATAATTTGTTACATGTCAAGTCTGTTGATTAATTCAAGTTTTTTGAACGCAATACGAGTGTTGTGAATACTACATATTTATGTTACTTCATTTCATATTCAGTTTAATTGAATTTCAGTGCGTGCGTGAATGATTAAATGTAGTCACGAATCAATTAAATCATTTTTGGTGTTGGAGAGATGATTAATTTAATTATTTGGTTACTGAAACGATAAACAAATAAAAAGGAGGGTTTAATTGATTTATCAAAAGCTTGATGTCAGATCTTTAGATGGACGATGTATCATTAATCTTTTTTTTAATAATCTGACGTCTATGAATATTTGCTTGCGTCTAACTTTTAATCTATTTAACTTCTAAATGTTTATAGCTTCTTAATCTTTCACACAAGAACGACCGAACGGATTTGGATGAAATTTGAAACACAGACCGTGGGACCACAAAAGCTTTTAAAAGTCTGTTGAACACTTGTCTAAAAAAATGTCGGATTATGACGTTGAAATAAGGTCCGTTTCGCAGTCACACTTTTTTTAGACAAGTGTTCAATATATGTTTAAATGTTTGTAGTAAGGCTGAGATAGTTTATACTTAACCTAGATTAACACATTGGATACTTTTTATCCTAGTATTACGTTTCCTTGGGATAATTTTCGACAAAAACGAGCGAAGCTGCTGGCACCAGCTAGTTCTGCACCAATCATCAGATCATCATTACAAAATCAAATTGACCCACAGGATATGCCAATATATGGGACGTGAGTCCCAGTAGTCATTGTGGCGACAGTCGTGTCGGCTAATAGCTTAATAGCCAAATAGCTACCAACATAATAATATTATAGTGGTAGTTCAGAATCTGAAGTCAATCTTGAAAATTTATGTATTTACAACCAAAAGTTATCAATTGATAGACTCGATAAAGCCGCTACCTACTCGGCTTGTACATATTTATTTCCTTGACCGTAAAACTTAAACTGTCTTCTTTACTACAGTGAGTTAAACATCTGTTGAACCCTTGTCTAAAAAAAAGTGTAACTGCAAAACGAACCTTATTTCAACGTCATAATCTGACATTTTTTAGACAAGTGTTTCAACAGACGTTTCAAAAGTTTTTGTGGTACCACCGTAACTGTCTTACTTTACTACAATGAGTTACATCTGTTGAACTCTTGTCTAAAAAAACGTGTAACTGAAAAACGGCCCTTACAGCAAAGTCAAATGTTGACACTTTTTAGACATGTGTTCAAATGTTTTCCCTTTTTAGGGTTCCGTAGTCAACATTGAACCCTTATAGTTTCGAAATGTCCGTCCGTCCGTCCGTCCGTCCGTTCCGTCGTCCGTCCGTCGTCCGACGTCTGTCCGCAGTTTAGCTCAGAGACGCACAGTACTAGAGAGCTGTAATTTGGTGTAAATATACGGATTTGTTGTGCCGAAAAAGTGGAAATCTTGCGAAAATATTTTTTTTAGGGTACCTCCAGTACTTACATGTAAAGTGAGGATTTTTTTTTTCTCGCGTACCCCTTAGTGTGGGGTATCATTAAATAGGCCTTTAAAAAATAATGATAGTTTCCATTAACAATTTTTTGATAAAAAAATTTTTGTGAAATATTAAGTTAAAGTGCTAAATTTTGCTCGATTCAAGTGTCCCCCCTCTACCAGCTAAACGGTTATGTTTGGGGGAAAAATTTACAATAGTAGTATATATAACAAAGTTTAAAAGAAAATTATCATGACTAAGTAGGCTTTACAACTTTACGAGTAATAGTCGACCAACTTATAAAATGTAATTGTTCTTAAACTTTAAAATGTATCGGAGACAACTGCAAATGTAAGTTTGTCAACTTTATTTTTACAGCTTTATAATGTTTTTTGGGGATAGGTAGGTTTTTATCGTCAATTTTTAACTAAATTCAAAAAAGGAGGAGGTTCTAAATTCGTTGTAATCTTTTTTCTTAATTTTATCCCCGATTTCTCAGAGACTCCTGGACCGATTTTGAAAATTCTTCTTTTTAAAATTAAGTCAGCGATCAGTTTAGTTAGTTCGCATAAGTATTTTGATGGGCAACTACGGAACCCTACACTGTGCGTGGCCCGACACGCACTTGGCCGGTTTTTTTTGTAGTAAAACGGTGAACATTCAAATTCTTTTAAGAAATTTTACTTTTTACATTCTCTCTGACGTGACACTCATTACGTAACCGACTCAAAAACCAGCAGACTTGTCAATATGATCGATCGTGTGAAACATGATACGTCTCGCGATCGCTAATGGAACAGGGCATCGATCTTACACGTATGGACATTACAAGCATGTGATACGTCGCAAAAACTTGTTGTTTTTGTCAAATTTGACAGGTAATGAACAGTTCTAGGACTTAGTCCGGATGGTGAGTTCATGTAACGGTTTTGGCAACGTTCACACCGAATTTTATATCAGTAGGGAACCGAGAGCTAACCATTGCAGCAGAAATCATTGAAAGTGGTAAAGAGTACGCGAATCTAGTCAAAACGTTATTTTATCAATCTTGAATATTTAAGAATTGATTTAAGTTTGGTGGTAATATGGTGCCGTTCAACTAAACTTAGACGCTATGCCCCGAGTTTCGAACACTTTCTAAATATCATTGAATGAAAAGATACAAAAACTTTTTCAAAAAAAATTTGATCAACCCTATGATACAACCACAAAAAAGTGTAAAATACCTACAAAACTTTTATTCGGAATGTGACTTTTTTTAGCACACATTATCTCTTTTGCCACCGACTTCCGAAAGAACAGTTTTATAGGTTATTTTAACTTTTTTGTGGTGTTTTTGAAGGCGGTCACATTTTTTTTGAAAAAGTTTTTATACACTCTTTTTAGTTTAAATATTCAACAAAAGCAAAGCATTTTCTTACATGTGCACTAGAATTTTATAATCCGTAGCACCGGTAATAATATCGTTAACATCTCTCTCATTCGTTCACTAACTCAAAAACTACTGAACCGATTTTGATGAAATTTGCAGTATTCCTAAGTTGGACAATACCTAGTACCGAAAAAAAGAATTACTTAAATCGGACTTGCAGTTCCGGAGATATGCGAATACAAACATAATTTTCTATTGAGGAGTTCACCTTCCAATCAGTAGCTACATGAGATGATGAATACGCAAGTACTTGAATTACTTCATAAGATTTGTTAGAAAAACTATGTGTTAATAAAATTTGAGGGTTGCCCTCGATTTCTCCAAGTTCCAATCATCAGATCCTATGGTGACAATGGGACCATTACGGGAAGCACCAGTTCGAATTGAATCATGAAAATCGGTTCAAGTACGCAAGTTATGAGGTAGACAAGTCATAAAAAAAAAGTTAAAAAAAAAATACAGTTAATTGATAACCTCCTCCTTTGTTTGAAGTCGGTTAACAATAGTAGGTGGATTTATTATTTCTTTTCCTTTATAGGAATAACCTGTTATAGCAATTTCATGTAGGCTGTGGGAAGAATGATGCATGCAAAAACGCTCACCACAATTTTAGATGAGTTGTGCCTTTTAAGTACCTTTAGATTTTACATAGGTAACTACTTAATGATGGATTAAGTGACCATCGGATTCCAAAAGCTATGTCAAATGTAATGTTTTATTCAAACCACTGCGCTGGTGTGAATAAAATGGATAGCCTTTCCAAAACCGGATAAAAAATTACCAACTTTTCAAATAAATAAAAACTAGAAAATGCAATATTAAAGCTTACGCTCCTTATAACATAAACATTCTTAGACAAATAGCTTACATAAACAACCATATAATTTAGCCTAACATAGATGAACTGATCAGATCGAGACAGACAACATGGCGGAGCGGCCCACCCGCTGCGCATACGCATTAGGTACGTTTTTCACCAAAGTGGAGATTATCGCAGCAGCGCAGATTTTTTTGGGGATTGGAAATCACATGACTATTCCTAATCTGGTTAGACGGATAGAGATGTCACATTCTTTCTATCTAAATTCCACTCTGTTCCTTCAATGCACCAATTCATTTATCTATTGACAGATTCATCATTTCGTGAAAACTGATCCTCAGGAATATCACAATGTAGCTTTAAACCAGTGTTGTGCCGTCAAATAAAGAAACAATATTCATTACTAACTTTACCTTCTAATTAAGCCTAATCTGAATCACTATCATTGTTTTGTCTTTCATTTGGAGTTGGCATAGCATGTGTTCTGCCCCATTCTTCTCCACTTGTAGTTGTACAGTAGGTACATACTCGTATTTATTTACACATAAACGCGAAAATTGGTGTGGATGGATGGAAGTTTTTCACTCTTTCATACAAAAAGTACAGAACGGATCTCGATGAAGTTGAATCGCACATCGATACCCTACCACCTGAATTTACCCATTTATTTTTTATCTTGGTATGAAGTTCCCGTAGCCGCGTGGGTTAATGACCGAACTAGTATTAAAATAATTAAGAGAGATTGAGAGAGAGCAGTGGTGGCCCAGTCACACAGTGGTGTCGGTCCCGAGTTACGAGTCGTGGGTTCGAACCCAGCCAGGTGCATTACTTTGTGTAATTTATTTCATCACCACTACTCTCAGAACGGTGAAGGAAAACATCGTGAGGAAACTGGCATGTCCTAGAACCAAAAATTCGAAGACATTGTGACATTAACCAATCCGCACTGGGCCCGCGTGGTGGATTATGGCCCACTCCCTCTCACTGAGAGGAGGCCTGTGTCCCAGCAGTGGGAACATTATAGGCTGATGATGATTAAAATAATTAAAGATAGTGTAACGTTATTATTGCTGCAGTGTGTAACGGGTTTAAATCACGATCCGATTTATGATAGAGGAATTATTACACGGTTGTGGAATTATACGGTAAAATGTCAGTTTATTTAACTATTAGAATAATACTTTGCCCTTTTTGGGGTTAGAGGTGACTTTTATTGTATGGCACAACAAATTGTGCAACGTTGAGAAGTTGAGTTATTTGTTGATCGGTGTTTATTGGTCCTTGTAGGTATATAATTCTTGTTATTAGAAAAGAGATATTATGTTAAAATAAAAGGAGGCCTATTTCGCATACCTATAAAAATCTAAAACTAGTTGACTTCAACAAGCTAATGTTGGCGTCTTGAGGGATTTCTATAGAGCTTTATTACCTTTCTTAGGTACTAGTTTGTGGCCACGTATTCACACGAAAAATAAAAATAATTTCTAATTTATTATGGAGTAAAAATATTCTAACGCCATCTATCTTCAGGAATCTCTAACCAATTAATGCATTTAGCGACATCTACTGATGGAAGTGGTACTATTGAAATTGTTTTAATTATGATTTTTGAGGAAAGAAAAATTCAGTCGCAAGTAGGATTCGAACCTGCGTCTTCTGGATAAGTAGTCTCCAGACGCCTTAACAACTAGGCTATCGCAACTCACACTTGCCTTTTCCTCAAAAATCATCTTTACGATGCGCATCGTATGCGTTACGTTTAAAAATAACTGTTTCAATTAATTGACGAAAAACGGCTTTAATGAAAACTGTTAAGATTAATTTTTTTTTTTTAATAAAAATATTATCATCTGACTTTATCAATTGAACAAGAAAATAAGCTGTCACTAATAATGTCGTTCGATGCTACATTGTATAAAAAACTAATAATTAATATTTAATAACCCACCATACTTCTAAAGTACCATCTGTTCTCATATTTTTTCTACTATAATTACCAGGTTTATCAAAGGGAATTCTTTCCCAGACGTTCATACACGTTTGTTTGTGTGCAAATCACGTCCTCGATATAAATAATAATTATTATTAATAATTCATCTTGTGTCAATAGTGTTTCTATATTATTATTAAGATCTGCCGCTTCGTGCTTTAGAAAAGGAAGCATAGATTCGATTATACACGAGTGTACGAGAGCCGTTTCTCGACGAATTAAAGAAAATGGAAGGGTTATACGATTTACGAGTTTCAAATCTGTTGTACAGGTTTGGAATGCAAATTCAAATGATGTGTCCTTTTAAACCATTCGAATTAATTAAAGAATAATAAAATTATGGTGTTCTGTTTATGTATGTTTTAAATTATATTGAGTGAATAATTTGTTGTTCAAAAAATAATTTTTTTCAAATATTTTCATATTAAACCAATTTTTTGTTTCGTGTAGAGTTTATTAAACTTAGGAGCATAATTTATTTAATACCCAATCAAATTTTGATTCTCAAAATTCTATAAAAGGAAGGCTTGTGCTTCATTATTCGCTCATTTGAGCAACACTAAAAAAAAATAATGTGTTTCGATGACTAGAATCGCAAAATCCTTTGTTCCACCAGGACATACAGTCACGAGCAATAGTATGTATACACTAAGCAGTATTCAAAAGTAATTTTCTGCTACCATATTGACTAAAGGTTTTGCCTTTTTATTAGACTTCTATTTTGGAAGCCTTACTATTACGAAATAGGTGTTACTTCAAAGTGGAAACCAGTATTTCACGAGTAATTTCCGTTTGAATTTTGTTAAATGTATACATGTTATTGCTCGTGACTGTACATCAACTTAAATTTGAGTTTATACTTTATATCTGAAAATTAAAACAGAGCTTACCACAATAACAATATCATAATCAGCGTACAAGATGGCTGCCCACAGCTGAGACTCTTAAATGAGAAGAATTAAAGTAAGCTCTTTAACAAGCTTTTAAAGTTCTAAAAGCTCCAGACTCATCTAGATCCTTTATCTCCACGTTTGAACTCAAGCGCAGGTGTGGCCTGCGTGCGAAGGCTATATTTGTATGCGTGCAGAATAAGTAATAGCCTCCTGTTTTTGAACCGTGCGATGTAAACAAACGTGGTGTGGTGTGGCTGTCCGCTAGTTGGCCAGTTTGTCATGCTGATCTATGCACACCGCGGGTAGGCTTAATCCCGCAATAAGCCAGTTCAACTACTTACTAATAGTTGAACTGGCTTATTGTGTTTGGTTACTAATGTTGGACTAGTTGGCTGTTGCTTTATGTTGGGCCTAATGTTGTAAGAATGAGTCGGTAATGTAGAGTTTGGGTTCTCTGATTGAGAGAACTTGAATTGATTGTTCTATAAAAAAAAGGGTTTGGAAGACACATTTCCAGAAGTTAAAATTGCGTTGATTGATAAAGTTTTGTACACTGTTTTATACGTCTCTGCTCCTACACACATATTCAAGCTTTTTCCCATGGAGAGAGATTCAAAATCCCAAGATTTTTAAATCTTAATTGCAAGAACAATTAAACATAAGCGAAGTTAATGGTTATGTTAGGAGATAAGCGCAGTACTCAGTTAAGTTCAAATTTAAACTACAAGATAGTAAGATAGAGAAAGCAAACACTAAACTGCTGTTTACGAACATAAATACCGTGTAATACCTTTAAAGTAGATCTTAAACCGATACAATTTTAACAGCACAAAAATAAATAATTTATCACCACAATTAATACCCGATACAATCAATAAACAACTACAAACACGTCTATAAAACCTTCTGATATTGATTTACGCTGATTTTAGTGAAGTTATGGCAATAACTACTAATATACGCTGCACATGAGACCTAAAAGATTTTATTGTAGGTCTGTTTCGGAGCAAAAACGAATACTTTGATCAAATCAAAGTTATTGACCGATCGAATGGTGCAGGATGTGACGGTAAACAAACAAAATATACTATCAAGGTTATTGGAGGTTCTTGACTGTGAGACGAAAAACAAGAGTACAATTTGGCGAGGATACTCCACAAAACGCCGTCTAGCGCCGGCCGTTAATAAAAATACCATTCTAGTGATGCGGTAATCAATATCGGTACCAATGCGGGCGACTAAGATGACGTCTTCGCATTGTCGGAGCGCTACTCCGCCCCTCACACGGACTTCGTCGACGGATCTCGCCGCGGCCTGTCCTATCTCGCCGGACCTGTCGCGTCGCGCCTTATCTCCGGACCTGGCTTTAAACTTCACGCGACATCGACCTCTATCACCGGACGTCTTGGAACATTACAGACCATTATCCCCTGACTTTGCCAGAAGATCAAGGTCTCCAGCGAGACCTAGGTCCCTGATGGAGTCGCTTTTGGTTGCGAAAATGGAGGCGTTGAGTACGGGGAAGTTAGTGCGGACAGATTCTATGGACAGTTGTAGCAGTTTTGGGTCGATGTCCTCTCTTCCTAGTGATGTGTGTCGTTGTGATGATTGCCTACTTGGTATTGTGGATTTCTACATGCCTGGTCCTTCGGATGTGAACAGGTCACTAAGAAAGGTGAGTGGAAAAAGCTTTATTTAATTATCTTTTAAGTTAAAGTTCATTCATTTGATCGAAATACTTATAGAATGTCGTTTTTGGTCAGACAGATCAGGTTTTTTATGTATCTATTTATAATCTTTTATGATCCTTAGGTACCTTTTTTTTATATGAACTAGTATGTACAATATAAAGTCTTTGTTCGTTAACTTTTCATTCGATTTATCAAACAAAGACGTGATATTTTTTTTTGTTTTAAGGTCCTGTTTCCTTTGTCTATGTCTAGATGCCTATTTATCGTTTGAAAGGCAGTGGCCTCATTAAATTCCTACTCTAACTTTAAAACATTACTAATAATAATATCTTAAAGCCGCTTAAACCGTTCTTTGTTTAATAATCTTCTACACATCTTACTAATTTGTTTGTAAACATTGACGTAGTGTGGCACACGTGTGAATTGTAAAGGAAAACATACTCAACATACTAGTTACGCCATCTAGAGAGCAAGATGCGAGACTGGTAAAGAATTCAAGTTGATCGCACGCGGAGGCTTGATCGTTGGCAATTAGTTTATGATCAGTATTGCAGATGGCGCTGTAGGTTGTTCGTTCAGTATGTAGAGAATGAAAACGAAACGATTGCTTAGGAAAAGCGCCTGGATTTTATTTTTTGTGTCTATTCTTTTACAATTATTTTCAGAGAATTATTACCTACATTATTCCTGCACAACACAAAAAGATTTAGTAATTTATACATTATGACGCTCCTCTTTTGGCGTTTTAGAAATTGCACGCTTTTCTGCTATTGGGAAAACACCTAAGCTAAACCTAATTATTTAAGGTCGAAAAGTCTAAATACCCAATGTGCAAACAAAATAGTGAGGAGGGACTTTCAAATCGATCGCAGCGCGCGATGTGGCAGAAATATTTAAATAAAAAAGTAAAAACTTTTTAAAAAAAAGGGAACCGACTTCAAAACCAAACACAAAAAAACTGTAAAATAACTTTTCTTTCGGAAGTCGGTGGCTTTGTTTTTTAAGTACTTCATTTACTATGGCCACCGACTTCCGAAAGAAAAGTTATTTTACAGTTTTTTTTGTGTTTGGTTTTGAAGTCGGTTCCCTTTTTTTAAAAAAGTTTTTACTTTTCCCTTTTTAGTTCAGATATTTAACAAAAATCTTCACATATCCGGCGTCTTTGAAAATCTACAATCCTAGTAAGCAACAAAAACGGATCCATTCCATGTGGGCAACTTTCTGAGGAATCCATTATTGTTATATATTAAAACGTTTCCCGGAATGTAAAGAACACTTTTCCGAAAACCGCATCAAAATCGGTTCAGCCAAACGCGGGATAATTGCAGACAAACATGCAATCGTCTCTGAAAATCTACAAACCAAGTAAGCAAAAACGGATCCACGTGGGCAATGTCACGGGATATCTATTAGTGTTTCATACTGAAACCTTTTCCAGAATGTAATGAACAGTTTTCTGAAAACCGCATCAAAATTCGTTCAGCCAAACGCGAGATAATCGCGGACAAACGTGCAACCATCTCTGAAAATCTATGATCCCAGTTAGCAAAAACGAGTCCACGCGGGCAACGTCACGGGATGTTTATTAGTGTTATATACTAAAACCTTCTCCAGAATGTAATGAACACTTTCCTGAAAACCGCATCAAAATCCGTTCAGCCAAACGCGAGATAATCGCGGACAAACATACATACATACATACATACATACATACATACATACATACAGGTCGAACTGAGAACCTACTTTTTTTTTGAAGTCGGTTAAAAATAAAAAAAGGTTTATTAAAATAATTATGTAATGGCAAAGACACTCACGCCAACTTGACAGATTTGAAGTCCCTAAATAAGTAATGTCGTCACGGTGCCCGCAGTGGCTTTAGCGATCAAGTGGTGCGCAGCATTTCGCGGGTTCGATCCCCACACGGAACAAATATTTGTACAATCTGCAAGTAGTTGTTCCGGGTCCGTGTGTTTGTGTATGTGACTTTTTATGTTTGTAAACGCAGTCACGATACCGAAGAAATCCTTGTTTGGAGGGAAAAGGAAAAAAAATAGGGTTTGTGACGCTCTGCAATCGCGCACTGGCCATAGACTAATATATATATAAATGAGCACTGGCCATACAAACTTGAAAGATATTTATGTCATTGTATATTTTCTACATAATATTTTACCTACACAATTATTATTCAGGAATCGCAAATCAGAAAGGTCTACAGCGAGACAAATTGGATGGTTTGCGTCAGTGTGTACGTCAATCACCATGTACGGAAGATGGACATGAGCTTATTTACATAAAAGTATATACAGGAAGGTCTACGGGTGCTAAGTTATGTAGGTATATTTCACGTGTGGTTGTCATATACCCAATATAGACCACTATATTAGACTATCAGCCCGTCCCTGGTTTCGCATGGGTAGACATAAGGCCGAGACTCCAACAAAGCTGTATCGAGCTGTGCGGAGTCGAGACGTGTTTTGAACAACCAATAGAATTGCGTTATTGAGACAGCTCCACTCCGCAGCGCAATTCTATTGGTTGTTCAAAAGACGTCTCGACTTGCACAGCTTTGGTGGATACAAAATTTGAACAAAAATCGAAAGTGCTGAACAGCATTCAGCCTATGCTAACTAAATTATCGGTTGAAACCATGCTTCACCAGCTGTCTCAGCATAAGCTGCTCAGAATTCGCCATTTTTCTTTAATCGTTGTGTTTTCGGATTTTTGTGCTGTTAGACCCAAAATGAGTAGGTTTGTTGTGTAGTTATCTATTCAATGACATACTAATGTTAAAGCCATCAATTTTCAATACAAACGATGTTGTTTATGGACGTTGTGACAGCAATTTGGCATAGAGGCACGTCTGCGCAGGCCATGGAACCTTAAGCAGTGATTGACGCAAATCCAACTGTACTTGAGAACCTATTTAGCTTTGGATGTGACTTGGGTCCTAAATAGGCTTATCCCTGACTTAAATTATACATAGAATATGGCGTTACTTTGAGCAAATCCATGACATTAAATGTTATGAAAAATATTTAGTTTTAATTCCGCGACAAAAATCCAGGCCTGATGCCGGATGCAATCACACCCTCCCGCCCTCATGCATATGCAAACGCACCAAAGCACCCACCATCCCGCCCACATGCATATGCACATGCTGCAAGAAAAACGGAAAATGATTGCATGGCATGTTTTTTTGTTCATCAGCGGACTGTCAGACTTGTACTGACTAAAATCCACGGTATTCCTTCAATTATCCTTTAAATTCCAGAGTGACATTTAGTTTATAGAGAGAGTCCCGCGACGAGTACGGTGACAGGCACATAAAAATATTCGATAGACTTCCTGGCTGCTGGGCTTACGTCAACCACCTTATAAGGGATCTGGATTGTCTGTAGGAATCGTCAACTTATCACGTAGGCATCTTCTTATCACGTAAGCAAGTGCCTACGTGATAAGTTGACCGGTGAAAATGTGCGATGGGTTTTCCAATCGGTAAAAAATTATGACAAAATTATCATCCACTTGGTGAACGACCGTTTGTGACGATAGGATAGTTCTTCTCTATTTAAATGAACGGTGACAGTATTGTTTGTGTATATGGGTTTAAGTACTGTATTACTGGACATCGCTCAATACTCAAGCATTCCTTAAAAATAGATCCAAGCAATTTGATTGGGTAAAACTAGTTTTGATAAAAGCTTGAGTTTTGAGGAACGCTGTGATACGCACCCATGATTGTATAGAATAAATTCTAAAGGAAAGCGTTTTTTTTACTTCTTTGGGGATGAATTATAACCACCTTTTTACTTATAATGTCATTGATTATGACAAATTTTCTCTTAGAGCTCAGATTTTAGGCATGAAATGCACAAGTTTCTTAAACTTGTGCAAAATTTCATTCGCCTGAAATCAGCACTAGTATAATCAAATGTGCAATGGATGCAGGATAAATAAATTCAAATAGTTTATTTTGGTAAACTGGCAAAAATATTTATCTTTCCACTGTCTACACCAGTACACCCCCATTCAAAATAACATTTATTATTCATTTTATTGTACCTACGTAAATATTTTTTTAAGGCTTTGGCGAGAGTAGTTACGAACTGTAAACCTAACAGCTTTTGTAAACAACGTATTTATCATGTGCTCATGTTACAATTCTTTAAAACGCGCGTTTATAGATAAGCGCGTTTGTAGCAAAAAAACGCAAGCCTCGTTTTAAGAAAGTAAGTAACAATGTGACTTCAGTGCGTTTGCTTACGCGCGTCTTCGGCGTTTTAAAAAACTGTCGCATGCAAAGGCTCAAACTGAAAACGTGTAGGTATTTAGTACGTAGCTCGACAACATGAATGGTTGAGATGGTAGTGAATTAGTTAAGCAAGAATTTATGGAAACATGCCAAGTATTGTGAAGCAGATGTTCTTTCATTCATCAATTTCATTACTAGCGATCAACAGCTTAATATGTGGGTTCGTAAAACAACAATAATTTACGAGTAGTACTTACATCTATAAATATAAATAAAAGAGTGTCTGTTTGTAATATTGAAATAACCGTTTTTTACTACATGCTTAAGAACATATAAACGGTTTATGATTTTTGTCTGTCTGTTTGTAATGGCTATTAATCTCTGAAATGGCTGGACCGATTTTGAGGGGACTTTTTTTGGCAGGTATCTGATGTAATAAGGAATAACTTAGGCTACTTCTATTATAGAAAAAAAATGTTTTAAAAAATACATTGTTGTGTTCCGACATTCACGCGAACGAAGTAGCGGGCGCAGCTAGTTTAATAAAACTTTGTTTTCAAAGTTCTGGTTTGTTTTCTCTCATTTATAATATTCAAATTGTTTATAGAATTAAGCTTCGTTTGCTAGAATACCTTGTTTTTGTTTTATATTATTTCCCCATACTATTTATTTATTCCTGTGCTGTTGTTAGTGCGTTTATAAACATTAAATCTGACAGTACTACATAGACAGTCAGACACAGAACAACACTTGTAGTTCATACTTATTATATTTGTTCCGTGCGGAAAATAAACCCCAGACACGTGTCTTGGGTATAATAAAGGAGAAATCCCGGTACCGACAATCCCGGCATTACTCGGTTCGTTGGAGGTCTTTCCCGAAAATTCCGGTACTACCAACAATAACTGATTCTCAATTCCCTAGTTGATTCGTTCTGTAATATAACGATAAATAGGTAAGTACTGAGGTATTGACTACTAATCGAAACTCTAGTTTTAGCTTGTTTCAATAAAAACAAACAAGTATCGGTAATAATAAATATGCCAGCTAGATGCGTCAATAACCGTGTTGGGATTCAGCGGTTAGATTTACCTGTTTTTTGTGTCCCTAATATAAAATTATTGATATTATCGCCCACTTGTGTAGGTTAAAGTGGTTTAATTTACAGTTATTATTAACGTTGAGGAAACTTCGTCAACGCCCCCCCCCCTCGCCACTCCGCTCCTTTGTGCGCGCTTGTAAGTATCATGACAATGCAAACGCAACAATCAGCGTTTCCGGTGCCGAAGAGGCGCGTTTCTGAAACGCGCGTCTTCCGATACGCCGAACATTTAGAGGAAATCGGTATGTCCTAGAACCAAATAGTTCGGAGACATGTGTCATAGTCTAAGAAACAGCAACGGTAGCCTTTTTTTTTGTCGTGGCAAAATCATCAAATGAGTCCTCCGGCCCAGGTCGGGACAGGAGGGATTGTCAGACTGGTACAGTAAAATCCACGTAGTCCTTCAATAGCCCTTTATGTTCCGGGGTCACTGGCAGGCTTTGGCCGTCTGAGAGGGGGCCCCGTCATTTTTGCTGACGCTCTTTGAGGCATGGTCCACGGCCGGACAGCGAGTTGCCCTTTACTCGCTGTCCGCATGCCCGCGCCTACGGTGGCCGGAGATCGTCTGCCGACGTCCGACGCCGCGGGCGTCTACCACTGCGGTTGGGGCGGAGGGAGGACGCTGTCCTCTCCCTCTCGCGGCCCGCCTCCTCCTTCACGAGCATTACTGCTTCGCAGAAGGAGGCGACCGCTTCCCACTCCGTCTCGCCCCGCAGCATGGCCGCGACCAATGCCGGGCGCGGGAGGAGACTTCCACGATTTAACAAAAGCCTCACTTGATGAACGACAATCCTTCACTTGCATTCACCGGTTGTTCTCACGATTTTGACGTTCCACCTCTATTCTCACGATTTTGACGGTCCACCTCGATTCTCACGATTTTGACGTTCCACCTCTATTCTCACGATTTTGACGGTCCACCTCGATTCTCACGATTTTGACGTTCCACCTCTATTCTCACGATTTTGACGGTCCACCTCGATTCTCACGATTTTGACGTTCCACCTCTATTCTCACGATTTTGACGGTCCACCTCGATTCTCACGATTTTGACGGTCCACCTCGATTCTCACGATTTTGACGGTCCACCTCGATTCTCACGATTTTGACGGTCCACCTCGATTCTCACGATTTTGACGGTCCACCTCGATTCTCACGATTTTGACGGTCCACCTCTATTCTCACGATTTTGACTGTCCATCTCGATTCTGACGATTTGACGGTCCACCTAGTGCCCGCCTCTCTATGCTACGTCTTCCAGTTGGTGGTCGTCTCTCGAGAACTTCTGGCAAAATGTAATAATCTAACTTACAAGCTAACGCTTTTGAATTATTTATTATAAAGATAACCTCTCATTAACATTCTTCAACTGCATACATTCTCTGTTGAAACAATCCATTCAGTCCCGTGACGTCAGCAGACACGGTTCGAATCCGCGGCCATCTTGTGCGTCAGAGTGACGTCGCCTGTCAACCTTATCTTATGGCTCCCACTGAACGTAAAGAACCAGCGAGTGTTTTAAAGGCAAGATTGGTTGGTACGAGGAGTGATTCATAAGGGTGCTCCCACATCTATCGACGCGGAATCGAGTTTTTCCATCGCCCTTTCTCTTTCTGTCGCTTAGAACTGCCTTTTTCTAGACCGAGACAGAAAGCATAATGCGATAGCACGCGGCGGAATCCTCGAGACGGCTGCGTGCTATCGCATTGTCTCGGTCTAGCAAATGGCAGTTCTAAGCGACAGAAAGAGAAAGGGCGACGGAAAAGCCGATTCCGCGTCGATAGATGTGGGAGCACCCTAAGTTGGCAGTAGTTGGTTTAAGGGAATTGATTTTGAAAGTATCAAAAGAGATAGGAAGTCTTTCTATTCGTTAAATACACTGAATTACAGCCAACTGTTAAACTATAGGTAGGCTGATCCCAAACATACTTGAGCTATATACCACATCAATAGTAGTCAACATAGTTATAGGCATTTCGAACCTCATTCATACGCTACCTTCTATATCTCTCACAAATACAATAGGTAGATATAACAGTCTGCCCTGTGACGTCAGCAGACACGCTCCGAATACTTCGCCGTCTCGTGCGTCAATGTGACGTCATTTCTCTTTGAAAGGCTTTCTACCGATGCGCCCGCGCCGCTTTTGGGATGCATCAGACAATCTCAACTGCATGTGTGTTCGTTTTAAATATGTCTACGTGATTGTTGGAGGGTCGAGGGCATTGTTGAGTTACGGATGTATGGAATGACGTGGAGAATCTGAATGGTGGTTTGACTGATGAGAGTTGAAAAGTGTCTGTGAATGTAGAGCCTTATTTTGTTTTGTTTGAAGGTTCAGTTTTCGTCGAGATTTTTTGCATTTTTTACCTTTGGCATTTCAGTGTACAACTATACGTATGTTGATACATTAGGCAGCGAAAGTTAATTAATACTCTAACCAGTAATACTAATCTCAAGTTGCTCACCATTCTTTTGAATTATTTGGCACACCATTAATTTTTTGACCTACCTCTTTTTTTTCAATGATAGAAGTTACATATTTATGAATAAAGTAAAAAAGTAATAATCTTTATCTTATGCCCATTGTAATTATTTTTACTGCGGAGTCACACCATTAACTCTGTCTTTTTTCGGTGCAACTTCTTCTGTTATTTGAGAGACCAGTACCCTTAGCACGAATTTTCAGTATTTGTGACGTAAAGTAAACTGGAACTTTGACAATTTCAAATTGTCAATTTTCAAGGAATAAATTGGTTCCTTCTTCGCATACCAGAGGCCATTCATCATTCCATAAGAAACGCTGTAAATACTGGAAAGATGCTGTAAAGTAAAAGAGTGAAAATTCGTGCTAAGGGTACAGAGGCCCCAATACAAGATTCCCGTTTTTGTGACGCAAACTAAACTGGGATTTGACTTTAACCTGTAACATACTTTTGGCAACATTTCTTATGAAGCGACTTTAAAATATATTTTAAAAGCTTTAGAATCCTTTCAAACCGCATTGAAAGCGTAGTTTAATAGATTTTATGTTGATTAATAAAATTAGTTCCACATTCATTTCATACATTGGAAGCGTTTTTTTATTTTCGAAATACCTATACAATTTTCTTCACAATACCTCAAGTACTCTGCACGGTCAAATACGTCATACTAGATCCTATATCCGGAATACCTGCCTTCTAGTTGCAGTTCATTCAACTTGAATATAAAAATCATCGACGAATTAGACAAGGAAGGATAATAAACCCCAGTTTCTAATGAAAGTGATAGGTAAATATGCAGATAGAGTAAAGATCAGAAATGTCAAGAATTTGAAAGTCACAGTCGTGCCTACTGCTATGGCTATAGTCGTACTAGCAGTTAAGTCCGTGACGTAAATGAGAAAATGCGTCTGTCACTGAATTCCTCATATTAACACGCTTATTGTTAAACCAACTGTTTTGCAATGAATAAACTTACAGCTGAATGAATATTTTGTCATACTTATTTTTAGAAATTACCACATTTTATTAAGATAAAGCTTTTTATATGAGTCGTGAAAATATTCATTGGTTAGGTAAACGTAGATTTTTTTTTAGTTTTACCGTTAATTTTGACACTATTAAAAAAATGTAAAATAATGAAAAAGCCAAGAATCACTGACGCAATATGTGAAGTTTTTTATGAGCTTTGTATGATTCCGAACTTGGATGATGCAAAGTCATTCAATTAGACCAGCCAATTAGTGTACGAATGCCTGAGAAACCAGCCATATATAATGTAATTTTATAAACATACACACACCCACTTTAAAATAATAAAGTACAATGACTCAGGAAGACTGAAAAATAATAAAAAAGTACATGACTACATTGTTTCAGAACGAAACCAGCCACAATTTTTTTTAAGCCGTCAAAAGTAAATACAGTGGAAGTTAAATCAAAGTTCCGAAAGTCAAATTAAAATAATAACTACGGTTTACCAAATAACTTAAAGTAGTTTAATGACCATAAGTTAAAGTAACTGAGGATTGGCGCCCATCATTGAAATTAAGTAAATTGAGATGAAATACCAATAAAATTACCCTGGTAGTCAATGTCTCGAATAAAAAGTAGTAATGGTTTCGGCAGACTTTTTTGTAATTTGTAATACCTAGTTTAAAAAGAATTCTATAGTTGCTGAGTGGAGATTAGACGCTTTTAAATTACGTAATCGTAGGCTCGCTTTGCATCAGCCAATCAGATTGATTTGCGAAAACAACAAGGAAAACAAGACATCCGAATATATAAAAATGTCTCTTTCTTCATTTTAAACACAGATTTTAAAAGCTAGTGTGGCCTACACAATAGTGGTTGACCTTGGATTTTAATAAAATCAGGTTTCTAATGTAAAAGTCGGTTGCGTTGCTGATGAGTATAAAAGTAGCGAAACAATCTCTACTTTTTCCCCAAAGACTAGGAAGTTGTGAAGGTCGTTATGGAGGACAGTTTATATTATAATAATGTAGTTGTTATAACCTAATTTGATTAAATTATTTAATTTTTATTTTGGTCTGGAATTGTTTGAAAGTTCTTCCCAACCCAATCAATGCTTGTGCATACTCATGTTTTCTCGTTACGAGCCCTTATTCAGTAATGGGACATTAAGTCGTATTTGTTTTGTATTTTTTTACCAGAGATACCAATGAGTATCGTATCGCCCAGTAACTGTGTTGTAGAGGTGGTAGCAAAATCGTTAAATGAGTCCTCCTACCCCGGGCAGGCTGGGAGGGACTGTCAGACTCGTACAGACTATGAGACTAAAATCCACGGTGTCCTTCAATAGAACTTTATGTTCCGGGGTCACGGTGAGGAAATAAACCGGCAGGCTTTGGCCCTCTGAGAGGGGGCCCCGTTATTTTTACTGATGCTCTTTGAGGTGCGCGTGGAACACGACGTTTATTCTGGTTTATAGTAGGCATACACCATCCTGCCTATCGATATTTGCAATTGTTTTTTATTTGACGCTTGCAATTGTTTCAAATCGGCAGTTCGTCCATATACACCATACACCATCCTGCCTATCGATACGATAGATTTGTCACAACTTCAAATCTGCACCAGTGATGCCAACTCAGCAACTAGATCTGGCTATTATTCGGTGACGACAGCTACAATTTCTAGCACCTTTTCATTTCATCATGAGACTATCGAATTAGATTAAAGTTAAAGTGGTGCAAGCGATTTTTTTATCGACATTAAAAAAATTTAGTTTGTTTTTCTCACATTCTCATTCGTTAACATTGCTCCTTCATTAAAATCCGGTGTTTGCATCGTTGTCAATAAGGTCGAAAATCGCTTGAAGGTCGGAAAACATTTGCTTAAGGATTGCAAGTTAAAAAAAGTGGTGCACAGCGATTTTCGACCTTATCGACATTTAAAATTTAGTTTGTTTTTCTCACATTCTCATTCGTTAACATTGCTTCTTCATTCCCCGAAACTCCGGTGTTTGCATCGTTGTCAATAAGGTCGAAAATCGCTTGAAGGTCGGAAAACATTTGCTTAAGGATTGCAAGTTAAAAAAAGTGGTGCAAGCGATTTTCGACCTTATCGACATTTAAAATTCAGTTTGTTTTTCTCACATTCTCATTCGTTAACATTGCTCCTTCATTAAAATCAGGTGTTTGCAATAAATGTCAATAAGGTCGAAAATAGCATGAACCTTTTTTTAACTTGCTTTCGTGGTCCCTTGACACCTCTCAAGTTTTCAATCGTATTTTGGTTTAAAATCAAATGAATAACTCTTTTTTTTACGAGTGTACATGCGATCCATGTGTGTGCGAAAAGCCTCAGTTTTCCTGGTACGGCCACGTTCACATGGCGATTATTTTCCCGTATACTGTATACAAGATTTTATCGAATAGAGCAGTAATAACAGTTCACAAATGAAAACTTAAAAATAGTTTAAACGGCGTTCATACGGGAAAATCCCGTGTTTGAGAAATATAATATTTTACCGTGTACCGTGCAAAGTTGTCCTAAAACTGGTCAACTCTATTCGATAAAATCTCGTGTACGGTATACGGAAAATAATCGCCGTGTGAACGTGGCCTAACCGTCCCTGTAGAAAAGTAGCTAAAAAGTTTAGCCACAAGTTACACTTTTTAGCTTTTTTTCTAGCACCTTTACGAACGAAAATTAGCTAACTATCTATGAAGTTGCTAAGATGGCATCACTGCTGCCGATTTGACGTTGTGTCAAAAACGATTTGATGACCTATGAAAATTGGCATGTCATGCCATCAAATTGGCATTCCACCCCCATACACGTTCAATTCTATTTGAGCAAATTGGCAGTTTTATGCCGAATTGACAAATAGGCAGTATGGTGTATGGCTACCATTAGTTCAGTAAGTGATTGCCATCACTTATTAGTTTTTTGCCTGTTAAAACCTTCAAATGAGTCCTCCTTCGCACATTCTCAGACCGAACTCCACGGTGATCCTTCAATAGACTTTTACGTTACAGGTTCACGGTTACCTAATGAGATAGTTCGCGATGTCAGGTTACTGACAGCTCGTGAAGGCGCGTGTTGAACACGACACGCCATCACTAAAATGTGGGCTGTCAAAAAAAATGTAACGAATGTTATGATCGTTGTTTACTAGCCTTGGCCTCTAACAGTTCAATACAAATGTTATATAAAAAAAAAAATACTTGAACAATGACGTCATCACATTGTCGTAGACCTTTCGTATTTGCAATTGCTTGACGTTCAAACGTCTTTACGTTTACGCGTCTTTACGTGACCTTACAACGGCGAACAATAGCTAATTAATATTTAAATAATTACATTACATTTAACTTAGTACGCGCATTGACGAACGAAAATTAATCAAAATTGTGTGTCCGGGATAACAGGGAAGTAAGTTTTTGATTGGTATACTTAGGTAAAAACAGATTTGACAGATTTCGGAATTAAATCGTCTTTCTGGCATTTGATAAACACAGATCTGTATTAGGACTATAGTGACTAAATTTCATAATACTAGTTCTTACTGCTGTAACAAGAGCCCTACTGAACTACAACTAAACCCTTTGTACAGCTATTGTCAAACAGACAGGTGAAGCGAATGCGATCCGAAGTATTTTTATTTTTAATGTATGGAATTGTTTGAATCCAGTCACATATAAAAGCGACAGCATTCCGATAGTCTATGTGACTTCAAACAATTCCAAACATTACAAAGAAAAACACCTCGCTTCGCGTTCGCCACGCCTCGCCTGTCTGTTTGACAATTGCTTAAACGATCTTTTAGTTTAGCTATTTATTCAAACCCCATACATGTTTTTTTACAAATGGTAATTAAATGTATAGGGTTTAAATAGTTCTTAGTTTAAATTACTGATCAAACTTCTGGCCTTTAGCCGTGTGGTGTAAACGGCCCTATTTTTTACTGGGCTGGTAATATTTCCAAATGAGTCTTCTCGCCCTAGGTTGAGCGGAGAGACTGTATGACTCTTACTGACTAAATTCCACAATGTTCCTTAGTATGCCCATTGTTTTCCAGGACCACTTGGGCCGTATCCCGTTAACACAGGTGAAATGTGCATTGGGTAAGACAACAATCGCGCGTTTGCAAGACAAAACATTGTACTCGGTATAACAATTAACCGAGTATAATGTTATGACTAGAGGTTGATTAGGACTCTCAATATCAAATGTGGCAGTCAAGTGGATGATCGAATTGATTGAGTTGTTTTTTTTTTGTCAGACAGTAGCTAATTCAAGTACCGCAATATAAATACCTCCAGATTTCCGAACAACATTTATGGTTTAACAGTAGGGATGCATCGATACCCTTTTCACCGCTTATTGTGAATTAAAAAATTAATTAATAAATAAATAATTATACATTTTAGTTATTAATATTAATTAGATTTTGTTTAAAAAACAAAGTAATCTTAAATTTTTCGGAAAAATGCTATATCGCAATTCGCAAGTCTGTTTGAATAAAACCTGCGCTGGAAAATAGTCTCTCCGATGCGACTGAGTTCTTCAACGACGAATGAGTTCTTCATTTGTAAACATTTTTGGAATTTGTTTTTTTTTTCTAATTAAAAAGTATCGTTGAATCGGTCTTAAAAATATCGTCGATACCGATATTTCGGTATCGGTATCGGATGCATCACTATTAAATAGTAAAGTACGTATTAAGTAAAGAACACTCATTATAAACAAATTATACACTTATTTGTACATAAGTAGAATGACGTGTGAAGAATTACATTTATGTATATTTAACCACACCGATTTGTATACAAATACGGTATGATTGGATTTCAAGAGGTAGTTTAACTGTCAACAGTTACATGTGTACTTCAATGTATTTACTAGACTTGATAGCAATGAATCCGGGTCACTAACATAGTTATTTACTTTGTAGTTATTTAATTTTTATTTGAAATTAATATTTATTTTCGTTTTGCGAATATCAATGTTTGATATTCGCGAAACAAAAATGATAGTGAAAACACGATGTTCGACAATTTGGGTGTACCCAAGGCGACTGGTGCATGCGGTAGATATCTTTTTCCTCACGCATTCGCTAGCATTACAGCTTGGCAAAAAACAGTAGAAAACCGGAAGTCGCCACTGTGATTTTTATTTATTTTCCCTTATTACGTTAGTTTTACGGCACAATAATAAATCTAACAAACCTGCGTCTTTGTTTACATCAAATATCAAAGATTTTAAAACGTATGCCAGCAAACAAAAAGATGAGTTCCGTTTCAAGACGTTCTGGCCAAGCTGTACTTCTTCACAATAGGACATTATGCTGTTAAAGTTGCATTTTTTAAGAGTTTGTATGTGATGGGACGTCACTAAATTACATAATGCGTCTTAAACCTTGTTAGCCTATTCAATTTGCATTCTGAATTATGTAGCCCAATTGTTACACTCCTACAGTGATGAATTTTGGCATTTAGTGACCAGAAAGCGTGGTTCCTTAATCGTTAAGTTGATATAAATAGAAGACTTCAGTGTTTCTACTGGGGATTTAAAAAGCCCCAAATTCAACGCAAGTAAGAAATCTTTGACGACATCGAATTTAAAATGCGTTTTAGGATTTTCTGCAATTTTTTGGTTTATTATAATCCCCTAATTTTCACTTCGATCGTCATAAAATAGTGGATATTCGTAAAGAATCACAATAACTATTTCACATCAGTGCGTTAGAACTCAAATACCTATTAATTTTTTCTCAAGGTCTTTGTGAACACGTTTTACGAACTCGCTTCACTTATTTGCGTCATGGCAGCTCCGTTTTCTATTTAGTGCTAGACTGCTAAAGAAGTTAAGTGAAAAAATTGTTAGAGCTGTTTACTGCGATGTGGTTGGTAATGTTGGTATACATGTCAGCTACATATGTATATACAGGGTGGAATTTTGTAATGCCACCTGGAGGGAAAGTACCCTTAATACTGCAGATAGAAAATTTTACTCAAAGGAAACATTCCTTTATTTTTGAATAGAAAGCAAACTGCATTCAAAGATTTTCGAAAATTCTCTTCTCCCACCCAGGAATCGAACCGGCTAAAATCTGAAAAAATTATACCCGCACTTTTATTGCACCGATCGTTAGGGTCAATTATAACGATGATATCTCTCTAACAAACATGATAAATTAAATGAAAGGAAAACCAGGAACACTTAAATTAAAGCTCTCGTTACATGTAATATGGTTTCTTGGTTCAATTCCCGGGTGTGGGAGAAGAGAATTTTCGAAAATCTTTGAATGCAGTTTGCTTTCTATTCAAAAATAAAGGAATGTTTCCTTTGAGTAAAATTTTATATCTGCAGTATTAAGGGTACTTTCCCTCCAGGTGGCATTACAAAATTCCACCGATATGGACCAAGAAACCATATTACATGTTACGAGAGCTTTAATTTAAGATTTCTTGGTTTTCCTTTCATTTGATTTATCATGTTTATTAGAGAGATTTCATCGTTATAATTGACCCTAACGATCGGTGTAATAAAAGTACAGGGTATAATTTTTTCAGATTTTAACCGATTCGATTCCCGGATGGGAGAAGAGAATTTTCGAAAATCTTTGAATGCAGTTTGCTTTCTAATCAAAAATAAAGGAATGTTTTCTTTGAGTAAAATTTTCTATCTGCAGTATTAAGAGTACTTTCCCTCCAAGTGGCATTACAAAATTCCACCCTGTATAATATATTTGCTTGTAAATAAGTCGGACAAACTGATGTAGTTTATTATTGGATTTTGCTGTAAATATCATTGGGCTCAATCAATTCAGTCTATCACGTTCTTCTGAAACACATAAGTCTCCAGACGCTGAAGCTCTGTAGCCTAATGGCCCTAATAGTGTAGTTTACAGTGGCTCTCAGAGAGATAAGAATCCTTACCTTACTTTTTTTTTTTTGCAATTTACTCGTGAAATATTGGTGTCCACTTTGAAATAAGACATAGATGACATTTCGTAAATTATAGCTTCCAAAATAGAAATATAATGAAAAGGCAAAAGTTTTTGCCCGCTTTTGAATACTGCTTAGTTGTATACATGCTTGACTGCTGTACCATTTAGAATTTTCTCGAAACTAAAAATATGTTGAGTACATCCACAGAAAGACACTAATTAATCAATTTTGTTTACTAACAATTTTACGAAATCCGGTTCCTATTTCAACAAACTGATACAGAACCAACGTCATAATTATTAAATAGTTCTGCAACAATAATAACATTCCTCATCAAACTAGACTCGGGTACATTGCGCACAAATGGTTCTAAGAATGATTATTCAGACTTAAAAAATGTCCGTTGGTCTAGAAGGTCGTGGCAGGTCGGATCAAGGACACAGGTCATTACCCAGACTATTGGTTCTCAAACCCTAATGGGGGCGGTACCACTCCATAGTTGGCGCTAGAGCTTTTCGTGTGACGCGGGAGCAAATATGGGGGCGTTAAGACGATAGAATAGCTGCTGCCATTTCAAACAATTGGTATTTAGAAAAACTCGTACTGTCCCTCTCACGCGTTGAAAAAACCCCGATCGTGCGATAGAGAGCGTTGCAGCTCGCGACTGACCGTAAGTATTTTTATATGAAATTTGTCTCTCGGGAGAAAACGTTTTTCACATACTAAATCACGACCAATCTCTTAGATTCTAGTGCCTAAATACTTCTAGTTTTTAAATACAAAGGTTTTACTTCAATGAAGATTTTGTCATAAAAATAGTAACTTTTAGGCGCCTGTAACTTTCAAACTATTATAAATTTTGAAAAAAAGAAAACCTATAAACCTAGTTTTTTACTGTGTCAGATGCATTCTAAAACATCATTGAGATAGGGTAACATCTAGGGGGAGGAAAACGTTTTCTCTTTTTGTTTGGACGAGCGCTCGGTAGACGATCCTCTTAAGCAAAACATATAATATATTTTTTATTTATATCATTCAATCCAGTCGTCTGAAATGTTAGTGTTATTCTTATGATGAGACAGCACGACCAGAGAGAGGGATAGAGAGATATTACTAATTTTTAATTTCGGAAGTATAAGATGAAAAGCATTGCCCCACACTAGGAATTTCTCCAGTACCGTGTGTGGTTGCGTCAAAGTAGACAGCTATTAGGCATACTTAAAATTGGTATAAAAATTTAACTCAGCAAAAAAAATCCAACGTCCCCTACGTTGGATTTTTTTTCTTCTAAAAGGGGCTGTGGTGTATAAAAGTTTGGGAAACTATGACCTAGGCAATCTGGGTCGAATCTAGGAAAACAATTGTATATTTTTTACTGTTATTTTTTTCCGAAGCCATCGGATTTAAGTGGTTTCTTGTTCTTTGAAGAAAGAGTGCTGCAAAAAATATAAAACGGCATTGGTTTACTGAATCGTTTTACCTTGTTGTTTTAACCTTAGTTTTGTGAAAATGAATTTTATTGACCGGAAAAATTGTTAAAAACACACAAAAAGTAAGTGTGCGTTCAGGAAGATGGTGTGAGAAAAATGGTTCGTACCTAATTAAGTATCGTTTGACGGCAGCCGCCGAACTCCCTACTCTCCCAAACCACTGTCTGTACCGCTCAGGGTGTCTACACCATACATGGAAAACCGCGCATGTTATCGTTGTGAGCGGCAATTCGTGGCGTGTTTCAAACATGTCCTGTTACAGTTTATATTAATTGACTTTACCGCGCACCACCCCGCTCGCAGTGTCAAGTTCGTGAACAGGCCATTCTCTTTTGACTTTGATATGAAGTACTGGGGGTATTACAACGTCTTAAAACCAGGCTTATTCCAGTGAGTGAAAGAGATGGCGCTAGGCGACTTGTATAGCTATGTCTCTTACCCACAGTAAAACTTCTCTCGCTTTAAGACGCGATTCATTTTTGGCCTCCTAGAAGTGACTGTATTTGATTTTCCTGTAGTTTTTACCACGTTTTTATACACTCACTTTTCTCGTTTGTTTGTCGTTCCGGTTGGATTTTTGCAACTCAATTTCGAGGCACTTCCCGATAAGCTAGCAGGCCGAAATTTTCAGGGTAGCTTGACACAATGACATGAAAAATGAAAAAAAAATGTAAGTGCATAAATTTCAATAACAAAGATAAAAATAATAAATAGATTTAAAAAAATAAATCTAAAAACCCACGTTTTTAAAATATAATAAGAAAATAACCCTACGGGGCTGAGAGAGGCCACACAAAACGTGGGGGCGTATCTTTGCAAGTTACACCCACGATCTATACATGTCATGTGAATATATCCCTTATCTAATATACGCCCCCAGGTTTTGAGTGGCCCCGGGGTCTCTCAGCCCCGTAGGGTTATTTCATTTTCTTATTTTTAAGGACATTTAAAAGAGTGGGTTTTTAGATTTTTTTAATCTATTAATAATTCAGTGTCAATGCTCCTGCATGTTCCGTCAGTGATCGCATGAGGTTTTAGCATCATTCGCTATGGTTTAAAATCACTTAATCATGAAACAATACAATTTTGACTGCCTGACTCAAACGTGACTGGTTTTGAGTTCGAATCCCGGGTCAGGCAGTGTTGTTTGGGTTTTTCCATCAGGATTTTTTACTTTTTTAGACTCTATCTGAATTTGTGCCTAATTATTGGCAATATCTTTACTATTTGGGTATTAAATGAACAGCTAACAATTTTGGGATTTACTATTATGTTCTCGTGGCTAAATAATTACAGCCGCACAAGCCGATCTTCCGGGTTAAGCGCTTGCCAAGGTTGGTCTGTGGATAGGTGACCATCTGTCATAGCGAGTTTCCTCCGTGCCTCGGAAAGCAAAAGCCGTTGGTCCCGGCTGTCATTTGTAGATTTTTGACAGTCGTTACTGTTAGTCAGAAGCTCTAAAGTCAGTGCCTAAGGAAGATGAGTTTTTGCTCGCATCCCAGGGTGCACCGGCCCGAAAAACTGGTCTTCCCCCCGGACGTAGGTACCTATTCGGGAGGGAACTCCAGTCCACGGGCGCACGTGGAGGTTTCCTGTCTTAGCACCCCGGTCAAGAGCTGCTAGGCGGTGTAGAACACACAAATCGGTCCTGTTGTGATGTTTAATTAGTAAAATGTGTATTTACTGTCTCAAACAAAAAAAAAATATATATTTATACGTTCATACAAATTGTATGAAAAAATAGTAGGTATGGCAGATGGTTTTGCAGTCTACCCCTCCTGGCTCTTGACTAGTATTTTTCTCTGACGCTAAAAGCCTATGAAACTTTGAAGAAGGTTACCTTTTGCGAAAGGGTCATTTAGCTACCTGTGGATCGGGCTTTCAATTGGTCAAGGTCTTTGCATTAAGCTCAAGTTGTCGCTGTTATTTAATATTACGAACTTTGTCCACTGCCACTGCTCCCACCGAGACGCTTCTAAGCATACATTAGCAAAAATCGGCATAAGATAGTTGTGTTATGGATCATCATTAATCATCATCTACATCATCATCATCATCTGCATAATCATTTCACGATCATGTCTCATCATATTTTGAGCCTGACTAATTCAAAGTATAGGTGCGCACGTAGAATAAGTTTTGTTTCAAAAAAGTCTACTAACATGAATTATTTTAGTCATCCATGATATTATGACGATGCATCGAAAAACCTTTTACTTAAAAACAAGTTGAATTATTTGTTATTATGACGTATGCGTTCTGTTTTTGTATGCAGTTCTAAGCAAAGAATGGGTCACATCTTTAAAATTATAATAAAATAGACAATGATTCACACCAGGTAGGGTACGTACGAGTAGCTGCTTTGTTTTTGCCCAAATATTAGATTCCCCATTGACGTTACATCGTGGTATATTTACTAGGTCAATATTCATTGATTACGTTACGTTATCTTAAAACTAGAATATAGCCACATAGCCATCGAAAGATACCTATATATTCTTATATTTTAACCTTATAATTATTATAGTATTTGTATAATATACAGCGCAAGCAATATACAGCAAGTATTATATACAGCGTTGGTTGTAACGAAGAAATAAATAAGAACTATCAAAATCAATTCAAGAAATCACATTGAAAGTAATATACCTACAATCAAAATAATATATATTGAAATCGTGAATTAATTAAAAAATAAATACAATCAAACTTAGAATTTGTATTGTTATGTAATAATGTGTCTGTAGTGCCATGACCTTAGTTTCATAATCATAATACCTACATTTGTAGGTAACAACCCGTCATACTGGTTTTACTTTAACTAAAACGAGTCATTTTTTTAAGAATTAATTGTGACCGAATTTTGTCAAAATGATTATAAATTTAAATGTCAATAGTTGACTAAAATTCGTACGATTTTGTCAATTTTTTTTTTGGAATTTTTTTGGATACATAATTCTTGTTCGGTCATTTTGTATCAATAATTTTGTTTGTTTTGTTTTTGGTTTTAGCTGTGTCAGACTTTGATCACAAATATCAACAAAAATCAATAGAATTCTTGAAAATTTGAGTAAATTTTGCAAAACGCTGCCACACGCTCCTCGCGCGAGTCCGCACCCCTCTCTCTCTTATTTTCAAACAGACAGGCGCGAGGCGTGGCGAACGCGAAGCGAGGCATTTTTGTTTGTTATGTGTAGAATTGTTTGAAGACAGTCACATAGACTATCGGATCGCTTTCACTGATGTGACTGGATTCCAACAATGCCATACATTACAAATAAAAACGCTTCGGATGAAGAACACCGTTTCACTTAGAACGATAGGAATCATTTGATGTGTTTTTTACTTGCAAGAGTGCTCACTCCTGGGCAAAGGCCTTCCTCAAGGGCAGCGAGTAAAGGGCAACTCGCTGCCCGACTATGGACCATGTCCGGGTCGATGTGACCCCGGAACTTACCAGGCTACTGAAGGACACCGTGGATTTTAGTCAGTACAAGTCTGACAGTCCCTCCCGCCCTACCCGGGGTGGGAGGACTCATTCAATGACTTTATCACGATAAAAAAAGGCCTTCCTCAACTCTTTCTACCTTTCACGACACTTTACCTCGCAAAAAAAAGCCATTCAATTATTCGCTCTACGCGGGAAGTCAAACTCGCGCGCGAAAAGCAGAGCAGTGCAGAAATCAAATGCATTGAGAATGAACGGTATTTTTGTTTTTATTTTTTTAAATATGCAATCGCCATTCAGTATCTTTAGTTATTTGGAACTTGATATTTCCTTGCATTTCTTGGAAAAACTTAGAGAATTTGGTATCAGAACAACCCATTACATTGTATTTTCTGAGAATTAAAATTATCATTTTTGTCGAATCTGTATTCTATAAATAAATTGATGGTATTAACTCGGTCTAAATTTCCGTATACTTATGAAAATAGAATTGAGACTGTTTAATTCTAAAAGTTGTGATTTGAGGTCTTTTTCTTTGAATTATATTTAACGTCACCCAACTGCATTCTGGTTGGAATTGCTGATTTACTATTTCGTTTTTTTTAACATAACGTCAAAATGCTTTTGGATCTTTTCCTATTTCAGTCTCAATATGATGTTTGTTATTCATAGTATGATAACGGTTTCGACGTAGATCATAGCTCAATTTCTCGCGAAGATTTTTGTTTTACGATTTTTTTTATTTAATGTTATTTTGAATTATGTAATTATACACATATAATATAAACAAAATTTAAACTTATGTGCTAGTATGTACTAGCACATAAGTTTAAATTTTGTTTTCAATTACTTTTGTATGTTTTGCTGTTGGTGTCCTTTATATATACTTAAATAAATGTATACATAAACATTTTCCTATTTTTCTTTGATGTTGGGAACATCCACCACAATTAGTTTTTCTATATAATTATGTTTTTCTTCGAAATCGCTTCTGCGTATTATGTTACCGAAATAGGAAATGATGCATTTTTATTTGAAGCTGATTTAAAGTCCATGCACTGGTGCGGTATTCTTAACATTAACCTCCAGCATACATCTCTTTCTAGCGTCAAAATAGTTCACGTTCCTACTTCATATTCATACATGGAATATAACATGGAGAAATTTACATAGGGATCTTCACATAGGGAACTTATTGAAGTTTGTTGAAACTTCTCGATTCGGCTCAGTTCACTATTGAGTGAAATGAGACAATTCGGGAACTTTTTAGAATGTGGGCCGAAACGAAGATAAATTACTTTTCTTCTTAAAAGTACACCAATATTGTCATTACATGGGATTCAATGGAAATAGAAAATGGGACCCATTGGGAACAATTAAAAATGCGATCAAAAACTGGGATTCAACGGGAATAAATCACTACGATACGCAGCAGTGGGTGATCCCAGAATAAAAGCCTTTGTCAAACTGACAGGCGAAACAAATGCGTGCCGAAGCGTTTTTTGAATGTAATTTATGGAATTTTTTGAATCCAGTCACATTGAAAATCGAAAGCGGTTTATGTGACTGGCTTCAAACAATTCAATGTCAGTTTGACAAAGGCTTAAATGATGATGGGGATAAAATCAATACTAGTGATCGTATCAGTCTGATCCCGTTAGATGCACCTGTGTCTTATCCACATTTTTATATCTACTATATAAAAATAAGTCGGGTTTTCCTTCCTGACGCTATAACTCTAGAACGCACGAACCGTTTTCCACGGATTTGCATTCGTTGGAAAGGTCTCGGGCTCCGTGAGGTTTATAGCAAAGAAAAAAACGAAGCCATCTGGTGGCGAAACGGAGTTCGCCGGGTTTGCTAGTCCTTAATAATTTATGAAAATAGTAAAAGATGTCTACAATGTTACGGTTTGTGAATATGATACCATGATGGACACGGCATTATGGTCAGCTATCTCAATCGGTTTCAATTTCTGTAATCTCATATTTCTGAACATACTCGTAAATAGATTCTACCTGTAACATACTGGTTGATATTCCGTTAGCCGACACAAATTACCTAAGCACCTATTTCTGATGCTAAAATTAAACATTTATTTTTATACATTTCTTGCTTAATTGATGAGATTAATTGTTTTTGATTTTTACTTGACTCTGAATAATAGCCAAGTTTGATATATGATATACTAGCTGTTGTCAGCGGCTTCACCTGCTACAACTCGAAAATTATCCCACGGGAACATAAAATTGGGATAAAAACTATCCTATGTGTTAATCCAGGTTATAAACTATCTGTGTACCAAAGTTTAGCCAAATCCGTTCAGTGGTTTTTGCGTGGAAGAGTAACAAACATACCCACATACACATATGTACATATATCCTCACAAACTTTGGCATTTATAATATTATTTTGACTGGCCTGTTGGTCTAGTGGTTAGTGACCCTGACTGCTATGCCGAGGGAGGAGGTCTTAGGTTCGATTCCCACCCAGGACAAATGTTTGTGTGATGAGCACGATCATTTGTTCTGTGTCTGGGTGTAATTTATCTATAATTATGTATGTATTTAGAAATATATAGGTAGGTTTATCAGTTGTCTAGTACCCATAACACAAGCTCTGCTTAGCTTGGGACTAGATGACGTTGTGTGATAGTTGTGGAATATTATTATTATTAGGATGTATATGTGGAGAAATTGAGATAACGACATCCGTTTTATTTTTGGCATCATTTTCTAAATCATCATCAGCTATGCCATAGCGACGCGATAGAATGCCACTCAAGGTGATGACTATTATTTTAAGCTTAAAAAAGAATACCCTTGTATCAAAAAATTTGTATCCACCTTTACATAAAAATAACAAGGGCTTAAGATAAGTTCCATTGTATACTTCTCATACACAATGGTTATATAAATAGTGTGAGAACAGTACATAATGGGTTCTGATCACCGCATCGCATGACGACAATGTTATCAAGGGATCTGGTGAGTTCATAATACATGCACAGATTATAATTTATCAGATTTATTTAAAAATAACTTTTTTTACTCCATTTTTTATAAATAATTAGCTGTTGCTCGTGATTTCGCTCGATCTGCCCCCAATAAAGTTTAGGCCGAGACTCCACCAAAGCTGTGCGAGTCGAGACGTGTTTTGAACAACCAATAGAATTGCGACAAACTTCGAAAGCGTCATCTGTCTCTATATAAAAGTTCAATGAAATTGGTTTAGCCGTTTTAACGTCATACCGGAATATACGTACTTCAACATTTTTTATTATCTAACCATAATATATTATGATAATATAATAAGTAAGAAAGTTTGTGAAGAAGGATGGATGGATGGATGGATATTTGTTACTATTTCACACAATAAACACTATACGGATTTGTATAAAATTTGGTAAAAAAAATAGTTTATGACCTGTAATAACACAAAGGGTAACCCAAGTATTACGTTCTCGTTTGATAATATTCGAGTTGTAACGGGCGACGCCGCGCCGCGCCACTAGTTTATATGTTAGTAGGAGGATACGTCCTTGGGTAATTCCATCAATTTTATGGGATAAAACTCTTTAATTATTTCAATGTAAAACCCTCAAATACTAATTGACCACAATGGTTTAAAATTTTTATAAATTACGTGGTACACACGGTTATACATCAAGCTATACAAACGAGTTTAAGCAGATCTTTTATTGAACGAAAAGATCCACTAAAGCGAGGCTAAGATTATCTGGTTTTGCTCTCTTGTTGTGTGTACACTACAGAGTATTAAAAATCACCGACGTATTATACGAGAACCGTAAAATCTCAATGATTAAGTGCTAAATTCTGAATAGAAAATGCAATAGTTACATATTATGTATAATAAATTTGTAAAACCCCTGCCATATGTTATGCATTTGGTTTGAGCTTAAAAGCGTAAAAGTACAAAAATCTGTATTTAAAACAAAAAATACAACAGTATTCTTACAGGATGTTGTGTGATTGTTAAACAATCGATAAGTAGATATGCAAAAGCAACGATCGCGGTTGATTTGCTCTCATTTACTCGTATTGAAGAGTTAAGTTGTCTTGTCTGCCTGTAACCATTTCAGACGTAGTTCTTCCTAAAGACTAAAAATAAATCAGCCTATTTATGGCGGATTAATACTACGTAGATTTTAAAAAACTTCTGAGTTAATATTCTATATTCTACATTTAAAATCTGATTACAAGAGAAGCTCTCTAAATTATAAAGAATCGGTGTGTAATATGCTATTCGAATAATTCCTAAAATATTGAGAAATTTTATGATAAGCGGACTTACGATACAGAATTTTTAATTAAGATCCTGTTCGTTGATTCATCTTAATATTCCAAGAGTGATGAAACTTATCGGTTTTAGGAGAAAAATGCATTTGGGTCTTAACTTTTGAATGATGCGGATATTTTTTTCAGAACGTGACTCAAATACGTTCTATAAAAGTATTTCTCAAATTAAAATAGCATACGTCATATTTCATTAAAAAAATTATTACTATTTATCAAAAAAAAAAAAAACTATATTATAATTATCTCATTTAAATTTCTCGGGTTTAGTGGTTCGTGAAATCAGAATGTTTTTCGACAATTTGCAATTATGTAGGTATCTAATCACTGGATCATTCTATTTCACGGAATATAATTAAATTATTCAATAGACAAGCTAATTGTCACAAATATCGTTTAATATAAATAAATCTTGCAGTTCAGACGTACATTGTAGAAAAATGTTATTTTAAAATTCATTTTCTTGCATTCATTTCGTGAAAAAAGAAGTGAGCCATTGAATTTTGCAATAAATAAATATAAAACGAATTAATTGATTACCTTTTCTTAATTAATAAACTTTAATAAGGATATGGAAATGTCATTCAAATGTCAATTTTTACGTTTGGGTTCAGGTGGCTGCTATCTTGTTAAAAAAATCTTAATACATAACAGAAATTCGTGTCGCCATTTATTTGGATTTCAAATATATACTTACGTATTTTATTAGAAACCTACGGAAATGGAATTAGAACCTAGAATTTTTAGTTGCCTACTAATACTATTAACGAATACGTATACGTTCAACGTCATAATCGCATTTGAATACTTAACCGAAAATCAAAATAGGTTCGACTTCATCTTTTTAAATAAAATCTATTTTACATATGAACGCCATGTAAAAGAAGAGTAAATACATTACAAACATGAATGTTATAAATGTAAATCATGGAAACTTTAATTTAACTTTTACTGTAAATTGTGTTTAATTTTCTTTTAATACCCAAGAAAGGTAAAATACAATTTATTCAAATAGATCAGATGAAGAATAAAACTATTGACAATTATATTGCTTGATTCACTTTATTATGATTGTATGTACCATCAAAGTTTTTGACGAGGTAAGTACTCATATGTTGACAACATCTTTCTGAGTTCTAATCACAAGATTTCTATATTTTATTTACAGCATAGTTACTTGAAATTCGTTCATAATAATTATGGAAAATCAAAAAAGCGCCTGTACAGTGTATGAACGTGGAACTATTTATTTTCATCAAATTAAAGTTCAAGGTCCCGTTTACTTTTGCGTCACATAAAAGTGAAAAAACATGCCTTGGCTATTCACACTGTATAAAAATTCAGGAAGATACCTCTGAGAGTTTAATAAATAAATTATTTATTGATTTATATCCCGATAAGTGATAAATATGTAAACCTTAAGGTCCAGACAGCACAATACACATAAAACACTCAGCCAAGTGCAATAAAATAAAATAAGATGGGTATGAATTCAATTTTTCGCCGCTCGTCGAGAAGTGGTTAAGAATTTTAAGATTTCCGCAGGCCAATGGAAGTTTTATTTTAAAGTTTATATTAAAAATATATTATAATTTGAAAATAATTCGAGTGACACAACAATTACGTTTTTTGTTCATTAATATATTTAGTTTGACTTAACTAGGTAGTCTAAAAGTCAACAAGTTTTTCCCCAACAATTTATGACCTGTTTAAATTTTACATTGAAAAGATCGTAAAGTCATGCTTGTTATATTATACGATTGCATTATACATTATATAAGTGGTATAATAAATTATTTTGAAAATTTATCACCTATTGTGCGGGAGCTAGTGCCCTTTAAGATATTTATAACGAGGTGATATAAAAAACTGTGTTCCAATTTTCTTCACTGAAAGTTCACGTTGACGGCAGTATTTTATGTATTTTAACTGGATTGGAAAGTTTTGTAACTTATTTAGTACAAGCTTATGCATGCGGCTTCGCCTGCATTTAGATCATTATCCTATAGTAACGTATGAACATAGCGGTTGATAGAAGACATGGTATTTTGTATGTAGTGTGGAAATCTATAAATTAGTTAACACCAATTTTGTTTTTACCAAAACACTCGAAATTTTTCTTAAGTAAATAATAATAAAGCATATTTTTATTGACACATGCTGGTGACACGTGACTTTTAATTATTAAAAATAAAACAAAAAAGTAAAGTCAATCAAACGATCACCTGCTAAGGCACGAGGAGTTTCTGTAGACCTGTTCTGTATAACAGGTTTACAGAACATTGTATAAATATAAATAATTATAATTGTTATTGTCGCATTTATAATTAATGTGTATTTTACTATAGGTACTTAACGTACTATACTTTGTTGTTTAACCCTAAATGAAAGCTTGTTTTAGATGACAATTAACATATTTTTTTTACTTATTACTAAAAAAAATTGTTTAGGTATAGCAACTTTTTTATTACCATGCTAATGATATTTTTAAACATCTGGTTTGAGTATAAGTCGCTTTGTTATGGATTTTGCAACCGTTACCTACGTAAATAAATTTTAAATTTAAATTGCTTTTGAAATCAACTATTGTTGCTGCTAGGTCAGTATTATTAACCTTTACCTTCAATGCATAATATAAATGCTTAATATAATTAATTTTCAAAACAAAAATATCGAAATACCTTTGATTTTTCATAACCCCCATCATGTCATGACATTACTTTTGAAATCCTACTAAGTATGATTGAGCAGATGTAATTAACATTTTAACCGAATTCAAAAAGGATGAGGTTCTATTTTTTTTAATGTTTTTACACCGGTTACTCATTGAAGTTCCTGGTTCGACTTATGTGATTTTGTTTTTATTTGATGCATCAAATGCCTACCTACTTTCCATTTGTTTTGCAGTTTTCGCGTAAGTATTGTTAATTTGAACGATTTTATTAACATTACTACGGATACAAAAATTTTGTAAGAAAATTATTAAAGAAAAAAACAAAAAATGATAAATAAAATAACTTTTCATTCCGAAGTCATCATCGATGGCAAATAACTCAACGAAATAAAAAGAAAGTCACCAACTTCCGAAAGAAAGCTATTTGATACTTTTTTGTTGTTGTTTTTGGTAGAAATAATATAAGCTTTTTACATTTAAGTATACCTAAAACTTGTCACCTATGTTCAAGCCCTATGTAAAAGGTGAGATTGTTTAACTACCAATAGTACAGACTCATCAGATCCAGAATTCGGGCGTTCACTCTGAAATTCTCACGGTAAAGAAACAATAGTTCAATGAAAATTGTATGCAGCTAATAAAAACTGAAAATGTGTAGCTCTTTAACTATTATATCATTACTTATGACGTCATGTGCTCCTAGTATTACACGGAAGGTCTTTTACAGATAACGTAATAAAATAGACCATAACATTCTCAGAATCAACACGAACTCTGACTAGTCCACCGCCTTGCCCCCAGTTCATGTTTAGAAACATGAATTGTTATCATCATCAACATCCATTCGTCAATTAAAACCAGTCAGACGTTGTTGACATAATTATCATCGCCACTTAAACGTTTATTTGCTTCACAACCGTTAAAATTAGAACTATACCAATATTTGAAAAACAACATAAATGACTCAACTGCTTGAACAAACTCCCACTATTTTGCAGTTATTCAAAAACTGAATAACGAACCCATTAGTACACATGTGTGATCTCAACAAACCTACAATATCATTCCCATAAACGAAGCAGTAACAAATCATGACGATTCTAACTCGGAATGTGTTCACACGAACTTTAATTAATCGCCTGACTTTACATCAATAACGTATACCTAACACCCATAGACGGACTAAAAGGAAACCGCAGTTATTAATTGTGATCAATACCACATTTGTCGTCGAAAAACAGAGCGATACAAATTGCAACACACACGTCGGAGCAATTTAAAATTTAAGCCACGCACAAGGCTCTACTGATTTCTAAATAAACGTTGGGTGTTGGGCTATCACCCGCATATCTTGTTCATCGACATAGTATTTGGTAGAGCAGTTCAGTTGCGCGCGCGCACCGCGTGAAACCTCTCGGGTCGTACGGACGCGCAGTGCTCGCTGTTCTCGCGTGCACGACGCTCGCGTCCGCCGCACCATAGCCGTGCCAGAAGTGACAATTAATGTGACCTTGCATAAAATGTCGTTAGCCTGTACTCCAAATATCTGGAGGCAGTACGCGTAGTGATTCCTAATAATGCCGGAGTGCACAGAACAGTTTACGTTCACCATACCCATCATACGCTACACCATGGAAGCCGAAGACAGGCCGACTGACTCGGAGAGGCAGCAAATTACCAAGAAAATATCGTTGCTGACCCCCGTGAAGATAGAGACTCCCGACTGCGGGAAAAGTGGCAGGAGGTCATCTGAACCTACCAAATATTACATACCACCACAGTGCAATAACAGACTGTCACCTAGAAGTGCGCGTAAACGAGAAACTAAAAGAAGTAAGACAGCACACAAAAATGATTCTCCTCCTAAAGAGAGTTTCGGACCTAAACCGTGTAACTGTGAGGACTGTAGGGCCTCGAGTCCGTTGCCCCCAGGGTATGGGCCACAGACCATGTCTCCTGGCTATGACCAGATGAAGATGTCCCTCTTGGAAGTGCCGTGGCGTGAGGATGATTTCACAGAGCCGTCCAGTGATGATCTCAGTTCGGAGTGGGATTCTGATGTTCCTGAGCCTGTCCGTCCTAAGGTAAACATCATTGATAGAATACTTTACGTAAACTTTGCAGATGTTCAACAAGTAGCATCATATGATGAATTCACAAGTATACCATTTGAAGCCAACTTGATTGAACCTAAAACCGTTAAGCTCAGAGGTCATTCACTAACATTTAGATACAATTGAATTACGCTTTTTGTTATTCATGGCTTATGCTAAACCATGAATGTCCAATTCAATTCAAATTATACACGAAAAACTGGTTTCTTCCTAACGAATTGTCCCTACTTCCATCAACAATTCAATTACTTTTTATAGCATTACCCTGAATGAACGACGCAATTAATATGGAGATAATAATCTAGCATTCTGTTGCTTATAATTCAGGCTAATTAATAAAGCTAATTAGTAATTGTCTCAACAGTAGATTTGAAAGTGTCAATGAAGCACATTCTGCTGTAGATTTGGTAACAGATATAATTGCGAAACAATTCAATGGGCAATTAACATTGAACATTGAATTGCAAATTCTACAAGATATCTACACTGTATTTTTTAAATGAGGGGCCGGAATTTTGTTCCACCTGTGTACATTTTTGGTTAAAGTTAAACAAGAAAAAGTAATGACGCAGGCTGTACTTGTATAAAAAGTAATTGAGATGACGTTGGTGTTAAAATAATCAGAATTTACTTCGTCGTTAAACCGGACTTACATTCATTATGTTTAATGTCCATTTAAGAAAAGCATATTTGCTTAGTTATCATAATCATAAAATTGATAAACTGTCTAACTAAAGTATACCGGTTTTGGCCGACTTTGACCTGATTTGCCTCCCCGTGTCCACACGTGCCTATTTTTAGAACCACACCATGTAGTAAATCATAGGTGTTGTGGTTGGTCTGGTTAGTTTTAGTTCATAGATTCGGATCTGCAACAGTCTTATTTTTATCATTGTTAAAGAAATCTGTTGAATATCACAGCATTAAACTAAAAGTTATTGCGTTCTAATTTAAAACGGTTTCCTCCATCTCCGGTTGATTTTTCTCAAGTTTGGTCAAGAACATCCAACATTGAATAACCTTGAATTTCGAAAAATCTAAAAAACTCGTCATTTGATTTCCATTTTAACAGGAAGATCCTTTACTAAAAGCATTGATATTTTGTGCATAATCAAAATATTTGAACTCACTAAGTTATTGTAATAAAATTCACAAATTGTCCTTCGTTTTTCATCATCACAATATCCGCTTTTTTATTTCTATATTCAAATAACTCGCGGCTATTAATATCTGGTTGTTTAATAACTAATTCACGTTCTCGTGGCCACGTGGTTGCAAGTAGTGCCGGTTTACTTATACCAACTTTAGAATTAGCGAATCACGAGCAATGTTCATTGAATCAATATTGGTCAAGTAGTAGAAGTATGTCAATATTGTTTTCTAATGCATTTTTTATGTAGATTTAGTAAACGATTTTGGATTCAAACTAAAGAAACTAATAGTATGTTTAGAATGTCTGTTAGTATTATATTTTTAAATAGGATGTTTGTGGAATGCGTGTGAATGAAGGTAGGCATTGTTTAGATTTTTCTTTCAACACTAGCTTTAAAACTCGATCCATGTAAAGATAAGATCTTGTAATTCTTCAGCTATAAAATCACCCGCATGTAGTTGTCTGCGGGTGATGTAACATATCGATACCATTTATCAACGATCGATTATTTATCGATACTCTCATCGATGTTGGCGAACCACCGTTAACCGTGGTTGGCCCGTTAGCCCACTTTCTAGTCTCATTGTTCTCTTAGTGTATTGTAGTGTAATACGGGGTTTATGCAAAGTGCTCTTTGAGTGCAAGTCGTTACTGTAAATTTAGTTAATCGTAAAAAGGTAATCGTAAAATCGACATTTGCTGAACTGGGTCTATTCGGCGCAGCCGTGAGTCACACAATAGTTTAGCGTTTTTACTTTTTCTTTTTATATATTTTCTTTATGTTTATGTTGTGTGTACTTACGGCATGTGTCAATAAACGTTTTTGCTTTCTTTCTTTCTTCTAAAATATTGTGAACTTTCATTTTATAGTCCGCTTATCCTCCTTTTTAATTTTTGGAAGTGTCTTCTCCATGGGAACATGATTTTTTGCACTGAGTCCTTATCACGAGTTATAACGTTTTTGTGACTTAAAATAAACGGGGACTTTGATAAATAAGTCCTTCGTTCATACACCAGAGAAGTTTTCATTTTCAAGTACGCTGTGTGGCCAAATATTATCGCTTTTTTCACATACTAATTAATGCCTGTTGCATGATGCCGTTTATCATACCAGTGAATCAATTAGGGAAACTCGGGGGTAATTGATTGAACTTGACTGGTCCTTTCCGATGCTGCAACATTATTGCGTGTTTCTTTTTTGCATTTTTTTTTGTATGTCATATTATGTACTTTTCTAAAAACATTGATCAACATCTAAGGCCTCATTTAAAATTCAATCAATACTGATTCAATAACTATTGGATATATATTTTTTTTTTACGTAATAATATTAATAATGTGTGGTACATACCACATAGAAAAAAAGCCCGTAACTTTCGATATATTTTTATCATGAAAAGACGATGCCTAAATAGGGAGAACGAATTAAGAGACATAGAATGTATGAAGGTAGATAACAGTTCTCAAGCGACAGAAAAAGTTGACGTACAAAAGTAAACATAAAGTTTGACTCCAAAAAAACTGGTCTACATCACCACTAAAGGCTAAGCGATGATGAGTTAATAGGCTACCCAACTCACAAATTATCTCTTGTTACCTCATCCATGACATCCATAAAATGACGTATGTTATGAATGACATAAAATACAGATTGATTCTGAGGCGTGGGTTTTATGGAAATCATTGAATGTACTTATTTATTTTTTTTAGTTATTATTTCAATAAAATGACTTATAAATACACCTTCTAATCTGTAGTCGCAATTGCATTTGCAAAGCATTGTGTGATATCATTCTTAGTTTCAAAGAAACTTGACAGCTTATGATCAAAATCATTACTTTTAAGAATTGTTAAAGTATTGTCATCTCTCGGCGTTTGGTGTTTAGTCTTTTTTACTCACTAGCTCAAACTGCAGTTTCTCGCAATTTAGTATCATTTTATATCACGGTATTTTCGTATCCAGGTGTTGGTATTTCTGTGTTTGATTGTTTAATAATAATCTGTTCAGCTGTTGTGACGGTATCATAGACAAACAGACAGACATTACGTTTAAAGCATGAAAGTACATATTTGAATTTCGCCTCAAGTAAATACTTTAATGATTTATGAATATTTGTCATCTCTACATTAAATGCTTGACCACAACTTGGCGCAGCTCCTAAACTAAACATGTCTAATATGTTTTCTCATAAATTAATGACCACAAATAGTGTCATAACATCATTGAACCAATGAACAGTGTCAGTGTTGACGTCATTGACTCACTGACGTCATTATAATTAATAGTCGTTCAGTTATATTTCTAGTAATTAACTAAGCGGTATGGAACGCTTTTATTGTGGTTTTGTGATTAAACAAACCTTTTTATAAACGGAAAATGATCAATGTGTGTTTATTGAGGAGAAAACAAGAGTAATTAATTCATAAACAAATAATACACAGTGGTCAGCAGTTTTAATGACGCGTATTCTTTATGGACGCGGCCGACGCAGCGTCGAAATTGTGGTTTGTCTTTAGTGGTTTTTCATCTCTATGCTCTACAATCTAGACCTAGAGCAATCCAGAAACATCTAGAGGCTCAATGGCAAACTGTTTCGGTCCGCATCGTTGAGACAGTTTGTCATTGGCGCGGACCAGTGTCGAAACTGTAGTTTACTTCAAAAGATTCTCAACTTTACGCACTAATTTAAAATATAAAATCTGTTGCTGAAAAACTGTGGTTTTGACGCGACGCTATACGTAAAAAGTCTATTCTCTATTCGTCAAAGTCAAAAATTTCAAACAAAAGGCTTACGCCTAGTCAAATACCTACCTAGTATTTTTTTTATTTTTTTTTTAGCGTTGTAAAATCATCAAATTAGTCCTCCAACCCCGGGCAGGGCGGAAGGGACTGTCAGACTTCTACTGACTAAAATCCACGGTGTCCTTCATAGCCTGTTATGTTCCGGGGTTATGGTAAGGGAATAATCCCGCGACCCCGGCAGGCTTTGGCCCTCTGAGAGGGGGGCCCCGTCATTACGCTGACGCTCTTTGAGCCGCGCGTGGGACACAACGCGCCGTCGACCCGGGCATGGTCCTTGGTCGGGCAGCGAGTTGCCCTTTACTCGCTGTCCGCATGCCCGCGAGTCAAATACCTAGTATAGTAGAAAAAAACTAAGATCATTATTATGTCGAAAAAGGAATAGAGAGTCGAGAGTGGCGGCAAATGTCAGTGTATTTATCATAAAAGTGATTGTATCCGAATAAATAAATAGCACTTCCTGCTTTTAAGTTGAAGAAGAAGAAGTTGGTTAATTAATTAGCTAATACAAACTCTAATTACTTTTTTTTACATAACTAAAACCCTGAGTCTGGCAGACCCCGTCGTCGAAGACGTTAAAATAACGAAAGAAATAAATGAAAAACTGATACTAAAAACGAACCTAATTGCTACCAGAAACCTCGACATTCGACTTATGTTCACAAAGTTATCTTCAATGCGAAAAACGTGTCCTTGTTACAGTTCTGCAGCAACCGATAAACTCGAGTACCGGAAAGATTCATACTTTGTACCAACAGTATCATAATCTTTAGTTTGTTTATACTTAGAAGCTGTGTTTATATTAGCAGTAGTTACTCTTCCCCTTATTGTTCTAACAAGGACGAAATAATCAGTACAGTCAAATGGTGACCTTAAAGCTGAAACAATAGCAGCGCTTCGTCGGTGAGTTCCACGGGCAGCTCAAGGAGATGCCAGCAAGCTGAGCTATAGGGCCAAACTATTGTCAAGGAGTCTGGCTAAACAGGGCACCACGGCTTGGATCACAATAGGGAAGTTGAAGGAACAGGGAAATTCTTAGTCAGCAAGAGTCTGACAGACCCTTCCAGTCCGTCCAAAGCTCTTAGAACCCATTTGATAATTTTACAACCCAAAATAAAGGCTCAAATCATAAATTATGAGAGTTTAGAGGTCGCAGGCGGTTCTACTTACCAAGTTAAAGGTTTGAGTATTATGGGCTTTTCATAAGTAATTTCTTAATGGCAGTCCAGAAGAATAATTATGGATATGTTGGTAGATCTTTGATAGTCATTACTGGAAGTTAGTGTTCTCAAAGTCAGACATCTAGAGTTACCAGGATGTATCGTAGTATCCAGACAAACAGTACCCTTAGTACGAGTTTTCAGTATTTGAGACGTAAAGTAAACTGGAACTTTGACAATTTCAAATTGTCAATTTTCAATGAAAAAAATTAGTTCCTTCTTCGCACACCAGAGGCGCTGCTCAATTTTTCATACAAGAAACGCTGTAAATACTGTGCATGGCGTACATGGCGCGGTTGCCTATCCTAACCTCCACAATCCAGTGATTGTGGAGGTTAGGATAGGCAATGGCGCCATGTAAAATACTTGAAGCTGCATCTATTTACATGGGAAGCTAGACCCAAGATAGTTAGGAAAAGGCTAGGCAGATAAGATTCCATGTACCGTCCAATAGTCGTTTTTTGGCCAGGGTGCTACTCTAACTCTACATAAACAACGGCGTTATGATAATTATGTTATTAATGATGCTAAGTTATTAAAACAGGTCAACATTAATAAGAAGAGGGCAGCATCACGTGCAAACAGCGTGTTTTTCTTTCTAACGACGTTTTTTAATTACTTACACGAGATGCTAACAACGTTGTTGTTAGACGTCTAAGAATAGTCACGTTTAAAAAAGGTGTTTATTTGGAAAATGACATTTATGAGTTCAAGTCTGGGCAATAAAGAAAAATTAAAAACAGAATAAACCTTTCGAGAGATGTAAGACAAAAAAAACATATTAGGTCAACAAATCACTGTCGGACGGATGACAACCAAGGAAAAATACCAAATGTTACAAATCATTGTGATAATTCCATGATGATCAAACAAAAGATATAAAAGACATGATAAGCCAAAGGCTTTTCTTAGAGACCAAAAAACAAAGCAACACCACGATTGGTCACAGCTTGTTGACGATTTCAGCATAAAACACTCAGTACGCTCTGTTTTTGAAAGTTGGGGATTTTGGCTTAAATCCAAAACATTATATTTGGAACATTTCTTTCACTTAAACAATAAACAATTGTCAACAAATGCTTAACATTTCCACAAATTGCTGTAAACTAGATTGAAATGACCTATGATTTAAAAGTGAGTTCATCTTTATCACCTCCCACGCCACTTGCTTTAGACCGCACGTCAGCAGTAACGCTTGCTACTTCAGTTGACCTAGCATAGTAAGGAGTTTTAATGGAATCATAGGCCAGCTTATATCAGCTTTGTTACTGATGTGCGATCTACCATACCACAATGAGTGGTACAGACTTCCGTTTAGCATCTATTATCCTGACACTAAGAATTGCTTATTATTTCTATTTCGGGATGTTACGTAACTACTTTAATAGTCTAAGCAGTGGATTTAGTTCTTGGTATTGTAGCTTCAAAACCGTTAGTTTGTAAGGACGATGCCTCTCAACGATAACTTTGCCCTAGTTGCAGTATACAGATATAAGAATGAAGAATTCAATGGTTATTATTTACAAACAGCTTGTTTTGTAATCAAAAGTTCAATACCTGGCTTTACTTAAATCTGGAGCCGTGACACAAATAAAGTCGTAGTGGCAGACCTCGTAGAAGATGGCTGCATTGGGTAGACAAAACTAACGACCATTGGCCAGGATCGGAAAAGTTTGGTAGTAGGGAAGAGGAAGCATGGCCTCGTGCCTATTTTCAACAATCAAATAATACAAACTAATCCCAGCAGTAGGATGACACAGGCTAACAGTATTGCTATTGAAAACAGACAGGCAAAGCGATTGTGATCCGAAGCGTTTTTATTTGTTATGTACGGAATTGTTTGAATCCAGTCAAATAGAAAAGCGAAAGCGATCCGATAGTCTACGAGTATGTGACTGGCTTCAAACAATTCTATACATTACAAACAAAAACGCCTCGCTTCGCGTTCGCCACGCCTCGCCTGTCTGTTTGACAATAGCTTAAGGGCGCTTACTCACTGCGATGATTCAAATGTAATGTAACGTTATATATTCGAACATTCGAAGACAATAGAGCATTCGAAGACAATAAAGCACTTTTATGTTACATTACAGGTGAATGCTCGCGGTGAAACATTTTTAAATAATACCCGAACAAGAATGTTATATGCTACTGTCAATTCCCTCGACACTGACGCTCCTGAAGCCCATCTAGTAACTAGAAAAATATCGGTTTTCTTTATATGTATTAACATCATAAAGAGGAAGACTAGATACCTATTCATAAATACAATCGATATAATATTGCTTCTATTGTTTATAAACATCGATTTACTAACTGTCTGAGAAAGCCAATTGTGGTGATTCCCAGCCATTATTTATTGATGAACAAGAGCAAAGAAATCAAACAACAATAGAATTATTCAATCGTGTTTATTGAATTACAATCCGAGCATACTCCATTAACTGTAATTGGAGACAATCAGATATTTATTGAAGATGTTATAGACCTTGATATTGACAATATATAGGGTGACTGGTAATTAGTGTACCATACTCTCAGCTCATGATAACAAACAACTTATTATGGGAGCAAAGGCGAAATCGTGAAAAAATAACAGTACATTAAACAAACATAAACGTTTTCAGGTTTGTTCCTATAGTAAAAGTTGTTTCTTATTATGAGCACACAATCACGTGCTTAAGTATCGTACACTAATTATCAGTCACCCTATATAGATTAGTGTGATGTTATAATACAGATTTATTTTGAAGTTTACGTCTAATAAATATGGACTATATAATACACTCACCGGCACGGAATCTTGGCCAAGCGCGTATTTCGCGATTACAAGAGCTTTATGTATTTTCTATGATTATTTATGATGAAGGGTGATCTAAAAAATGTTTACCCTTAGTTCCAGAGGGTAATTTACCATGTTTGAGTGCAATATGACGTTATTTTTAAGTTTTAGTTGAACCCGGTCATCTGAGCGACTAAGTTGCTGTTTTAAATTTGTGTATTGTGAAAGTCTATTGTCAGGTTATTCAATTATTGTGATATCGTACTGTTACTTCAATAACTAAAGGTGATTTAAATCCAATAAAAACGTCATTAACACCATCACAGCTTGCACAAGCTGTAGCGTTGATGGAACAAGGGCTGACGCAGCGAGAAGTTGCTGTTATGCTGAATGTACCACGTTCATCGATGCGGTATGCGCTGAAACGATACCAGGAGACTGGCCGCTACTCCCGCAGACCAGGCAGCGGAGGCGTCAGATGCACATCCGCCCAGGATGACAGCTTTATTGTTCTGGAAATTTTGAGAAATCGCTACCTCACCGCTGTTGAGATACCCCAGCGCCTCAATTTCACAAGAGGTGTAAATGTTAGCGAACGTACAGTGAGAAGACGAATGGAGGAAGATAATTTAAAAGCTCGTAGACCAGCACGCGTCCCAGATCTTCTCGTAAGTCACCGAGTAGCTCGACTTCGATTCGCACGAGAACACGTCAACTGGACCCATGAGCAGTGGGCTCGAGTACTGTTCACAGATGAGTGACGAATCGCTTTACGAGCTCCAGATGATCGGGAGCGATGGATCAAGCGGTGTGGTGAAGAAGAGGAGAGCGGTTTGAGACCCACTGCTCATGGGTCCAGTTGACGTGTTCTCGTGCGAATCGAAGTCGAGCTACTCGGTGACTTACGAGAAGATCTGGGACGCGTGCTGGTCTACGAGCTTTTAAATTCTCTTCCTCCATTCGTCTTCTCACTGTACGTTCACTTACATTTACACTTCTTGTGAAATGGAGTCGCTGGGGTATCTCAACAGCGGTGAGGTAGCGATTTCTCAAAATTTCCAGAACAATAAAGCTGTTATCCCGGGCGGATGTGCATCTGACGCCTCCGCTGCCTGGTCTGCGGGAGTAGCGGCCAGTCTCCTGGTATCGTTTCAGCGCATACCGCATCGATGAGCGTGGTACATTCAGCATAACAGCAACTTCTCGCTGCGTCAGCCCTTGTTCCATCAACGCTACAGCTTGTGCAAGCTGTGATGGTGTCAATGACGTTTTTGTTGGATTTAAATCACCTTTAGTTATTGAAGTAACAGTACGATATCACAATAATTGAAGAACCTGACAATAGACTTTCACAATACACAAATTTAAAACAGCAACTTAGTCGCTTAGATGACCGGGTTCAACTAAAACTTAAAAATAACGTCATATTGCACTCAAACATGGTAAATTACCCTCTGGAACTAAGGGTAAACATTTTTTAGATCACCCTTCATCATAAATAATCATAGAAAATACATAAAGCTCCTGTAATCGCGAAATACGCGCTTGGCCAAGATTCCGTGCCGGTGAGTGTACCATTGATGAAAGCATAGTTGATGCTAGTAATGATATCGACTTGAGCAATTATGATTGCAAAAGTGAACTCATCAACAATATTGAAAAAGTCAAAAGTGTTCATATGTAAGAAAATATCTGAGTGAGAGACAAAACAAACAGAAAGGATACGTTGTTAAACGAAACTTTTTACTTCAGTAGTGGAGAGCTGGTAAAGTCATGTGCAAAATCAAAATGGTATTCGTAAAGTTGAATATAACCACACAACCAAACGTAACAAACCAATTATTCAAATTCGGTCCTCCATTATTCTTTTTGGAGTAGAACAACTACCCACTCGCAACTTCAATACAATAGATCATACTTACAAACTCGGCGTACATCTAATTAATGATGCTACAAAACATTTTTACTGCGCAGTTCTAGAAAAAAAGTTTGAGTATTCAATTTTAACATTGAATATTACTGAAATAGGAATATCGACTATGGGCTTTTGTTATGCTGTAAAAGAATACTCATCATTGGATTTGCTCTCCTTTTGACTTATTTAATTCCATAAACATTTTATTACCGATTGCGGTCGCCTTAAGTTTTATTATTACTGCTCTACCACTTTTGAGGTTTTAGCGCCAAAACAAGTTATATTTGCATATTTTAATGATTATTAAAACATGTTTGGAATCTTAATTATTAAAAAGTAAAAAAGTGACCGAAATATCCATGCAAAATATTGCCATGTTTGTTTAAGAATTGACTAGAAATACAAAGACATCGTAGAAGATTCGATCGAGTTTTTGCATTCGGTATAAAAAGAGACACCCATAAAACAGACTGTAGGCAGAATGATTTAGCCTAGTCTAATATTAAATAAATAATTAAAGTATAAAAAATAATGTTGTTATATAAGTCTTGCTTCCAAAATTAATTTAATCATGTTCTCAATTTTGACGGCTACATTGAGACCGGTATTGCAAAAAAAAAGAAGTTCGCTCGCTATTGAAACATTTTTTTTTTCGGTTGGTACCTCTCCTTTGGAATGCTGGCCACCAACTCCGCATATTTCTAGCTTTTCTTTTTAATTCTTTTCCATTTTTGAATTCGAATGTAATATATCTCAAGCAAAGCTCTGAATCAGTTGTTATTAATATGGATATTTTATGCTTATACGTTATGACAACAGTTAGTTCGTAAAAGTTGTAATCAAGCTTTCATTTTCGACAATTCTACATAATTTCAACTTTCACTGTTGGATTTGTTTGAGTGCACCTAGTTTCTCTAGAATTGTCATACTTAGATTACTTATAAGTTGATGACAGACGCGATCTCACTTTAAACTGTGTATAACTTCAAATGATGCATTATTAATAATGATTGCGTAATGGCACGGTACAAATATTTAAGTAAAAATGGTGACAAAATCCGCCATTTTTGTTTTATCAAAATTTAATCATGTGCCCTGTGCTGTGTCACTCTCACAACTCAGACGAATCTAACGACACCTCACAATTTAAAATCCATCAAGTCGTTTAAGCTACACAGAGTGTCAAAGAAATAAACATAAAGCATGCAGCAGGCAAGCAAGCATGCAGCATGCAAGCAAGCATGCAACAAGCTGCCACTCGAAACACATAACCCTCTTTCTAAAGAAGAAAACACTCAGAAGAAGATACGTTGCTACATTAAAAAAAAAAGTATGATTATCCTCCAGCGTTTAAAGTAGTAGATAATGAAAGCCTTTCCGCGCTGCATATCTCATATATGCAAAATCACTTTTTTAATTTTCTGTTGGGACCTGAGGCTCCTCACTCAGTGAAGAAGTGGGCTATAATCGACCACGCTTGTCCAGCGTGGTCTGCTAGACGTCACTGACCGGTATAAAAGAGCTCATAGCTAGCGCTATTTTTGGACGAGATCAAAGTTCAGATATAACTGTCATCATCATCATCATCTTATCAGACTGAAACATCAAATGGTTGAACATATAATAAAACGCCGGAAACAGAATAGTAGAAGATGACGTAATTGGTTAGCCTATTCAAAAAACAAACGGTAATATAGGAAGATTTTTTTGAAGAAAATGACATTAAAAATCTGTCAGTTGGTAATGTGCCCGAGAGTCTAGCTGCAACTTCACGTTGTATTGCAACTCTGAGTCTATGGTTAAGGTAAAAGCTAGTCCTTGGGAATGTCCGTGAACAAGTCGATCTGAATCTCTAGGCTGTGAACACTGGGACCCACGGAGCTACAGTTTCCATACCAAACGGCTCGAAAATATTATATTTTTAAGAAACATTAATAGAGATGAAACTTGGACAAAACATTCTAGATAGTAAGAATATTCAAAGAGTACTGATATATTTAAATTAAGATATATTATGACTTTTGACACATAGATATTTAATGTTGTTACCAATGTTAATATGGACGTGGATAAACACGAAATAGTAAAAAAATACGCGTTGTTGAACAAGATAATATTAGCTACAAACAAAATAACATTTAGAACGAGTTTAGAATTAAAAATAACTCTTTATTACCTAAAGATCATGTACTTAACAGAGCAACTATTAATAGAGAAGCTATTTTAATACACATATTAAAATTGATAGTCATAGTAAAAGAAGAGTAAAGACAAGTACCTATTCTTGGTGTGATAGATAATGTAGCTAGAAAGGAGGTTGGGACTGAAATGAAGAGTAAAAGAGAAGAGAAGTGTGTTAAAAGTACTATATAAAAAGAGAAGAAGGCACAAACTAATTGGAATAATGGCAGAAGAAAGATGATCATACTGTTCAAATCCGGATCTGAGAAGCAGATAGAATAATGATGGAATAGTAAAGCAATAACCTATTTAGTCAACTGTAACGGTTTGTGCGGGATCAAAAGCTATTCAAACATTCTGTCTTTCTTTGACTGTTTAGGTGTTATCAGTTATAATTTCATCAGCGTTGTTATTATTTATTGAATTTTCTTTAGTTCCATCCATCGTTGAAGGAAGTGTTGCTATAATAAACAAGACAAGTTCTATTAAAACATCTTCTGTTTCTCTGTTAAATTCATCAATATTGTTTTGAGCTGAGATATATTGATTTGTACTTCTGTATTATCGTCTCAAGTATTGTCTACGTCATTGTTGGCTATAAACTTAGCTCTAAAGACAGTGACACCAATATTTGTAAGTACTATATCAAACACAGTTGACACAGAGTGCTCAATTGGAAAACACACTCCGTCAAACATACACCAGACTCAAATTATGCAACGTTCGTCTGCTTCTATAACTCTGTGATAACCTTTGTGGACTGTCTGACTTTATATTTGTGTCAACTGTCCTACAAGAACACACAAAACTGGACTTTATTCCCATTATGTAAGAATTGATAATGTAATTAGAAAAAAAAACTGGAAAATTTCCTAAGATGGCGACTAACTACCGCGACGCGCCGGTTGATATTCTTGATACATTTAGACGGCAATAAAATTGTCTGTTAGTGATTAGATTTTTTTGCTCTGTAAACCGCAATTGATATATCGTTACTATTTAACACATCTAACTTGTATGAAACTAGGAACAAAAAGTACCTATAAGATAGTCTAATGAAGTCTTATCAATTTATTTGATCAATTTGAAGGTGGCCTCAAATACCTTTGAACATTAAAATCAAACGTTAAAGTTTTAATCGTGGGCAAACCGTGTGTCGTAGCATAAATTTTAATATCTGGTTGACCGAGCTTTGCTCGTTTTTAAAATGTCTATATCTTGGGAACAGAGCTTTTCTCAAACCTAGGACCTTGTTAAATCGATTCCTTGAGCCGAAAAACCCCTAATCTGTAACTTTCATGAAAATACTTGGAGCCGTTTCCGAGATCCTCATTATATATAAATAAATATACAAGAATTGCTCGTTTAAATATATTAGATACGTCCCACTGCTGGGGAAAGGCCGGTCTCAATTATGTCAAATGTTCACAACTGTGTGCCATTTTCTTCCAATTCTCAAAGAAGACTTCCAGTTTGTCCCGCAATCTCCTTTTAAGACTGTCGCTTCCTCGTGTCCCTGTTTCAGGGCGCTAATAATGAGATTTGCGTGCCTACAGCTTGTTCGGCAAGTGACAGACATGTCCTGCTCAGTCCCATTAATTTCGTTTATCATGTTCAAATATTTTGTTTCGGAGACAAAGGCTTATAGCCCAGGAGCCACCAATCCTGAAAGCTCCGTGATCACGGATTCTAATATTTTTAATAAAAAATATAAGTTAACGTTTAGACGAACAAGATTTGCTTGGTCGGCTAAAAAAAATATTTTTGGATTTGATTGGCCGGAAATATTTTAATTAAGCTCTCTTTTTTATTATTAAATTTCCATAATTTTTTTCCGTCATCACGGATTTTGATTAATCTTATATAGAATTGTGTGAAATATTCTGTTCAACAAGAAAAAATCCGGCCGACCAATGATTTTTAGCCGGAAAGGTCACGCATACCTATTTGAATGGTGTGATAAGGGGTAAAATTTATCCATTATCACGGATTCCTTTTTTTTTTTTTTAATTCACGCGTTTTAATGTCACATTTATGATTATCTTGGTATGCGTGCTTCACCGCAACACTAAAATAACTGCCGAAAGTATCGCGCATACCAAATTTTAACCCTCCGCAAATATAACTTTTTAACGGTTTCTATATTTCTGTAAAGAGTGAGTGAGACAGATTTTTGGTTCAAGTTGAAACCTTGCATGAGTTCGTCTCTTTCTATTCCCTACGAATTTAACATTTACGATAAGATAAGATAAGATAAGATAAGATAAGATAATTTTATTTTGCAAACATGGGTAACATTAAATGATGACAAAAAAACACAAAACCGTTACCTGCCTCAAAGATACACAATACCGTTAGGCCGGCTCCACACATTGGCCCCAACGCTCGTACCAACGGAGACGGCGCTATACCAGAAAGCAAGACGCAAATAATTCTATCTCGTTTCTTAGTATAGCGCCGTCTCCTTCTATTCGGCCAACAGGGCCAATGTGTGGATCCGGCGTAAAGTGAGGTTGTTTTATGACAGGGCTGCATAGTGTTAACTCTCTTACTCCGATTTCTTTGAAGTCCATAAGACGGCTCCAAGAGTAAGTGAACTGAACTGAACCCCCAAAATGCTGTAGGACATCGTAGGTATGCTGTGACCTTTTCGGAGTAAGAGAGAAAGACCTATGGAACTTCAACATAAATCCGATCTTACTCTTATCTCACTTACTCTTGGAGCCGTCTTATGGACTTCAAAGAAATCGGAGTTAGAGAGTTAACACTATGCAGCCCTGTCATAAAACAACCTCACTTTACGCCGGATCCACACATTGGCCCTGTTGGCCGGATAGAAAAAGACGGCGCTATACTAAGAAACGAGATAGAATTATTTGCGTCTTGCTTTCTGGTATAGCGCCGTCTCCGTTGGTACGAGCGTTAGGGCCAATGTGTGGAGCCGGCCTAACGGTATAGTGTATCTTTGAGGCAGGTAAATAACCTTAAATTCGTAGGGAATAGAAAGAGACGAACTCATGCAAGGTTTCAACTTGAACCAAAAATCTGTCTCACTCACTCTTTACAGAAATATAGAAACCGTTAAAAAGCGGAGAGTTAAAATTTGGTATGCGCGATACTTTCGGCAGTTTGTAAGCACGCATACCAAGATAATCATAAATGTGACATTAAAACGCGTGAATTAAAAAAAAAAAAAAAGGAATCCGTGATAATGGATAAATTTTACCCCTTATCACACCATTCAAATAGTATGCGTGACCTTTCCGGCTAAAAATCATTGGTCGGCCGGATTTTTTCTTGTTGAACAGAATATTTCACACAATTCTATATAAGATTAATCAAAATCCGTGATGACGGAGTAAGGACCTCTTTCAATTCTGTCCAAAAAAATTATGGAAATTTAATAATCAAAAAATTTAATTAAAATGTTTCCGGCCAATCAAATCCACGCCGACCAAGCAAATCTTGTTCGTCTAAACGTTAACTTATATTTTTTATTAAAAATATTAGAATCCGTGATCACGGAGCTTTCAGGATTGGTGGCTCCTCGCCTATTATACGAGTAAGACAGATGCCAACACAACACCTACCAGTCTGTCAAATTTCTTTAATAGATTTTAAAGTTTATTACAAAAGCAAAAGGTCCATGTTCCGTTGGGAAAAATATGGGATAGGTTGACGTGTTCATCTGTACTATCATCATCATCATCATCATCTCAGCCATAGGACGTCCACTGCTGAACATAGGCCTCCCCTTTTGTTCTCCACAGATACCGGTACTATAAAAATAATTCCGTTCTATTCTTAAAAAATATGATAAACCATTGTAAACTGTAGCTACAGTCATTGCACAGTTATTTTACTTGAGTCATCTCAACTGTTTTGTACTGAAACAATGAATGACTTAGTACACTTATTAGTATGAAAATTATTGTGTTTTATGAGGATAATTAATGCTAATATCTTTGTGTATTATGTTTTAATAATAAGTCTGGTAGCAACAGATGTAGCATTCAGACGTTTGGAAGTCTGACAACTTATCTTAAAAAGGGGTATCGTATTCAGTGACGGGTTGTGAATTGTGAAAAATCTTGTGTAAGAGACTATCTTGAGACAAATAAGGTAACAAAAGGTTCTGTAATCATTTTGAAAAACAGTGACCATGGAGTCTCTTGCCCATTCTTCTCCATTAGATCTACGCTTTAAAGGAAGAGAAAAAAAGCAGTACCTACAAACCTAATATAGTCGCTGAAACTGATACTGTAGCGTGATATAGTATGTGAAAAACGTTTTTCCGAGAGTCGTTGATTTAAAAATTAAGCTGCATCTAGGTAAGAACGGCTATCGCCGATCGGGGCTTATTAGCGAAAGACTAGCACGAGTTTTGGCAGCCGGTATACTAAAAAAGGAGTATCGTATTCAGTGACGGGTTGTGGAAAATCTTGTGTAAGAGACTATCTTGAGGCGAATATGGTAAGCAATGCTGGCCTAAGTATGGGTTTCTACTGTAACGGTCACCTCTACATTAAAGTTCACTGAACATAGTTTTTTTTTTGAACTTTAGCTCAATAATATTTTTTGTTAATGCTGGCTGCACCACAAATTGCATCATCACTTACTAAAAAACAAATGACAATCAACAAAAAATGTCTGAGCCTTTATTCCACAGTATGTTGAACTGGGGGTTTCTACTGTAACGGCGATTTTACATTAAAGTTCACTGAACATAGTTTTTTTTTTTCAATTTAGCTCAATCATCGTATAATGCTGGCTGCACCACAAATTGCATCATCACTTACAAAAAACAAATGACAATCAACAAAAAATTCCAGATCAATTCCACAGTATGTTGAACTGGGGGTCTAAACGGGCGATTTTAGGAGAATTTATGAATTATCATAATATTTTATAAATTTTTGTCGTTCATAAATGGAATACTTGTTTGCTTGAGCAATACTATAAGTATTCCATTTTACGAAGTAAATCGCAATTGAAATTACGATACTGATGTATTGATTTTTTTTCTTTAACGATATTCTGACACACAAATGCATCTCTATCTTTCCCCTTATCAGTGTACTGATAAGAATTTAATTGGTTAGATAACCTGTCACCTGCCACTTGCCCTGATGCAATCTTTATCCGAGTCGCGAGGCGCAGAGACACGATGTTTTTGCATGGGGTTTTGCAAAACTGGGTTAGTGTTGTCAACACCATCGTTAAAACGTCATCAAGTTTACGGCCTCTGACTTTTTTGAGTAGCCATGAAAGACTTTTAAAGCAAATGTATTCTCAACCAAAAGTAATGTAAGACTTACTTAAAGTCCATGGAAAGCATGTGTATATGTAAACTTAAATTGATTGCTAACTAAGGAAATTGATTTACGAGTTGGTTAAGTTTTATCAAATATTGCCTTACAGCCAAGAGTCAATAAGAAGACGTTAAGTAACAACTAACGTTACAAAATAGCTATGGTTATTGTACTTTATTCCAAAAAAATACTGGCTATTACCGTTTGACTCTAATAAATATGAACACGATTTTAACGCGTTTCAAACCAAATGATTTCACCAGAAAAAAAAAACTTTTCTGTTTTTATTTAAAAACTAAAAACGATCATACCTAAAACTTCAGCCTGATATTTGATAAGCTCTAGAAACACCAACTGCTCATGATGGCGACTATCAAATATCAGACTAATTGTTGGGCAATCTGAACTCCAAATGCGTATGATGTCAGTCTTGATTGCTTTTAATTGAGTTGGGGATTTGTTGAATGATTCTAGACCAAAAATAGCTTTGCTTCAGTCTTCTTGCGATTCTTTAGGGTCAAAAAGTGCATGGACTAAGATAGAAGCAGTGTTTCTTATTATTGATAGCAAATGCAATGAAAACCTTCGATGTCTGTTGTACTTCCAAAGGCATATGGTGTAACATTGCGAATTTAAAAAATCGAACCTTAATTCAACAGTTCTTTTTGTTATGAATGGGTTTACTCACACATATTTTTTGGTGTCTAATATCAAATGAGTCGCTTTTGACTAGAACCCTCACTTTTTTTTCAGTAGCCGTTTACGTTTCCGTCCCCGGGCCATTACCCTGTTTGAAAAATCCAGCCGGCTTTAATAATGTAAATTGTAATTTTACAATAACCATTACCACACTTCTTTGGAATTTACAATAGGAAAGAGAAAAGCAAGTGTTCCCAACTGACGTCAATCTAATAACCACATTCTTCATTAATACATTTTGTTAATTAAGGGTATTGGTTAAGCTTTTCTTTATTTTGGTTTGTGGGATTTCCATTTGCCCTAGAGTAGCGGGATGTTTATTTAAATTTAATAATTATTATCCTGGCTACAGAAATATAATATACAGAGGAGCTCGTGGCTAAATAATCACAGCCGCACAGGCCGATCTTCTGGGTTAAGCCGCGCTTGCCGAGGTTGGTCTGTGGATGGGTGACCATCTGTCATAGCGAGTTTCCTCCGTGCCTCGGAAAGCACGTAAAGCCGTTGGTCCCGGTTGTCATTTGTAGATCTTTGACAGTCGTTAATGTTAGTCAGAAGCTCTAAAGTCTGACAACCAGTCTTACCATGGGGTATCGTATTACCCAGTTACTGGGTTGTGGAGGTCCGACAGGCAGTCGCTCCATGTAAAATACTGATATCCAGCTAAATCTGGTTCGACTGGAAGCCGACCCCAATATAGTTGGGAAAAGGCTAGGCAGATGATGATCCTGGCTACAGAAATGACACTTTATCATTAATTGAATTAGATATTTATAGGCTAGGACAGAAGGTATCTTTTTGGTTTGCAAATAGCAAGTGTGGTCACTTATTTTACTTACCAAAACACGTTCCATTATTTCCCCTGTGTCATTTCTGAAACTGAAAGTTAGTATCATTTTTTTTTGTCCCAATTGAAATAGAAATTAAATCAAATGAGTCCTCCCATCCTGGGTGAATCAGGGGGGACAGTCAGACTCTTTTTGACTGGTTGAAAAGTTCAACCTGTTTCATCAACGCCACAGTGGCCTTTCAACACGGTCCAGCGACGGTTACAGGCGGTTGTCAATAGGGGTGCTCAGTCATTTTGCTGATAGATCCTTAAGAGGATATACGAGTGGCCTTTTCACCATATAAATGCTCTCCTCGCCTGTTTTGCGAGAATATTCGTATAGAACTCTACACGGCGGCGTCCGTCGTGGGCCTGGGCTGGTTTTTGATAAGTCGGCGACTGTTATTTATTACCTTCAAGTTAAAGAAAGTACATAAAATAACACACACTGTAACTTGATCTAACTCGATGATAAAATATTCCACATAGCAGTTCTAGTTAAGTACATAGATCGTATGTAAACCTTATGTAAAGCACACATATTGGCTTAGGCATTAGCTGAACTGCCGTATCTAGCACATACATGTTAAACGCTTCTATAAGGCATTTATCTTTAATCTATATGCAAAAGGTGTTCTCACATTATCCCAATTGTGGAGATACGTGTTTTTGCGAGAAACAATAAATCTCATAGAGTTTTCTCGAAAAATTCTGTAAGTGCCATAGAAATCTAAAGGTGCTGATAGACTTGTGCATTCACTTGTAACTGAACATCGAGCATTCGCAATTTTAATTTAGCCGAACTGAAAAACAAACCACGAACATTTTCACGATCTATCTGGCGAACGGGGTCAGAGCCCATTCGTACCCTAAGATTCGCACCCTGTGCCCACTCGTACCCTGGAAGTTTTGAGGGGCCCACTCGTACCCTGAAGAATATTTATTTTTATTCATTCTTCTAATATAAGTACATGTACATGTGTATACTGCAGCTTGGTAGTCCTGGTACAGTCGCGCAGAAAAGTGTAAAATAAAAAATATAGTAATTCGGTAGAAATCATGTTTATTTCAAATAAGATTAAGGGCGACTTTCACCAAAAGTTAAACATGTTTTATATTTTATTTAATGTCAAAATTCATAGAATTTTGACATTAAATAAAATATTAAACATGTTTAACTTTTGGTGCAAGTCGCACTAAGTTTAATAAATGCCTCTAGGCTCTAGGCATTAAGTCAGTCTTTAAAATAATTAATCAACTTTTGGTTTCTTGTACATCAGTAAATATTTAGCAAAATATATGATAAACTATCTTTATGCAGTAAAATAAAACTGTGTAACTATTTAAATAAAATTTCAGTAGTAATTGAATTTTAGATTTTGCATCCAGTGGACAAACAAATAACCAAATATCAATACCAATATAACAAAAATAACAATTAATTGTTACTCCGGTTTTGCTTTGTCTGCTCCGAGGTTTCTGGTCCGATTTCGATGATTCTTTTTTTGTTTGATATACTTAGTATATCTGCCATTTGACGCCATAAAATTTGGGTTGAATAGTGAAACTAAAAATAAAAAAAAACAAAAAAAATGTAACCGTCTTCAAAACAACCACAAAAAAGTTCAAAATAACCTACAAAAAACTTTTCTGAACAAAAAGTTTATTTCGCTAGGCGAACTTCATTTATTAAAAGACCAAAGACACATTGAACAGTCTCGTATTCGCAGTCACTTTCAAGAACCAATATGTCACCGAAGCAGCCATAACATACAAACAAAATACCTTATCTAATTTTGTAACCCGTTTTTTTTAACAAGCCATTCGTAGAGAGATAATTTTACATAGCCTATCGACAGGTCGCAGTGGTAGGCGCCCATGGCGACGGAAGTCGCTTGATGATCTCCGGCCACCGTAGGCGCGGGCATGCGGGCAGCGAGTAAAGGGCAACTCGCTGCCCAACCAAGGACCATGCCCGGGTCGACGGCGCGTTCGGCTCCGCCCACGCGCGCCTCAAAGAGCGTCAGCATAATGACGGGGCCCCCGTCTCAGAGGGCCAAAGCCTGCCGGGGTCGCGGGATTATTCCCTTACCGTAACCCCGGAACATAACAGGCTATGAAGGACACCGTGGATTTTAGTCAGTAGAAGTCTGACAGTCCCTCCCGCCCTGCCCGGGGTTGGAGGACTCATTTGATGATTTTACCACGCTAAAAAAAAAAAGCCTATCGACAGGTTATAATTATTATTATCACGACGGATTATCATTCATCATTACTCTTTTTAATCGACTTAAAAAAGAACGAGGTTATTTCATTGAGCTGTTATGATTTATTAAATTAATTCCGTAAATAAACTGTTCACAAGTGTACTCTGTTAACCGTTTCTTTTGTACAATATAGCTAATTTTATCTCAGGGTACCAATAGGCACCTGAATAGGTGCCGAATCATTAAATTATATTGCATTATAATAGAGTGGACGAATGGGTACCTTAAAAATAATATTTTTTATTAAAATATTAATTGGTACCCTACCAGGAGACCAATGGGCACCTATATAGGGGCCGAATCCACAACTTTTATGCTAGGGTACGAATTTTAGGGTACGAATGGGCTCTGACCCGGCGAACGCTATAGTTGTGGTCGTGAAAAGATGACAGAATTGAAAATCTATATTGAAAACAAGGTTTTTTTGACTATGTAGGTACAGCGTCAAGATGTGTCTACCTCTTTAAAAGTATCGACAGGAACCACATAAAGAGATAAAAATAAATCTTAAAAAAAAACAAGCATGTTTCCATTCATTTCATGCTTTGTAAAATAATTTTAACTATCCCCGGTCATTTTCTTACCGGCTGCGGCTTGTTGGTCAGTAATTCGTCATTTAATTAGGCTAATTTAGTATTCATAGTGGCAAATAAAACCATGTAAAAAACTAGTTAAGTACGCAGATCAATTAACGCCATTATTTCGACCATACTCCGCACAGATACATACCTATGCGAACAATTTTATCTTAAGTGCGGTCTATATCGGGCAGCGAGTAAAGGGCAACTCGCTGCCCGACCAAGGACCATGCCCGGGTCGACGGCGCGTTGTGTCCCACGCGCGCCTCAAAGAGCGTCAGCATAATGACGGGGCCCCCCTCTCAGAGGGCCAAAGCCTGCCGGGGTCGCGGGATTATTCCCTTACCGTAACCCCGGAACATAACAGGCTATGAAGGACAACACCGTGGATTTTAGTCAGTAGAAGTTTGACAGTCCCTCCCGCCCTGCCCGGGGTTGGAGGACTCATTTGATGATTTTACCAAGCTAAAAAAAAAAAAAAAAGTGCGGTCTACTAAACTTGATACCATCAGTCCATCAAGGCAATTTGTATGCTACTTAAATACTTCAATATAGTATCTTAATTTATTCTAAATACTTTAAGGCGAATCGGCGTTTAAGCAACAAATTAGGTACATTTCATACAAACTATAAAGTGCTTATTTTTCGATGAATGATATTCATCATCAATGAATGAAATTTCGTATCCATTTATGACAAACATAAGTGGGATTAAAAATTAGTAGGACGCATTTTTCTGGTTATGAATTCGGTGGGTTTATTTTTAACCGACTTTATTGTACACCGTTTCAGGTCCGATTTTTGTTTTGCTTTTAATAGTAAATTAAACATAAAAAAAAAATTAATAAAAACTTAGGTACTTAAAAAAGCTTCCGACTGTTTTTTTTTTATAAATAAGACTGCCAAAATGTCGTTAACTAATAGAACTGTTTAAGTATGCTTTTTATGAGCGTGGAGTTTTATTAAAATCGATTGTCATTCTGAAAAATAAAGCACTTTAAATTTTATTTCTATCTGTCATACTTAATTTGTGTGGTCAAGCAAATTGATTTGAAATTTATCACTTTTTTTTTTGTTAGGATTATAAAATGGGTTTTTCCTCATAAGAAGCCCCTTTTTTCATATTTTTTGAATAACTTATAAAAAAAAAATTAAAAAGACTTGATGCAGTTTTTTCTTTTTTAGCCAAGCTGGTTTCTAAGTCGTAAATTGGATCATTATCGTTAAACCGCAAAATCGCTTTAAACAGGTCAATAATTCCCTTTTTTTTGTTTTTAGGTACGTAAGAATTCATCTACCTACATCCTGTATGAATAGAAGTTGAAAACCCAAACATAGTAAGGTAAAGTTAGTTATAGAAGATACTTGGACATTGGACAACAATTTAGGTACTAGAGCACCATTCGGTCGCGGGGCTAATGAATACAGTGACCCCGGAACGTAAATGGCTATTGAAGGACACCGTGGATTTTAGTCAGTACAAGTCTGACAGTCCCTCCTGCCTGCCCTGGGTGGCAGCCGGCAGGACACATTTGTATATTCTACCAGGTTTAAAAAAAAGAGCACCGTTTTAGTGGATCATTGCATTTAAAGTCACATTAGTCTATCCAAAGGCTGTCTGGCTATCGTTATCAACAATTTAGCTTGTAAAAAGCGATCTCTGGAATTACGATACAAAACGCGAGCGTACCATGGGCCTAATAATATAGAAATAAATCAAAGAATTAACCGCCATTGTTTGTGTAATCAACGCATCAATCTCATCTTGAAGGACCTCGAAGTAAATACCAAACGGTTGCTCACGATCTTAGGTAAATAAATGACGTATATAACAGCCTCGTGTTTCTCACGCCACCATTGTGAAATAACACTAGGTATCAGTAGACAAATTCAGAAGAAAACGACGTCAAATTCCACTAAGTACCTACTGCATTGAGATTTTTCGGAAAACACGATTGACTCATCAAAAAACGACAACATAGCGACTTTTGTTTTTTTTTTCGAATTAAATTAATGGAGATGAGAACTAAAGCAACGTCACAATTGCTTGGCAACTTTTAAAAATGTGTAATATAAATAAACGTTATTAAAGGAAAAGACGTTTAAAAGTTGAAGGCCTCTCTCAAGGGTCTCGAAGGTTTGACGCAGATCGACTTCGCAAATTGTACACTTGACGCAAAATGTGCACTTCGTAAAATGTGCACTTTACGGAAAATGTGCACTTCACAAAATGTGCACTTGACGCAAAATGTGCACTTCGCAAATTTTGCGTATGGGATATAAAAAACTGACTCAACTTTAACTATAAAGAAACAAACTTATAGGTACCTTTAAGATTTCGATAGACAAAATTGACGAAATGTGATGAATAATTCCGGAAAAAAGTTTTGTATCGGGAGTAGTATATTATGTAACCAATGACGTCATTATAATGACGTATGCTCTCGGCCCCGTTTGAGTACGCTTTCACAACTTTCCAGTATAATCGATACGTTGGATGTTCATAAATAAATTTATTTCATGTCTCTTACAATGTTGAGGTTAGGTACTGTCACATACAAAATACTAAAACAAGAAAACGGTTTCAACTTCGGGCAATAATAATCGATACTCAATTTATTTTTAATAAATATAATAATATTATTGTGTTAGGAAGTTAATAACATACTATACATAATTTTACCATTATATTAATTCAGATTTAATGAATATTTATTAAATATCATGGAGATTTTCGGACTTGAAAATTGAAAATTAAAATAATTAAGGTCGTTTCTACTAGACAACTTGGTTTGAAGTTTGTTATACTTTAAATGACGTACGTCAATCTGTCTCAAGTCTTGGTATTGTCCTCTATTAATAACATTGAAATCCGCCGTCAATGGACGTCGTCGTAACTTACGTCATTATTTTTTGCTTTTGCTCAGTTTTGAATGCTTCCGTATATAAACAATGAGCATGAGGCCTTATTTTTATACAAAACGCCTGTTGTTTTTGTTTTTCTTAAATTCAGTTCACTGTAATTTAAAGTAAACGTATTTAAAAATCCATAAAAAAAATGTTTTTTTTTTGCTGCAGAAGTGTCAAAACAAAAATTTTTGTACTAAGACTTTCATTATGTCCTTATTTTCATCTTGATAGCGTTCAGTGTTTATTGATGAGATTTTAAGATAATTTTACTGTCAGTATGTTTTCGTAAATATTATTGCTTGGCATTTACTTTTTGTTCTTTTAACTGCTGCCTCGTTTAAATAAACACTTATTTTATTGTTAATTCCGCTGTAAAGCCTAATTAAGTGAAATGTCATGTGACTAAACTGTGTTTTTCTGCGAAAAAATACACGAAAACTCGTGTAAAGTGTCACCCTGAAATTATTACAATGTGTGTTGTACTTGGATACTACGAGGGCGGAGTGATAAGTCTGGTAAAAATGAAATAAGGAAACAACTTTAAAAAAAAATTATGATTTATTTTTCAACGTAATTTCCATCTAACTCAATGCACTTCATCCAGCGTTTCTCAAACTTTTCGATCCCTTCCGTAAAGTATGACTTAGGCAACCCTTCGAAATAGGCATTGGTTTCGAGTATGATCTTCTCGTTGGAGCTAAATCTTTTTCCGCCGAGCCATTTTTTTAAATTCGGAAACAGAAAATAGTCGCAAGGGGCCAAATCTGGCGAATATGGTGGGTGAGATAGCAACTCATATCGCAACTCATGTAATTTGGCCATGGCAATCGCGCAGGTGTGCACTCGTGCGTTGTCTTGGTGGAAGAGGATTTTCTTCTTAGCCAAATGCGGTCGTTTTTCAAGTAAAATTTGGTTAAATTGGTCCAATAAATTGGCATAATATTCGCCATTGATCGTTTTACCCTTCTCTAGGTAGTCAATATGGATTACCCCATGTGCGTCCCAGAAAACTGTAGCCATCACCTTATTGGCCGATAAAACTGCTTTGGCCTTCTTCGGAGCTGGTTCGCCCCTAGCAATCCATTGTTTCGACTGTTCCTTGGTTTCTGGTGTATGGTGGTGGATCCACGTTTCGTCTACCGTTATAAAACGACGCAAAAAATCAGGTTTATTCAGTTGTAACAACGCCAAACCTGCCTTCGAAGTGGTAACTCGCATGCGTTTTTGATCAATAGTCAGTAAACGCGGCACCCATCGCGCGGAGACCTTTTTCATATCTAAATGTTGGTGTAAGATATTGCGCACACGTTCGTCTGAGATGCCTACTATCTCGACTATCTCGCTCACTTTTACTCTTCGGTCATTCAACACTATGTCATGGATTTTAGCGATCATCTCTGGAGTAGTGACCTCAACTGGGCCTCCTGGGCGTTCAGCATCACTTGTGCTTGTACGACCACACCGAAAATCCGTAAACCATTTGAATGATTTTAATCGATGGAGCAGAGTCCCCATAATATTTATCAAGCCTTTGTTTAGTTTCCGTAATAGTTTTTTTGCGCAAATAATAATGTTTAATCAACACTCGAAATTCACTTTTTTCCATCTTTGCGAAAATGCGTTAAATTGTTTTCATTTAATGGCTTTCAAAAAAAAACTAACCAGCGGTACTGGCTGAAAATTTAAATATAGTCTCTCAAAAGAGTTGTGAACAAGGAGGTTACATGCGATTTACGATAATTTTATTCCAAAATAGATTTTTACCAGACTTATCACTCCGCCCTCGTAATTGGCAAGTAATTTTTATCTACTTGTTTTTGCCAGTTGTGGATAATTTCTTCATACTTTTAATTAATTTAACTCTGTTTACCTGCATAAAGTTGCTTTTATGTTCCAAAGTATTTTTTTTTTCTATTTTTTTTTGTTTGTTAAATCATAAATAACTTCAATAATTGCGTCCTATAAAGTTAATGATTCACAAAAAAAAACTTTTTTCTGAAAGTTACAAGAAAAGTTATCATGTTTCATGTCAACAAAAACATAATTATCAAAGTGTAAACCTTGGACTTGTACTGAATCCAAGGATAAGTTGCAAGTGGCGCTTCGTATTACAATTAATTTGCGTCACGATTCTGCATACTTGTTATGATACTAACATTTATTTATATAACCAGCTAGCTTCGGATTAGTTCCAGATTATCAGATAGTAAAAATAGATTGACCGGTTATTATTAAAATAAATACAATATTTAATTGAATGTTTGGTATCCAGAAATATTAAACGTGATGAAAAACATGTATAGGCATATTCCATCTACCTGTCAAGGTGTCTGTGTTTTTTTAAATCATTGAACCACAATAGGCATTTCTCCTTTGTCATTGGTGCTCTTACAAACATTTAAAGTCACAAACATAAAAAGCAAAACAGAATATTCACTTTTAAACATTATAAAACTGTTCCATACTAGTCCACAATGTATTACTTACGGACTTAGTTGTAATTAAAGGTACCATGTAAGTGGCACTTAGACACTTTTATGACGCAGATCACGTATGCGCCATGCCAGTACTTTTACAGGCACGCGATGCGGTGGTCCCTGATATTAGACTTGCCCTTTTTGTACGCGACTGTACGTGATTCGAGTTGCGTAATTCGGTATTATACTTTATTTGTTTTAAGTTTTTGAATAATCGTGGTAATTTATCGGTGTCAAACGTATAGCTTGATTATATGTATATATATTATTGTTTTAAATTGTAAAACAAGGTTCTATAACTTTTTTTAAACCATTATATCATCCAATCATAGCTCAAGGTTATTGGGATAAAAAATAAAACCCATTGTTTTTAATAATTGATAATGTATTCGTAATTATAATTGGGTTTGTGTAAGTATTCAAAATGTAAAGAATAAGGAAAAATAATGAATAAAAGAATAATAATTTTATTTATATAATGGATGAAGTGAACAAATTCTGTAAATTATCTTCTCTATAATGAAATGAACAAGGTCGTAGGTCAAAAATATTTAAAATCTCAACGAAACGAAACAAAATACCTACATTTATCTGGAATGAGATCACCGTTCCATTCAATGAATGAGTCGAGACTTTGGCTATTAGGTATCGAGAACAGTAGGTAATTTGTCTACTCAAACACTACTATATAAACGGATAATTAGTTACCGCTTTATCCGTAACCGGTGAAACTGGCCCTTAAGAGTCAGTTGTTTAAATATTAGTTAAGCTACTTTTGGTAAAATTCCATAATTTTGTTAGCCATTTGCTAAAGAAATGTAAGTAAAGGATTTAACTATATGTAGTTAGTTTAACCTGCTGCGACATTAGATTGATTGAAAATAAGGTGACCATTCTGGCTTCTTCAGAAGCGGTTGTTAATTCCTGTAATAAAAAATTTACATTACAAGTAAGACAAAATATTATATGCCTTAGTATTTGTGGTCGCGGGACTAACGAACTACCGCGACCCCGGAACGTAAAGGGTAAATGAAGGACACCGCGGATTTTAGTTAGTACGAGTCTGACAGTCCCTTCCCCTTGCCCTGGGAATAATATTTATGATAAATTATATTTATTTTGAAAGTTTGTTTTTAAAAAACACTTTCACACGTCATATTATGATATTTTTTAAAGCTAGATGAGGCCGGTGTTTCGTACCTGACTACTCTGAGAAGAAATATCCGAAACAACATCAGAGGTCACTATCTCTTTTAAAGTCCACCATACGACGACCATGCAGGTGTCTGAAATGGTCTTTTAAAGAAAGAACCACACAGATTTGAGAGGACCTGTCCAAAGATATTTTTAAAGAAACGAAAAAATTCAGATTGCGAGCAGGGTTCGAACCTGCGTCTTCTGGATAGGTACTCCAGACGCCTTAACCAACTAGGCTATCGCAACCACTACTCACAATAAGCTGAAATTTCTCGTTCCCTTGTTTTTGAACGCTGTTTACACGTTGCGCCATCTATTGGTATTGTTTCAAACTACTTACCAACCAACACGTCTGATATTAGTTTCTTTAAAAATATCTTTGCGAAGACGTTATTGCGTATAAAAATATAACTTTAGGACCTGTCCAGTCAGTGCAAGCATTTATCAGTTATCGTGTAGCTCAACCTGTAACTCAAGGAGCTCAAAATTTGTAGAGAGCACCACATCTTTGCGAGTCAATCTCCACTTGAGCAAATTTTCATTGTTGACTAGACCAGGGCCCTGAAATGGTAGATTCTGACCAACCTCGTTTTCTGGTATTACACATACAATAAGCGCCCACAACCCAGTAACTGGGTTATGGATTGTGGGGTTACGATACGCCTTTTTTTGTTATTTTAAGCTTGGTAAAATCATCAAATGGGTCCTCCCAACTAGGGCAGAGCGAGAGGGACTGTCAGACTCGTATCGACTAATATCCACTGTGTACTTCAATAGCCCTTTAAGTTGCCCGCGCCTATGGTGGCCGGAGATCGTCTGGCGACGTCCGTTGCCATGGGCGTCTACCGTGGGCGTGGGTTGGAGGGTGGACGCTGTCCTCTCCCTCACGCGACGCGCCTCCTCCTTTGTCATCAACTTAGTCGCCTTTTCCCAATTATATTGGGGTTAGCTTCCATTCCACCCGGATGCAGCTAAATAGCAGTATTTTACATAAAGTGACTGCCTTTTTGACCTCCACAACTGAGTAACTGGGTAATACGGTACCCCTTAGTAAGACTGATTTGATCTTAGTTGCAATACTGTATGTTAATTCTAGTATGTCCATGTCCACAATCATCAATGAAGCCAACGCTAACGCCAACGTCATAGATAACAAAATAAAACAGAAAGTCCACTGCTATCTGGTTTTAACAATGGAACTCATTGAAGTTCTGTCAGGAGGTGATTGTAGAGTAGGATAACAAAGTAATTGACGTCAGGCACAATGATGGAAATAATTATAGTGCCATTATGCAGTTAGTGTTGATTGGTGAGGGTCAGTGTCGCCTATGGTGGTTAGGTGGAGATACGACATTTGTATTTTAGTTGATCGCGCCTAAGTTACGTAAACTGTCACTCGGGGTCTGTGACACCCCGGCCGGTATAATATCAAATCATGAACCATATACCGATACTTGATCAGAAAAACGTCTTTTTATAAAGCTTGGTTAAAGTTTCTAGCTTAAAAAGATACGCTGGGGTGTGCTACACAGTACGCGACCAATTTAGATGTAGGCAATGGCGTTTGGAGTTAAGACATTTTTGTAGGTAGATAGAATTTATAGTCACTGCAGATACGACTTTTTGCTCGAGATGAGTGAATTAATCGGATTTAATTTTAGACGGAAAAGCCAATAAAGGAATACCTACGATATTACCTAGTAACCTAGTTGAAGAGGAAAAGGCTAGTTTTTTTTTTCTAAAATATCTGTCGACATTCAAAAGATTCAATTTTTTTTTTATAATCAAAAAAATATTTGCTGTTTTCCTTATCTTTTTTGATAAAACATATTAAATCACCTCAAATGTAAAAAAAAGAAATGCTAATAGAAAACAAAAAAAAAAAAAATGGTTTTCCTTATTTTTCAATAAAACTCGGAACACGTCTTTGAAACTTAAAAATAAATGATATTTCCTTAATAAAAAAAAGTAAAGTGAAATGGCCGCTTACCAAACATTCTAAATTGACGTCAACAGCCTAGATTAGACCACATGTACCTTTCATTTTACTTATGACTAGGTTGTCTCCTAATTTTGTGGACTTTCTAAATAATTTTGGTGATAATTTCTATCTTTTATCACCATCATTTATTAGTTTTAATTCATAAAGAGGTTTACCGAATAGGTGGACCGACGACATCGTAAGGGTCGTGGGTAGCCGATGGATGCAAGTGGCGAATTGTCGTTCGGCGTGGCGGTCTAAGAGGGAGGCCTATGTTCAGCTGTGGACGTCTTCCGGCTGATGATGATTTACCGAATTGTATACCCACATTTCGCCGTTTATAAGTTCCATTTGTTAGGCGGTTTATTCTTGAAGTGGTGTATTAGGGATCAACCGCCCTTGTACACGTTTATACATGAGTCCGTTTGACAAAACGTGATAAACTAAGTTTAGCTAATGGTCCCATAGCTTTCTCATATAAGGACACCGCAGACGTGGAACTTAAGGAGAAACTGAATGTTTAGTTTGGTTTTTAGTCAGTCAAGATTGACAGTACCTACCTTTCTACACATGGGTAGGTGGAGAAGAATCTGTATCGATACTGTTTACATTATACAAATAATCTAAAAATAAATTGACATATTGCCTGCATATATCTTTAATTATGAAGTGGTTTATTTTTAAGCTTCGTAAAGATATTTCGATGTATTTTTTTTAATAAACTACAAAATAATATTAATTTACCCATTTACAGGTAAAAATTTACATTTGTATGAACCATAAAAAAAAACCGGCCAAGTGCGTGTCGGGCCACGCACAGTGTAGGGTTCCGTAGTTGCCCATCAAAATACTTATGCGTACTAACTAAACTGATTCGCTGAATGTAATTTTAAGAAGAAGAATTTTCAAAATCGGTTTCGGAGTCTTTGAGAAATCAGGGAAAATACATAAGAAAAAAGATTACGACGAATTTAGAACCTCCTCCTTTTTTTGAAGTTAGTTAAATAGTTGACGATAAAAACCTACCTATCCCCAAAAAAACATACCGTAAAAACATACCTATTAAAGCTGTAAATGCAATAAACTCTATCAATAAAAATAGCTATGAAAGTGAGATTAATGAAACGATAAATTCAATAATTAAATGGTTATCCAACAATAATTTAAAAATCAATTTAGAAAAAACAAAAATTATGTTCTTCAGTCAACGTTTACCGTCACCCAATCTCAATATTAAATTTCAAGGAACAGTTATTAAAGAAGTAGACTCCGCTAAATTTCTGGGTGTTACAATAGATAAAAATTTAAATTGGAAAGAACACACTGAGCATCTGAATAAAAGGATTAATTCTTCCGTATACGCACTCTATAAACTTGCACCTGTTGTAAATACTAATGCACTTTTAACTGCCTACCACGGTATAGTCGGATCCATATTAAGATTTGGCATAATATTCTGGGGAAACTCTACCAATAAGGAAATGATATTTAAATCCCAAAAAAGGTGCATTAGGGCTATGTTTGGCCTAAAAGTTACAGATATATAGCTGCAAACCCTATTTTATTAAACACAACATTTTAAATTTACCGTCTTTATTTATTTTTGAAGTTGCTAATTTTGTCCAAACGAATCCTAAACTATTTAAAAAATTGTCAGAAGCACAGAATATATAATAGTACCTAAAGGAAAATAAAATAAATATAATAGTACCTAAAAAAGAAGTTACGATTCGCAGTCGTCGACACAATGACAGGTTAGAAATAATTAGACCAAGTACTGCATTGATGCATAAAAGTATATTTTACTTAGCACCTGTAATTTATAATAAGATTCCCAAAAATATTAAGCAGTTACCAAGCAGATTGTTCAAAATACAGCTTAAAAAATTTCTCGTAAGTAAATGCTATTACAGCCTAACTGATTTTTTAGGGTTCCGTAGTCAACAAGGAACCCTTATAGTTTCGCCATGTCCGTCCGTCCGTCCGTCCGTCCGTCCGTCTGTCCGCAGTTTAGCTCAGAGACGGACAGTACTAGACAGCTGTAATTTGGTGTAAATATACGGATTTGTTGTGCCAAAAAAGTGGTAAAATAAAATCTCGTAAAATATTTTTTTTTAGGGTACCTCCAGTACTTACACGTGAAGTGAGGATTTTTTTTTTCTCGCGTACCCCTTAGTGTGGGGTATCATTAAATAGGCCTTTAAAAAATAATGATAGTTTCCATTAACAATTTTTTGATAAAAAAATTCGTTTGTGAAATATTAAGCTGTAAAGTGCTAAATTTTGCTCGATTCGAGTGTCCCCCCCCTCTACCAGCTAAACGGTTATGTTTGGGGGTGTGAAAAAATTCACAATAGTAGTATATATAACGAAGTTTAAAAGAAAATTATCATGACTAAGTAGGCTTTACAACTTTACGAGTAATAGTCGACCAACTTATAAAATGTACTTATATCCATGTTTTCTTAAACAAAATGTATCGGAGACAACTGCAAATGTAAGTTTGTCAACTTTATTTTTACAGCTTCTATAGGTATGTTTTTAGGGGATAGGTAGCGTTTTTATCATCAAGCTATTTGTGACTGGATTCAAAAAAAGTGGAGGTAAACGGTGGAGGCTCCGTACAAGTTTGGGCTGGGATTTCTGCTGAGGCCCTGCACCGATTTTGGTACTCTTTTCAAAATGGAACTCTAAATGCAGAGAGTTACGTCGCATAAGTATCCTCAATGGGAACATGTAACCTAAGGGGTACTCTACACTGTTCATGGCCCCAGGACTTGGACCGGTTTTTTTGCATATTAATGCATGATAATTACGCGTCTAAAAAAATTAACCATACCGCCAGAATTGTACATGACTACCTTAAAAGAGGTCGGTAATCGAACTCATGCAGCCATGGCCAGCGCGAAGCTCATTAGGACTTAAACCTGTATCGTAGCACGCCTGGGATGTTTTTAGCTTCAGATCTTTATATCGTAAAAATAAAGTTGACAAACCCCCCACCAATCACGCTTCCCGAGCTCATTTTGTTTAACAAGGAATGGGAAGTACATTTCCTCAGTACCTACACCGGCTACCGTAAATTTGGTGCCTACAGCATTTGCTTTTAAATTTCGTCCATATAATACACCTGGATTTTTTCACACTCTCACAAACCGTTTAGCTGGTGGAGGCAATAGCAAAGTATTAACTTTAAAGAAAGTGACAAACGAACAAAAAATTGTTAAAAAACTATCATTATTTTTTAAAACAAATGATAATCTTAAGAAAAAAATGACTACTTTAGTTTTTTTTTAATTTACGTGATTGATTTGTCGGTGCATCAAATGTATTTCACACCAATTTAATGTTTTATCTGTATAATTAAACTTCTCAATTGAACACGGTCTTTGTTTCATTAGGATGGCATACGTAGTTCGGGAGATATTCGGGTTTATGTGACTGACCCGTTATTTTTGGAACCGAGTGTATTTAGAAGTTAAATACAATTGTATAGAACAGAGGTGATTGTTGTTATTACGTTCTTATCAAATGCCACTTGACTTCGATTAATTTTATGTCATAAACTTAACTTTGTACTTCCTGAAAAGTTTACGTCATTACTCGTCACTACGATTCGTGTGAGTGATTATAAATAAAGATGGCAGGGTTTAAACCCAAGACCTAAAACTCGTAAGTCGGGACCGATACCACTGGGCCATCACTGCTCCTCCGGCATGAGTATAATCAGCTTTTAATGTTCCCACTGCTGGGACAGAAGCCTCCTCTCTTTGAGAGGAAACGTGCTGCAGTTGACCACGTGGGCCCTGTACATGATGATAACCCCTACAGTACCTACCTACATCCGCATTTTACTAGCTATGCTCTAATATCGGACTAGAGCCTATTTACGTCAATCGGAAGCGTGCTCAGACTCTAGACTCCAATTCAGAAATTCCTGATGGAAAATCCTCATACGTGTTAGGAATATACACTTATATTTATGTAAATATGTTCTAAAACGTGGCGTTGAGGATATCTACATCAAAGGAAAATTATTACGGCTAAGTAGACTATTACCACAAAACTTTTAAACGTCTGTTGAACACTTGTCTAAAAAAATGTCAAAATAAGACGTTGAAATAAGGTCCGTTATGCAGTCACACTTTTTTTAGACAAGTGTTCAATAGATGTTTAAGTTTTTGTAGTAAGGCTGTACAGGTTTATAAAATGTATTTGGGAAAGATGGTTTTTAAGGAGAGAAAAATTCAATTGCAAAAGGGTGATACCTGTAATATTATATTCGTATCATCACATAACCCATAAAATCTTCTCGTGTCACGGTTTCAATCTCGACTCGTAACAAATATTTGTATGGCCTCCAGTAGTTGTTCTGGGTCTGGATCTTTGGATAAATTATGGAATCAGGCGTTACTTTGTGGAAATCCATGACATTAAAATGTTATGAAAAATATTTAGTTTTAATTCCGCGACAAAAATCCAGGCTTGTTGCAGGATGCAATCCCACCTTATGCAGTCATGCATATGCACATGCAGCAAAGGACCCACCCTCCCGCCCTCATGCATATGCACACATGCAACAAACGGAAAAACAAGCCATGCAATCAAACCTATACTCGACCCGTGTTTCGCCCCTCCACGGGGCATCCTCAGGAGATGTTGACTCGACAAGCGCTCGGCCTCGAAAGAGCCGAGCGCTTGTCGAGCATGAGGGCGGGAGGGTGGGTCCTTTGCTGCATGTGCATATGCATGACTGCATAAGGTGGGATTGCATCCTGCAACAAGCCTGGATTTTTGTCGCGGAATTAAAACTAAATATTTTTCATAACATTTTAATACTGGATCTTTGGGTTTGTGAGTTTCTATGTTTGTGCACAGGAGAACTATAAAGTGTGGCTACGTCATAAAATAATTAGACCACAGAATCCCACACTTTGTGCGTTCTGACGCGCACAGCCGTTTATTTTAGTGCTTAGCCGTTAATGTCTTACTGCTGGTATTCTTTTCAAATATCGCTTCAGACAAGCTATCGAATATTTCGTTACAACTTTTACATAGTTGTAGACAGTAGCTCGATATACAATCAAACAAACATACACACACTTCTATTCTACCAATAATTATCTACTAATGACTATGATCCATGTCAACCCGTTTCCTCCAATTAATTTTGCGACCAACATTATTTTCTTATGTCGAACCACACCCGAGTCGAAACCTAACTGGTCCCGAGTACATACGAACACTTACGAACCTAAATAAAATGGCTGCCGAAAAAAGTTCTAATGTGCACGTTTACGGACAAGGCATGTAACGTTTAAAGCTAATAAATCGAGTGATTAATTGTATCGCGTTCCTAGCCTTATTTAGGGAGATAATCGGCTCCATTGATTTTTTGTTCGTATGGAAGAATAATTGAACGTGATTCGTATTGGTTTGGGCTTTGATTGGTGTTTAATGTTACGGACTAATCGATTTGATTGATGTTTTAAGATTTGGTGTCAATGTACGAGTAATGTGATGATCGAATGGAATTGGATATCTATAGACAATGTTTATGATTGGTCAGATGAATTCCAATGTAGATAGTTATGGAAAATAATATTAGAGAAATTTTGGTACACTTTTTTTTTTAATTGAATCCATTAAATGAGTCCTCCTGCCCTGAGTGGAGCGCTAGACTGTCAGACTTCCCTCAATAGAAAAAAAAAAACAACCAACTGGTTGATTTTTTAAACCTTCAGTTACCTACCCTTTGCATTTCAGGACTGCAGTAACCTCTTCTTCAGTCAGTTTAACAGAGCTTGATAGGCTGTATCAAATTGACGGAGCCTGCAATGGTAGAGGCCCATATATACCGGTACTGAATTAAATAACAGCGTATTTATTTTTTAAATAAAAGAGTCGGTATTCCAGAATCGGTATCTAGCGGTAAAGTTATTTATAATCTTAAAATAATATACATCTCCATAGAAATAATTATAGTTTTGCTTAGGCATTAACAAATAACTTCTAGTGCTATAATATATCTTCAATAATCCCACAAACATCATTCTCTATTTCTATATTAATGATGAAATAAATTATGTAAGGAGCTGATTAAAACATTACTAGTTCATTCCAACATACGACGGCATTAATAAAATATATTGTGGTCGTCTGGCCTCATATAAATGACGTTAATGTTTTCCAGCCGAGTTTAAGAACGCAATTTATATTGCTGATATACAAATGTATTTAGTGAGTAACATACTTCCATTTTGTCTCGAAGAAAACTCGGGTTTGCTCGAAAAATTATGGATAGAGAGTTTATATGAGAATAACTTGCCTCGATTTCACCCAACAGTTACTCGGTTTTTTTTATCGTGGCGTGATGTTATATTGCCTATATGTATAGCCTTCCTCGATAAATATGCTATCCAACACAACAATATTTTTTGAATTCAAACCCGTAGTTCCTGAGATAAGTGGGTAAAATCAAAGACACAAATTCTTCATTATGCCTACAAGTTTACTTACATCTCGTAATCGAGCAAAGATTAGCTTTTCGACATTTAATTATTATCATCATATTTCAATCAATTTACACAAAACCTTAACAAGCTATGCACCTACACATTGCTCGTGAAACAAACGATTAGTGAAAACTGCCTAAAAATCCTTTCAGTGGTTTTAGAGATTGTCGCATACAGACAAATAGACGTGGCGGGAGATTTTTGTTTTATAATAATTACGTAGTGAGTGAACGATTGCACAATAAAATAATTTGTTTAACACATTTCCAATGAACTGACATAATATATAGTGGTAGAGCAGTTGCCTGTACGGACACATTTCAAGGAATGTCCAAACAATTTGACAAAAAAAAAATCTTATTCAAAAGACATTCACCAATAGACACCAATTCAGCAGTAGACCCTCCTTTATCAAATACCTTAAAATGTTTATGGAGTGCGCAAAACAAGACAAGTGCCCAAGCGCATAAATTCACGAGTTCGCGGCGAAAACGTGACTGAATTCCACCAGCTATCATTTTACTTACTAAATTATTCAATAATTGACAATAAATTGTACAAAAACTATTTTATGTGTATTTATAAGCAATTATGTTTTGTATCTAATCTGACAATCTCGATTGGTGGGTTTCTCTACGTGCTAGAGTAGTTAATGGTATTTAATATTTGTTAATGTGCCACACCGAAGGTGTATTACGTTCTATTAATGTTCGGGCTTGGTTGCATTGGAATAACTACTATTTTTAATCTTGTTGACGTGTAGCATGCTACCGTAGAAGAGGATTTTGTCGACGGAAGAAGAGACCACAAAATTACAGAAACATTTCTGTCGTTCTAAGTTTGGTGATGTTCAAAATATACAAAGCAAACGCTTCAATTTGCAGTCGTCTACGGATCGTGCCTTATTCTAGTTAAAAAACTGACTTTATCATAGCCAGGCTACACTAATGGCATTTCCTGATGATTTTAGCGAAAATAGTCTTTGAATTTTCGTATAAACGTCCTTTCACGCGAAAATTAACGGCATTTCCCGTCGAAGTCCTTGTGTTTTTGGCCAGTCTCCGTTTATTACCGTATACGCGACAATTAATTGCGACTTTTCTTTCTCTGTTGTACGCAGGACAAATCGCCAGTCCGGACATAGCTTTACCAATATTATCATGTAGTAAATTCAAAGTACAGGCTGTCTGCATTCCAGCATTCAGACATTATGCGTCACATTACAGACACAATTTGCTGATGGAGGCAGCTGGTTGAGCAACCAAGCATAACCGTTTGTTCTTGATATAACTTGTGGACATTGTATTGTATATGTTATTGTGTGTAGGGGTTTAAGGGATTTGCAGAGAGAGACAGCGATAATATCTTTTTGCCGTCTGCTCTAAACAGCCTATGTTCCTACTTCTAGAAGACAGGTACTGAGAGGGAGTGTGCCATAATCCATTTTTTTTTACAATATTATGAATGTTACCCAGTAACGGTCAATAGAAGTGGCAACTAGGGAACTAATGGCGCTAGTATAGCTTGTTCCAAGCATCGTCATTGGTTCAAGTCAGTTCAAATCTTAAAGATACTTCAAAATAGTACTACGTCATTGGTCGGATTAGGACTAAGCTATGGTGGCGCCATCTACAATTAGCTTTGACTTGCCTTCCCCACTAAGCAGTTATAGTAGGCATACACCATCCTGCCTATCGATACGATAGATTTCACGCTTGCAATTGTTTCAAATCGGCAGTTCGTCCATATACACCATACACCATCCTGCCTATCGATACGATAGATTTGTCACAACTTCAAATCTGCACCAGTGATGCCAACTCAGCAACTAGATCTGGCTATTATTCGGTGACGACAGCTACAATTTCTAGCACCTTTTCATTTCATCATGAGACTATCGAATTAGATTAAAAAAAGTGGTGCAAGCGATTTTCGACCTTATCGACATTAAAATTTAGTTTGTTTTTTCTCACATTCTTATTCGTTAACATTGCTTCTTCATTAAAATCCGGTGTTTGCATCATTGTCAATAAGGTCGAAAATCGCTTGAAGGTCGGAAAATACTTGCTTAAGGATAGCAAGTTAAAAAAAGTGGTGCAAGCGATTTTCGACCTTATCGACATTAAAATTTAGTTTGTTTTTCTCACATTCTGATTCGTTAACATTGCTTTTTCATTAAAATCCGGTGTTTGCATCGTTGTCAATAAGGTCGAAAATCGCTTGAAGGTCGGAAAACATTTGCTTAAGGATTGCAAGTTAAAAAAGTGGTGCAAGCGATTTTCGACCTTATCGACATTAAAATTTAGTTTGTTTTTCTCACATTCTCATTCGTTAACATTGCTCCTTCATTAAAATCAGGTGTTTGCATAAATGTCAATAAGGTCGAAAATAGCATGAACCTTTTTTTAACTTGCTTTCGTGGTCCCTTGACACCTCTCAAGTTTTCAATCGTATTTTGGTTTAAAATGAAATGAATAACTCTTTTTTTTACGAGTGTACATGCGATCCATGTGCGAAAAGCCTCAGTTTTCCTGGTAAGGCCACGTTCACATGGCGATTATTTTCCCGTATACTGTATACAAGATTTTATCGAATAGAGCAGTAATAACAGTTCACAAATGAAAACTTAAAAATAGTTTAAACGGCGTTCATACGGGAAAATCCCGTGTTTGAGAAATATAATATTTTACCGTGTACCGTGCAAAGTTGTCCTAAAACTGGTCAACTCTATTCGATAAAATCTCGTGTACGGTATACGGGAAAATAATCGCCGTGTGAACGTGGCCTAACCGTCCCTGTAGAAAAGTAGCTAAAAAGTTTAGCCACAAGTTACACTTTTTAGCTTTTTTTCTAGCACCTTTATAAAATTAGCTAACTATCTATGAAGTTGCTAAGATGGCATCACTGCTGCCGATTTGACGTTGTGTCAAAAACGATTTGATGACCTATCAAAATTGGCATATCATGCCATCAAATTGGCATTCCACCCCCATACACGTTCAATTCTATTTGAGCAAATTGGCAGTTTTATGCCGAATTGACAAATAGGCAGTATGGTGTATGGCTACCATTACTCAAAGAAAAATAGTAGTCCTGTGGGGGTAACATAGTTGGGAATAGAAGCCAGACAGATGATAATGAAGAGGTTTTCGAAGTCAGTTTTCTATTACCGGATAGCCATTTCGGTTTTATGTATTACCTATATTGTACTTCTATGTAAATATTTGTAACTTTCCATGAAACTTAAAGTTTATGGAGTACCATCCTTCTTGAAGTAAACCACAATTTCGTGAAGGCTTTCCCCAGTAAATGTTTGTTTTCCTGCAATATAATTATATTATTTATTAAAAATCAAAGAAGAAATGGAATGAAGGAAGGAAAGTTCGACTAATTTCCATTTTGAATCCTTAGTTACTTATTAAACAGACTGATGCCTACTTTCAAACGGGTAGTATTTAAACGCAAATAAAAAAATATCATTTTTCTATGCCATAAAATTCCGAATTCCCATCAAAATTACTGATTGCACAGCAAAATATTCAACTCAAAATACACTACAATTTATTTTCAATTCACAAACTGACAAACAAATTGACAAATTTCAGAAAATGTAAATGATGAGTAAGTATGTATTGATAGGCGATTATTTATTTGATATGCAATTTATAATATCCCCTTTCAAACCATGTAGGAATAAAATCTAGGCATGATTCAAAGTCCGCTTTGTATTTATTTGGCGAAATAAAAAATATTATGTGTAATGTTTGTTTTCGTTTACGACACTGTCTTATGCCACGCTCACAACCTCAGGCGATGCGATTTGCAACAATTTACGTCAAGCGGGATGTAACTTGTTTCTTTCCTGGCGGTTTAGGCGCAAAAAGCCTAAAATAAAAGATTTCTTCTCTCCGGTTAAACTAACTTTCTTTATGTCGTGCTAAAAATTCTGTTCCTTTCGAGAATTGTCCATTTTGAGAATTAGGTGTCTAATTCTCAAAATGGACAATTTAATTGAATTTGCCAATTTACGACTCGGTTGCCATTATACGAATTAAGCTTTTTGCACCTAAACCTAAAGGGCGAACATTATCTAAAACACTTTTGAATTCTTTAAAATCTTTTAAATTGTGTTTCTAAAGATAAATATACATAGTTGATACTTAAATCTATTAAAGATTATAGGACGTTTTCATTTTTTTGTGTCGCAGTCTGACGAAACTTTATGTTCCAAAACTTTTAAGTTGAAAGTTCGTTCGTTCGTTTTCGTTTATCGTTTTCCACTTATCTAAGCAACTTCTTTTTTTATTTGTTTTTACCACAGTTGTTGACGCAAAAGCCGTGCCGTTCGATCGGCAAGTTCGTGTCCATGCGGTTAGCGGTTCAAGCTCAAACTGCGTAGTATTTTGTGGTATTAATCGTGACCAGGTAATCCATATAACCCAACAACTTTCCTGTACATTGTCCTGTAGGCAAAACATTGCAGTTATTGGAAAAACAGGAGGAAATATTACAATATCGGGGTTTGTCATTGTTTTTAATGATAAAACGTCTAATGAATACTTATAATTGAAATGTGTACGTCTTTACTTGCCTTGCTAACGCTAGCTACATCGATAGAGGATCTAAAGGGAGCCGAAATCTTAACCAAGCGTTATGTGCAGACGCCAAGCAAGTCAACCTATCTCAGTTTTTAAAGCAAAAAAATATTTCCCCAATCGAACGCACACTATTTTTTTGGTAGGTAGGTACCTAAATTAATTTGACAGATTGGCGTACATTGCTGTGCTGACGTCAGAGGCCCTAACTTGACTTTTCCCGTTTTTATGACGTAAAGTAAACGGGAACTTTGACAAATTATGGAATCAGGCGTTATACTTTGCGGAAATCCATGACATTAAATGTTATGAAAAAAAAATGTAGTTTTAATTCCGCGACAAAAATCCAGGCTTGTTGCAGGATGCAATCCCACTCATGCAATCATGCAATTCATGCATATGCACATGCAGCAAAACTTTGCTGTATGTCGCGGAATTAAAACTACATTTTTTTTATAACATTTAAGGGAACTTTGACGCTAATTTGAAAGAATAATTTAGTTACAGAAGTAAAGTTAATACACTAGAAGCGCTTCCTCATTTTTCCATGCATTATATCATGTACTTCAAGTACGCCGTGAATGATGTAAATACATCAATCCTGTGGTCCTTCTGGTTCATAACCCGTTCTTTAGCAGCTACCATTTTCGCGTTTAAATTGTTATTACGAGTTTGACAGTTAACTGACGAAAGTCTGTGCTAAGTAAAACCAACTCAACTCTTTTTTATAATAAATTTGAGATTGTGGCTCATCATCATCATCTTCCTGCCCTTATCCCTTTTTACTTGGGGTCGGCGCAACACGTTTTTTCTTCCATTCTCCCCTATCAGACGTCATAGTATCATTTACTCCTTTTTCATTCATATCATTTCGTATACAATCCATCCATCTTTTCTTTGGCCTTCCTCTTCCTCTCCATCCATCAACATTCATACTCATCACTCTCTTAGTCACGCGAACTTTGAGATTGTGGCTATGAGAGATACTTTGTTCTTTCCAGTCCTGAAATGGCTGCCTGTAGGCACTTAAAGCTAATCTGTAAAGTTTAATAACAGGAAATGTAATTGCAATCGACACCACAGGTTTTTTGTCAAATGCCGTCATCCGGGATACACAATTTGATAAACTCCGGATTTGGAGCTAATTTTAGAAACAACACACCACAGATTAATTTAACGACGGTTTTATGATGATCTAGTGAATCGAAATATTTGGCCTTTAGACTCAATAACTGGCCTGTGGGTCTGAGAAGTGTAAAAGTCTAAATAACTACGTCAAACTTGAGGAAAATTCATTTGGCAACGTCAGTGTCAAATATGATAGATTCGCAATATTATTTTGCAACTCTGTTACGACGTCATTAGTAAAAATTTCAAACCATTAGGGAAATATATTTATATCAATAACAGCAAGGTCACTAGAAATTGCCTTTCTTCAATTTTTTTTACAGATACCTAAACCACCAATAAATAAAATCGACTAACAACCGTTAGCTTAGCATTTTGTAAAACGGTCAGTTTGGTAGGTACCTATAGGTGGCTGAATTTCCTTATCCTAAAAACGACTACCTACACGATTCCTGAAATGGAAACCACGTGTAGATAAGCATAAGCATGCGAATGCTAGACGCATTCTACATTTTTCCTGCACGAGTATGGCCTGACGGTAGACGACTGAAGAACAGAAAGATTATTTTCTATAAGTAGGTATTCTAAATATCGCCATGCTTAGGTTATTCTGTAATTTTGTCTGTTCTTTCGTCGACCCTTCCACCCCTTTTTTGTAGTATCATGCTACATGCTGGGTCACAATAGATGCTCATTGCTCAAACCGGAGGAAAGGGTGTTGTGATGTTATGAGGCAGATTGTAGTTAAAGCTGCGCGGTAAAGGCGTAGATTTGCTTCGGTCTTATGTCGGAAGTATGTAGTTTGTTATTACTTAATCGCCGTCTACCCGTCTACTGGTTACTACCGACTCGTAGAATTTGACGAATGTCGTCCAGTCTTCATTACGTACATAAACTGTTATGTCTCAATAAACAGTTGTATCATCAATTCCTTGTTTACCTTGTACTAGTTGTTAGTTCAATGATCTTTACTACTTACTTTTTACTGTGGCATGTGTTTACGATCTATTTTTTCTATCTTTACAATTTCTTTCTATTTTAATTGCTAAAGCATGTCTATTGTCTATTTATCTAAATTATCACTAACTATAGTATTCTGGCGACACACCTGTAATTTATAAAGTGTGCATAATAAAAAGTATTCTACCTATCAATCTATAAGTTTCTTGTTATTATTTGAATGCAATTTGGCACACGGCTAGACCATGACTTAGGTCAAGGGGATATTTTTTATCCTGTTCAAAACCTTCGACCCAATCGCCAGTAAAAACCAGTACTTTAAAATGTATGTCAAATTCTGTTTAGTGTTCATTTTAATGCTCATAATATCTTAATGGTTTATGGTCGGTTTAATTTTCGTGTTCATGTTCTAGTGTTTTCTTGACCGTATGCCAAGAATGCACCTTTCTTGAATTAATTCCATCGTAATTTGCGGTTCTTTTGGGGCTACTGGACCGCTCGAATTATTTATCTATATTTTATCGTAGATTTTATGTTGAGTGTCTTCCAAGGTGTACTTCTGCCGATTACTTTTGTGGATTTTATTGGGTCAATAGTTTTATCTCCATTTAAAATCTGTTCAATCGCTTCGGATATAAGCGCCTTTTATTTCATCACTTGTAATGAGATTCGGATCTCTCCAGCCAGTTCCAATAAATGTTTATTAAATTTAATTGGAGCAAAAAATTCGGCCTTGTTCGTAAATGCCAAAATATGTAACGATATTGACAGCAACCTCTGTTGCATTTGGCTGGCTGTTATACTTTTAAATATTCTTGTAGAAAATTATATTATTTGTTCAGCATAACATTGTCATCCGATTCGTTACGCGATGCTTCTGCTAGTAACATGACTAAAATGAATATTCGTTATTTATCATTTCACTAAATTGAAGAGTTTTCAACCATATCAGATCGTTTTGAAGGCTTCTTTCAAAACACACTCGTGATTTTCAACATGGCATCTCTCCAAATTGTTTGGTTTTTGTTGCTAATCAATTTATTGCTTAAAGTGGCATAGCAAATTTACCTTCGTGTGCTACCGAGCATAAAACATATTAACATATTCATATTTGCGGCTCTATTGTAAATTTAGACTGCAATACTACTGTACAGTGAACAGATGACACGGACCATTTAAAAACTGTTCTGTTGACAGATTTTTTTAAAACTTATCAGCTTGTTAAACTACTTCCACTTCTCTAGTGTCGTTTCCACTATGTTGCTGTGTAGCTGATCTGCTTGTCGCACTTATTCCGACCAAAGCGGCTGGCGAGGCAACATTGCTTCGCAGCATTGCTGCCGAGATCACAATATCATCCCTAATGAGCCTAAAGAGAATTTACATAGGGACCAGTGATGCGGCAGTCTTGTAACCACCTTGTAAGAGTAGGCAAGCTTCTTCCGTTGATTAGCGACCTTTTTTCATCTGAATCATTATTGACGTCCCATATCTCTTTCAATCGCGTCATGTTTTGCGGCTAACAAGGTCGTTCGTCTCAATAGTTTACGGACTTCGAAATGAGCAGATTGCCTCAGTACAGACTCGGTGTGCCGTTATTAGATCTCAATAATACCTTAACATTTAACCCTTCCGTAGCACATTCCATCTTCATTTCAGGTAAACAAATTTTTCGCAACACAAAATTTGCAATTCTCAGTAGTTTTATGCGTGGCACGGTTAATGAGTATTGACGTCATCACTGGCCCAGTTCTACATCATATGTATGACTATGTAAACATAGTATTGTAGCCCCAATATCATGTGTGACGTGTGTCTAAACAAAACTAGCGGAGCGTGTGTTGATGTGACAATGTCTGCTTGCTGATGCATTTTGTTTTGTGTTACTATGTGGACTGAAGGCTGCTGAATGTTTGTTGTGTCTATTGAGAAGGTTAGTTGTTGTTGGTTCAAGGGTTCCAGCTGTTTCAATATTGATAGTTATGGCATGTAATAGTTGCGTCATCTTATTTGGCAGTTCATTAACGTCTCCAAATTCAGCATTTTTCTGCCTTTTTTGAATGGCTGTTCTGGTCTGTGCAGATGTTCGCTGGTGACCCAGGTATCATGCTCCAAGTCCTGTTCTCCAACTGTGATGGAATGAGAGTCAACAGACCTGATCCTTGATGATTTGAGACCCTAGTGCAATCAGACATAATGCATATTGATTTACCGTCATTTTTATTTATCTTACACTGTGAAGAAACTTGTAATCTAATTATTAATAATATACCAATTATTGCCTGATTTTGATCTTTTAGTCTATAAAATGGTTGATATTTCAAAACCCTATATTATGAAACAACGAAAAACGAAAGGTTACTTGATAAAACGGAGGTAGCTGTCAACATAACTTTATAGGTAACCGTCTACAGTTGAAATGTCTGACATGATTAATATTAGCTATGATTTAAAATGATATCTTACTTGTCTGTGATTTAATAAATCATTTTATACCGTCAACAATATGACAGCATTTTATTCGTTCATTCAGAGAGGTAATACTTGGAATTGTTCAAGGAAAAAAGTCTGAACTGTTTTTTATAGATTTTATGGTTGAAATTGTCTCGATGAGATCGGTAAAGAATCGAGGATGTACATATATAAAGGTCGCCTTTCATTCTTTGCTTGCTCCAGTTTGGTTAAAGCCTCCTTTCTACTTTCTTTTTCCAATTTTAAATATCGATGTTGTTACTGGCTGGTCATAACTTTGCATACATAATGCAAGCCATAAAATATCAACCAGTTATAATTCTCTTTTTAAATGTTTCATCTGATTAGCTTTTGCCTGCAGTTTCACATGCATGGAAGTCGAAAAGAAAAATACTTACCTAGTGGCCCGTATAGCCCTAATAAAAATAATATATTATAACACAGATTAGATTATCTAAGTAGATATTAATGTAGATGTACACAAATCTCATTGAAAACGATTGAGCCGAAATCGATCTATTATTTAACGAAAAAATAACAAACATACAAAACTTCTTTTGCATTATATAAATAATGTTTTCAACGTCTCCACATGTCAGGGTGAATTAGAAGAACCTGACACGTGTAATTATTATCTCTTTAATTAAGTAACGGTACATTTTAATTAAGCGAAACGATTATAATATCATAATTCAATCAATTAGCGTCATTGACGGCAATTGCCTTGGCCCACATAGAGGTCAATATTTTGAATATTATGAGCACTTGAATTTTGGATTGAAATTGCTTTAGCCAAGATTTTGTTTTTATAATCCATTCTAACAACTTTTATAAATGCAGAATTTTTAATGCAGAAACCCGTATTCCGTATATATTTTTTGTTTCGATTGAACTCTTGATGATGTAAGTTTATAAGAGCAGGCACAATGGTATCTTGCTGTTATAGAAAATAGATTAGAAATAGTGATAGTGTGGATTTAGACAAAAATGACAACACTCAGTTTATCAAGTACCAACACTCCCGTTATGAATTCTATAATAAAACATATACTTAGATACAATACATAGTTGAGAACAATATTAGTAGGCTTTTATAAAAATAGAAATTATCGAAAATTCCAGTAAATTACCCCATTAATAAAACAAATATTCAAAGAAGAGCAGAGGCCTTACCACGAGCTCTAACGCGATCTAGTTTAGGCTGTGGGAAAGAGACAGAGCTATACAAGTCGTCTACCGCCATCTCTTTCCCACAGCATACAGACTCACGCTTTAAGAGCTCATGGTAGGCCACCTGGAAGAAACGCGCTCCTTGTCCTTCGAACCGGATAGTCGAACTTTCTTTCGCGATTTAATTCAAGGACCATTTTGCTGAGCAAACCTACTCACGTCTTATTAAAACGTGAAAAAATAAAAATAAGCCTAGTAAGTATGAAACACGTTTAAAACTATTGTCAGTCTAGGCCCTCTGTGTCTCATTGTGGTAATTGACAGTGTCCTATTCGGTTCGATGCGCACGAGTGCCTTTCAATAGATACGCGGTCGACACGCCAATTTCCGGCGGCGATTTACGTCATTTGAAAATTGCGACTGTTCTTTTTTTTTCTCCTTTTATCAAAGTCGAATTAAGGCATTGTTAAATTGCTACTGAATTAGATCATGTTTTTTTTTCATGAAAGAATTGTTTTTTTATTGTTCTGTTTATTTGTTTTCAGGTAATTACTTAACCGTGTGATTTTCTCCGCTGTTTTTTTGGAATAAGTAAGTGGTAAGATTTTTTTTTACTGAGTCTACGTAATAAATATTATCTCGATAGGTTACAGTCACGAGCAATAGTATGTTTACACCAAGCAGTGTTCAAAAGCGATGTTCTGCTACCATATTAATTAAACTTTTGCCTTTTCATTATACTTCTATTTTGGCCGCCATACCATTATGAAATCGGTCTTATTTTAAAGTGGAAACCAGTGTTTTATGAATAAATTGCGTTTGAATTTTGTTAAGTGTTTACATGTTATTGCTCGTGACTGTACATATAAATTCAATTCAAAACCCTATTTTAATCGGCACCTAGTTTAGCATTTGCCAGCAAAAAAATTAAATATTTAAAATATAATCCATTACCATGTTACAAGTATCTTATTAGGAAAGTTTATTTAAAATATACATTGAAACCTACTTGTTAACATCACCAATATATTTAATTCTAGTTTATGTGGCATTAAAGTTTGGTCTTTCACGATTTTGCCAGTTGCAAAGTATTACGAAACAAATTCCTAAAAATGATCGAATTTAAAAATAGATGACGTCTGTATATTGAAATATTTTATTCTGTTGCAATATTGGTAGTTTTGAGAAGAGTAAATAGTAATGCAGTAGGAAAGTATTTACATATTTCCTTGAATTCCAACCTAAACAAAATTTTTCCTAGGATACTACAAAATAAAATGAGACACGAGGTTCATAAAAAAATACAAAATCACAAATTAGATTACGATAAAATTATTATTTATTTATTATCTACTCTAAAAATTAAGTATTGTATTCTATTAATATAATGAATTTTGTATCAATCCCCAATATAATTCTAATAATTATCTGTGGGGACTTGTAAATTGCCTTCAAATATATATTAATTAAGAGAAATTGTGTAAGCTAGCAGTAAGTTTCCCGAATAGCATAAAACAAAATAAAAATAAAATAAACTCAACATTCTCTTAGAAAATTGGATGCACTCTGAAAATTGGTAAGGTTTTAAATAGATGCAAATTTTACCGCTGCTTTGATTAATTAATCGATACGATATTAAATTGCAAAACATCGTTCTAATTATATGTAAAATATTTGTCCGAGTGGTAGTCGGAAATATCACAAGGGAACATAAATAGGGGTGGCGTATTGTTATTCTAGATTAATTATAGTTTATCTCTACGTCATATTTCATACAGATTCGTTCAGCTATTCTATCGTGATTGAGTAACACACATAATATACAACCAACTTTTCCTTTTAATAAGTATCATTAATTAAAAGATTTTTTTAAAAACCATTTTGCCTCCAGTCTAAAATGTTTTTTTGCTGTTAGTCAAGTTATCCAAGCCAGTTTTTAAGTACCTGAATAATTTAAATATAACCATAATATGTAACAAGAAAATGTTGAATTACCTTATCTTATGAAAGCTATGTAAATTGTGGTTTTGGCGTCCATTTTTAATCGGTAATTAATTAACATATGTATATTACGTTAGGGTTTTAACTATATAATTCGAAACTTTGACGCTATTTTGAATTAGAATATCATCTGTACTTTGCGTTTGAACTAGGTGTAGAGCCAGTAAGTTAGATCTTAAATTCTAAATGAATAGTTAAATTGACTATTAGTTAAATCCCTATTAAATCATTAGGCAAATGGTTATAAAAGTGTAAATGAATTTAACAAATCTATAAGGACGGAATAAAGGAAAAGAATTTTAATTTACGATTAAACTACTGATGAAAAAATTTGGCCCTTATTAATGTTATATAGGTACCTACGAAAATAAAGATCAAGTTAATCGACCGCATCAATTTATAAACTAAGATTTAAAATAAAATAAACACGATTTCAATTTTTATTTCAAAAGATGATGCCATATAGCCAATATCGGCCAAAACGACTGAATTTGATACCTTTGATTAGGGTTTTGCTGACTGTTAATTAAGTGGGTTTTTTATTATAGGGATGACGGTTGATTAGGGTTGCCGATGAATTATGATTTAGTACCGACAGTTTTTGAGATACAAATGTCAGTGGCTCTTTTTTGCGAGTGAGGATGTGGCCACCGCTATTGTCAGAATTAATTAGCTACCCCTCTCTATAATAATAATTCATAATTATACGAAAAATATTCTTTTCAGAATATGAAAAAAAATCAGCCCCTCCATACAAACTGTCCAAACAAGTTTGTAATTTTCTATGGTGAGGCCATTTTTTTTTTCATTTCCTGAAAAAAAAATATGGAAGATTGTTTAGTTTCGTATACTGAGCAAGCCCTGAAAGTTTGTGGAGGGCTGTCCCTTACACCCAGTATTTACTTTTTGTATAACCAGATGTACGAACGTGGATGACACAAAAGGAGTACCTAAGGTCCGTAGCAGGTGATGTGACTTCTGCTTAGCCCCAATGAAAACAGCGTGAATTTATGTAAAACGTTCCTCTTAAGGCCACGTAATTCGGAATCAACCTATTTTTGATTCAACGGCAAACAATCAAATATTCGTTTTTCGATCTGAAAAAAATGTATGTTATAGTTCAATAAACTGTCTATGTTATTTTCCAGTTGAAAACGCGATATTTATAACTTGACTCGATCAAAAAAAAATCGCGAAAATAGAGATTTTTTTAACGTTTTTTGAGTGGTACTTGAAGTAGATCAAACTTTTGGTCCTGAAGAATATATCAATAAATAGGTAATGATGTTTGTCAGAACTTTATCAGATTACTTTTTCATTTAATAACAATTTTAATTTATAAAAAGACGTCAATGTGTTTGGGCACATACGCCGTTTTATTCTAAGCACACATTCACTATCGTCCTCTCATCTTTTGCCTTTCAAAAGTAGTGTCATCACTGTCGCTCGTTGACGAATCAGTCAGCCAGCGTGGCTCTTACAGACTAGACCTATGACACTTTTTTTCTGATCGGGGCTGTCAGATTTTCGTAATAGAAAAATTGGAAATTGAGAAAAAGATAGCGTAGGCTTATTGATTATTCAAAATATGTTTAGGCATATATACGCTGTGTTTAATGGGACCTGATTAAACGGACATGGCTGTAAAATAGACCTATAAACTTTCTATTTTCAATAACATATTATTTTCATTAATAAATATTGAAAAGAAACCGAACTTACTGAATTTAATTGCAGGAAATTTCTGACGCACAGACATTCTTGATGTACGGAGCAAATAAGGGATTTGAGAGAATGAGAATTTTAGAATACGTATAATATACATTACGAATTGTTTCTATCAATATAATAAATTACTCACAGGTACCTATATCAATGTTATCGTGATATCGTAGTACGGTTCTTGTTCATCGTTCTGCAATATTTTGCATTCTCCATCGTCCAATACTTTTGGATCTATATAACATTTCACGTGAACTATTCTTATTAGTACTGAATTTCAGTCAACAATAATTATGTAACTGAAAACAACCACTAATGGTATCGAATTGCAATATAGGATAAGATGCACTTCACTTTTATTATTATTTATTTCATTTCGTCAAAGATTTATAACAATTTCGAAGAAACAGGATTAAAATAATTAAATGAAAATTACTGTATTGTCAATATTTTGAATACTTCAAGATTACATGTCACCCATGTCACCTACAAATAAGGAGTAACACCCACAACGCTGTTAAATATCGCATAAAGCTCCATTCTCACTAGCGCTGTTTTTTGGACGTAAAAAAACGCAGAGTTTTAACAAAAAGGTACATAAAATTGAACTTAACTGTCACCGCCTAGCATTTAAAATCAAATGGAGTTTGAACAAAAACGCCGCGTTTTATAATCGTTGACGTTTGAACAGATACAATATGGGAATACATTTTTTTCTATTTCCCATGCCCAGAAAAAAACACTTGTGCGATTGGCCACAAAGTACTGCGAATGCGATGAAAAATCGGTGGTTATTGCTCAGTCTCACCATGTGTTCAGTACAAGTTGTTTGTCGCTCTATTTAATTTTTTTTTGCGACGTGGTTGAAAATCATAATTATCTAAGACCAAATGTACAATATTGTTTTTTTTTTTAAAGAATTTAGACGTACTTGTCTAGAATATAAAGAATAATTAGTAAATTAAAAAAAATAGTGATCGTGATTCAAGTTTTGTGGCGCGTCCACAATCTGTTTTACTAGGAATTAGCATCGCCTAAACGACACTGCATTAGTTTCATAGAAATTACTCTTTTTAATATTGTATTTAGTAATAGTTTTTCTAAATAATAGCAATTTTATTTTTACATGAAGTGTGATATTTTATCCTACAAAAAAATGGGAAAGGCACGTTCGCGGGAAATTTATAATTTTGGTTGCTCTAATAGAACGAATAGAGGATGACACTACCATCATTTACTTCATTTAGCCAGCTGCTAAAGTGTAGCAGTAACAAAAGTTCTCCATCTTGTTCTGATTTCCCGCCAGAAACGTTAAGAAGTCTTTTTATGGCGATCGGACAAAAAACCTGCAATTTTGTTGTATAAACTATAAACAACAAAATAAAATAAAATGTGTTTAAAATTTATATTTTAAACACATTTTATGAATAATTTGGTGTTGTAATTTAAATGCATAATAGAATTAGAATAATATAAATTCCATATTCTTTGTAGTTTTTTTTAATAAACATTTATTTATCGAAGTTCTAATTTTGATAATGTTTTTCCATGCATCAGTGAAAAAATTGTTCTTAAATTATACACAAAACATCGTATGATCATGATGATGATGAATTGATGATAAAAGAGATAAAAAAATATGTTTTTAAATTCAAATCAGTAAATGTTTTATTCGTAAAATGTGTACTGGTACACACCACCAGATGGTGAAGGGCGTCCCGCTTTGTGAAAATGTGAACGCATGTTAATAAAACGCTCCGCTCGTGTGTTTGGGGCATTATAGATAATTGGGTATTGTCATTTTGGCACAGTATGCCAATGCTCATAAATTTTCTAAAAAATAGTAGTTTTTTTTTGTTATCTGGGGACATCAAAATCTGTGTCAAAATGTTATAAAATATATTTAGGTCTGTGAATGGACGAATATATTTATAAAATATTTGTTTGCATCAACAGGTATTTATATCATTTTGTATTCGTAAATGCATTGACATCCTTTTGATAAAATATTTCTACTAGAGTAATAAATGTATTTTGCGTGAAGGGAACACTGTATGAAATATTGAAGTTTTAGAAATGAAATACATAAAACTTAGGTTTTCAATAATTTCGCGACAGTGGCGCTGGTGGCGGGGAAATCGTCAAACTTTCCCCGCTCATCGGACGTCGATTTTGCAAAATATGAGAGCCTTAAGTAAACTTTGCCTTATACTAGAACTGACTTTCTTCCAATGATATTATAAAGTCATAGATGCGTTATACACGTACAAAGCGACGGTAAAAACTGTGCCGCGCCGAGCGGCAACACAGATACACACTTTTTTATTCACACATTACATTTCACTACAAGTAAAAAGGATAGCTTGATACAACGCAATAAGAAAAAAAGTGACAGCTAGATAAACAAACAGCGCCACGCGTCATCAATCCCCCCGCACGTCAGCGTCTCCTCTCGCTCGCACCCGTGCTCGCACTCTTTCTTTTACGACGCCATATTTATAGAAACGTTATGTTTTATTTGTGAAAATATTAAAGATAAATAGTATATTTACGAATGTTATGTGATTCTTTGACTTTTAGAAGTCTTGCATGTTTAATTTGTACAATATCTCATCACACACGACAGCATTTTCGGTATTTTTGAGTCACTTTTACTTTTAATTCAGTCTGTGGTACGTGAAGTGCCGCTGGCAACGTCGCACTGAGATCAAGATGTGTGAATCAGCCTCATTTGAGCACATACGTTATTGAGCGCGTATGACGTATCTACACCTTTTTACTTATAATATCATTGCTTTCTTCCATACCGTGAGTCCGTCAGTCCTACAAACATTTTTGTTCGATACATAATGAGCCAGATGCCGAACTTGCGAATCGCAAGGCAGCAGCCATTGGCTTTATCAGTGCACCAACTATGCTGTCAAAAGTAATCCATAATAATTGAAGTAAATAAATGTCTTACACACCTATTCAATATTACTGACAAGTATTGCCTAAATACTAGGAAATGGCATTTTATAGAGATAAAATGCAATTTTCTGGTATTTAGGAACACTAAAACTACCTAAACATGGCTATCATTACATCTGTCTCGGGTTTTGTACAAAAAGCGCACAATTTGTCTGTCTGTCTGTCCATCAATGCTCAGTGTATGTCTGGGAAAGGAACCGGCATGCTGTCTTACCAGCCGATATATATGTAAATATAGATAAATGTCCGATTTATTACTAAGATAAATTAGTTGAATTATGTATGTTTCTATTTATTATTGGTTTATGATGTGAACAGTAGCTGAGACAAATTCCATAACCCTTATTACGAGTTTTCACGTTGACTGTGTCGTTAATTTGACCGATAAAATTAGTTCCTAATTCGTACACTAGAGGCAGCTTTTGCACTTCCCCTTCAATTTACGTCGTAATATTTCAAGTTCGCTGTTTGGCCAAATACGTGGAATTCAAGCTAGGGCCTTAGAAATCTAAAATGTGACCTGAAATAAATATGGAAATTGATTTGAAACCGATATTAATTATGTAACATATCACTGTTTGTAGCCTAGAATGAATAATATCATGAGTAACGTCTTGTAGTAGTACATCGATCGCAGTGTGAACTTTGTGACTTCAAAAGGAATATGAACTTTTGAATTGTCCATGATTCATAATATAATCCTAATGTTATGACTAAGCTGAAGTAGCCATTTTACGCCCCCTAAATGCAAACTGTCATAAATCCATAACGTCAGAGGAATGGCATGTACTATCGACAAAGCGGAATCATGACCCATTTTGACAATAAATCGTTTGAATCCGTCAAATTGACAAAGATCAAAGTCGTTACCATGGATATGTATGTTTACGCGAATGTGGACCTAATTGTATTTGAATGTCTGTAGGAAAATAAGCTTATGGTGGGTCATGATTCAATTTTGTCGATTGTACATACGTATGACAGTTAATTTTAATTAAAACAATACTCATGTATCATCATGCGTACATGTTCCCTCCCGTTATATCTTTCGGAATTTCCAAAACGTTATAAATATCGAATGTTTCTTGCAACACAATGTGTCATTTTAGTAATGTTTTTCCGTGTGAAATTACTTGATATCAAAGTTTTGACGTGACTGTTTGAAGTGTCAATATGTTTTTGGGAAAGAAAGAAATCGACTGGAAGCAAAGCCCTTACCACGAGCTCTTAACGCGATCCAGTTTTGGCTGAGGGAAAGAGACCGAGCTATACAAGTCCTGTTTCAAGTACACTGGAAAAACTTCCGCTTTAGGACGTGGTAGGCCACCAGTTTTCCAGAAGCTATCGAAGCCCCACAAGCAAGATAATATCTTCCTTCTAATGGTAAGCGTCCACAGGTCGGCATCGTACGTATCGGACGCATCGCATCAAACGGATTTCTGTATCGGCAGCGATCGGATTGCCGACGCGAGTATCAGCAATCGGATTGCCGATGCCACATTCATTTGGATTTTTTTAGTGATCGTACGTTCGGAAGGTGTTTGTGAGAAAGGAGGAAAGCATGCAGAAGTTGTTATTGCTTGTTTTTTAGCAGAAGAGGAATGCAAGAAATAAAAAAAAACAAATGATTCAATAAGCGTGCGGGGCGCGTCCACTGATCGGCATTCCTTATATATATTCGGTACGCAATGTAGGCATTGCCTATGAGCCGTCCGTACGAAGCGGATCAGTGGACGCAGTTGTATCAATTTTGTTACAAGGCAAACTAAAATCCTTTACGTGCGACACGTCCGATACGTGCGATGCAGACCTGTGGACGGTTACCTTAATTCCATTACTCAACGTCACTGACAGTCAAAGTTTACGTCCGGAAAAAAAATGACCGCGGTTCTGGCGTAAACCATTTTGATACTGTTTAGACAAATCTCGGACACACCCATAAAACAGACATATTCTTGAGCTCAAGCTAGACAATAGCCAATAAATACAGGTATTATTACGAGTATGTGAGTATGATACGTACCTACCTACGTATTATTATTTGACGCTAGTCAGCATAAATTAAATAACAATACGTAGACTCTTTCATAAATTCAGTTGAACGAAATGTACATTAAATAACAAGAAAATTCGGAAACAGCACAAAGCTTTCAAAAAGGTTTTTGACCTCAATAACTTAGTTTTCAAAATGATCTCACCCCTAACTTGTGGTGATATAAGAGTCGAATGGAGCTCATTATGTGCCGTTTCCAATGCCAGTATACATACAGCTCAAAATAGGCTGTAAAAGCGCAGCGGCTAAGCGATCGCTTAGCCGCTGCGCTTTTACCTATTTATAACATTTTAATTTTTTGTGGGATCCAACGGGAAAAATATTCAAGTGGGATTCAAAAGCGGGATCCAACGGGAATAATTCGATTAGACTGCTGCATAACGTGTCGCAGGTTCGATTCTCACAAACAAGTAATTGAATGACCTACAAGTTGTTGGTCCGGGTTTGAGTGTTTGTGTATGTGAGTTTATATATTTGTAAACGCACCCAAGATACAGGTGAAATTCGTAGTATATATAGGACAAAGTTTTTTTAAGGGTTTTTACTCCTATATTATAATAAAAATCTATTAAATAATACTTATGTAAACAGTAGTTGCAAAAACACGAAACAAATTCAATGTCAAAGGTTCGGTTCTAGCTAGAATGCCAATGCCGCGTCCTCTAAGAAATATGTCAAGTACAAAAGTGACGTGGATTTCATACAATCATGGGATTTCGCATTGTATGCCCACTGTGATTTGGTTCATTTTTCCCTATAGATTAACCAGATAGATTCCGTTCCAAGAGGTCATTACCTTAATGGTCTATAGTTATTTTCGTTCAAACAATAGTCGGTAATATGTTTTTATAGGGTTCCGCACTCAATGAGTAAAACAGTAACAGTATCTACTCTATTGCTAAGACTCCGCTGTCCATCTTACGGTTGTAAAGGCGCTCCCTCACCGCGAGCATTCACCTGTAAATGTAACATAAAAGTGCACAATTTGATGCTCTATTGTCTTCGAATGCTAGAATCTGTAACGCCCTAATAGTTAAACAGTTGAAATTTTCACTGATGGTGTATTGCTGTTGCGGCTCTATAGAATATCAAATACTAAAACACATAATAAAACAAATATTTAAAGGGCTGAGATATAGCAAACATGTTTTTTTTGGCGTGAAGACATATTAATTGCAGCATTTTGTCGATCATAACAAATACTTCTTTAAATCGGCTTTAAATACAGTTTGGCCAGAACGGATTGAAACGGAACTAATCTTTTTGTTTCTGACAACGTTTTAAAATCTTTGATATTTGATGTAAACAAGGACCGCAGGTTTGTTACATATAATATTGTGCCATAAATCTAACGTTATAAGTGAAATAAAACATTCAAAGTGCTGGTAGCGAGAAGACAGTGGCGACTTCCGGTTTTCTAAAGTTTTTTGCCAAGCTGTACCTGTTGTCCTCCCTCCGCCCCAGCCGCAGTGGTAGACGCCCACGGCGACGGACGTCGCTTGATGATCTCCGGCCACCGTAGGCGCGGACATGCGGGCAGCGAGTAAAGGGCAACTCGCTGCCCGACCAAGGACCATGCCCGGGTCGACGGCGCGTTGTGTACCACGCGCGCCTCAAAGAGCGTCAGCATAATGACGGGGCCCCCCTCTCAGAGGGCCAAAGCCTGCCGGGGTCGCGGGATTATTCTCTTACCGTAACCCCGGAACATAACAGGCTATGAAGGACACCGTGGATTTTAGTCAGTAGAAGTCGGACAGTCCCTCCCGCCCTGCCCGGGTTTGGAGGACTCATTTGATGATTTTACCACACTAAAAAAAAAGAAAAAAGCTGTACCTGTTTTTATTGAATGCAAGTTATTATGGAAGTTTGTAAAGATTTAAATTACACATTTAAATAAAATGATATCTATGTATTTGATCGTGTGAGCGATAAGATATTGATTCTTATCTTAAAATCATCAAAATAAGTATTATTTGCATAGTAATTTGAGGTCTTGGGTCATGCATAAATGAAAAATAAATAACTTTCGATTTCATTAATGTATTCATCATCATAATCATTTCCGTCTAGAATCAAAATCAAAACATTATATTTAAGTTTATTATATTTATAATTGTCTAAGATAAAAAAATATAATTAAATAGATACTTAACCCTATGAAGTTGGGGCAGGTCTTTAGTTAGAATAATGATGATCTAACGCATTTTATGAATTGTATCGTGATTCATTATATTTTACAAAAATTATTCTGCTCAAATCGTAGTTTTAGCAGAAAAGCACCAGTGTTTACCGGGAGTTGACCATATCATCAGGGCCCTAGTTCCATAAATTCTTAATTAATGTTAATATTACTACTGTTATTTTTAATTTAATTAATAGGTATATTACCTCTAATAGCCCAGGAGCCACCAATCCTGAAAGCTCCGTGATCACGGATTCTAATATTTTTAATAAAAAATATAAGTTAACGTTTAGACGAACAAGATTTGCTTGGTCGGCGTGGATTTGATTGGCCGGAAATATTTTAATTAAATTTTTTTATTATTAAATTTCCATAATTTTTTTCCGTCATCACGGATTTTGATTAATCTTATATAGAATTGTGTGAAATATTCTGTTCAACAAGAAAAAATCCGGCCGACCAATGATTTTTAGCCGGAAAGGTCACGCATACCTATTTGAATAGTGTGATAAGGGGTAAAATTTATCCATTATCACGGAATCTTTTTTTTTTTTTTTAATTCACGCGTTTTAATGTCACATTTATGATTATCTTGGTATGCGTGCTTACAAACTGCCGAAAGTATCGCGCATACCAAATTTTAACTCTCCGCTTTTTAACGGTTTCTATATTTCTGTAAAGAGTGAGTGAGACAGATTTTTGGTTCAAGTTGAAACCTTGCATGAGTTCGTCTCTTTCTATTCCCTACGAATTTAACATTTACCTGCCTCAAAGATACACAATACCAATATTACGCACCATTTTTGTAAACGCAATGTGGCAAAATGCTACTGAACCCATTTGTACATTATATGATCCAACAGAATGTGGATGGCAAGTAAATGAATCCAGTAAACTCGAACCATTGTGGTACATTGGCCCATCAGCACCGTTAAAGGTTGAGGAAATATTAAGTTGCCAACAGAATGAGGAAGAAAACGAAGAATCAGAAGAAGAGAGAAATGATAATTTTGATGATAATGATGTAGATGATTATTAATTAATAAACTTGAATTGAACATATTTTTGTATCAACCTTCATTTCTTATATAATCAACCCAAATAAAAATTTTCCTGTATTTCCTCTTTTCCATATTAATTAGTATAATAAATTGTTAAAAACTTGAAGAAGAGACCAGAGGTAGAAGAAAGACTAAAAGAAATGTCATCAAGTAAGTGAAATCTATAATAGTATGATCCTCACTCACACAATAAAATTTGGTATGCGCGATACTTTCGGCAGTTTGTAAGCACGCATACCAAGATAATCATAAATGTGACATTAAAACGCGTGAATAAAAAAAAAAAAAAGGATTCCGTGATAATGGATAAATTTTACCCCTTATCACACCATTCAAATAGGTATGCGTGACCTTTCCGGCTAAAAATCATTGGTCGGCCGGATTTTTTCTTGTTGAACAGAATATTTCACACAATTCTATATAAGATTAATCAAAATCCGTGATGACGGAAAAAAATTATGGAAATTTAATAATAAAAAAATTTAATTAAAATATTTCCGGCCAATCAAATCCACGCCGACCAAGCAAATCTTGTTCGTCTAAACGTTAACTTATATTTTTTATTAAAAATATTAGAATCCGTGGTCACGGAGCTTTCAGGATTGGTGGCTCCTCGCCTATAATCTAATGTCCAAAGGGAATCCCATAATCACTCTTTTGTTCCCCGAAATAAAGCTGATATTCGACAGAAACGGCTTTATCATGACGTACAAATCACTCAATGAGAAGGAAAAATTAAATTATACAGGAAAATTCTATGCATTATGTCTATTAATGACGTTATTAAATTTTATATTTAGTACTAGGAATGCGTTTTGAGTTCATTAATTTTATGCGAATTAACGCCTTGAGGTTGAATTTCCTGGTTCAAGATACAAAAGTGACACTTTGTTTCTCCCAGCCCAGTTTTTCATATTTTCTTAGTATTTTTTAATCGATTAGAGGTACCTACTGAGATTCTCGCGGAATTTGTATGCGATATTTAGATTTTAGTTCTTCTATTCCTTCATAGATGTCGCTTGTAGTAGGTTTTTTTGATAACTTAAATTATAACTTTGTATAACTTGTAGCTTATTCAATTTATTTTTAAAGGTATCTACGCGTTTTATTTTTCAAGAAGATACCTTGACGTTTTAAAACATTGTTAGTAGTAGATATTTACTTTTATCGAAAGTTTGAGAGGATGAATGTTTGTTAGTCTGTCACACAAAAACTACTGAACGGATTTGCATGAAATATGCAAATACACAGTTTTTATTCTGAATTAATACTTTTTTTTTTGTCTCGATATTGATTGTTTCGTGGGATAATGACACGGGCAATGCTTCGGCCATAAGCTAGTTTAGCAATAATATAACAAAAAAAAAAAAAACGAGTAGAATATACATCGAAATATTAAATTGCATAAAGTCTTTCATTACTAAACGTTATTTTCAAGACGTTTGACAAATAGAGACCATTCACCTTTCCTTCTTAATAGAACCGTATTGTACAGTCGACAAAGTGGAATCATGACCCATTTTTACAATAAATCGTTTGAATCTGTCAAATTGACAAAGATCAAAGTTGTTACCATGGATATGTATCTACGCGAATGTGGACCTAATCTTTATCACCTATGAATCTGCAAGCGATATACAACCTTAGGGTGGTACACCACTTTCTTGGCCGACTGTACAACACTATTTCAATCATCATTTTAATTTTATTCAATCAATGTTTCATTGACGTGTCAACTAGATAATTCAATTTCAATTCATGTCTATTCAATTAAAGCTTAACCTCAAGGCCTAGCCAAATTCATTTAATGGATCAATTTGAGTATAACGGCATGCGTACGCGCATGCCATTGTTTCTACTTATAGAAAGAAATTATAATGGGTCCTGTGAATATCAACGATGATTTAATTCTGTATTGTAGTCAATTTAAATAAATAACAGCCTATTTACTCTAATCGTTGTAAGAGCGACTGCACAGCATGGGTGAGCGGGTTCGATTTCCAGTTCAGGCAAAGTGTTTGAGGGTTTTTCTTTAGGAATTCCTCAGTAGTAGCCACTTAGTCTTGATTTGAGCTTGGTTGATGGCAAAAGGCTCGTCATTCTCTTTTAAAGGGACTTAAAATATAAATGGCGAAATGGGGTTGGATATATTAGGTAGGTATACATTTGCCTAACCCTTCTGAGATCACAGGCATCAAGTTAATGTTATAATCAATTAATATCGATCAATTCTTAAAAGTTTTTTTTAAGATATACAACGGGCATATTTTATGGAAATATAGTAATTATGAAAATTAATAGCTTTTTCTATGTTACGAAATATTTATAAGACCAAGTTACTGACAGACACCACCTAGATACCAATAGATTTGTTAAAATCAGTTAATTTTCCTAATTTATTATATATTTCCTAAAAATACAAAAACACAGTAATAAATAATATTACTTCGTCGTAATCTGGCTACGTGACATCGATAATACATAAATCTATATTGGTAACACGAACATAAACATCAATTTCGTAATATATTATCTAATACGTGTGCGCATAACATAATACTATTTGTATTTAATTACTTTCATGCGGATGTCCATTAATGGTGACTACAAGGAGCTACAAGGTCAAAAAATACTAATCGCAGCTAAGGAGTTTCGCTCATTTATTTTATTTGCCCCTTAAATTGCCTAAACTAAATTGTGCACACATCATAGACAGATAGAATTCATTTTGTTATGCACACCATACCACAGGTACTTACAAATTAACAACATCTTCATCATCATCATCAACATCATCTTCCTAGTCCATTGTAGTTAATATCATCGTTTTCTTTTCCATTCTTCTCTGTCAGACTTCATGTCATTATTTTCTTCTTTTTCTTTCATGTCATTTATCACACTATTCGTCCATCTTTACTTCGACCATCTTTGGAGAGAGGTCTCCCTTTAGTCCATCACCATCCATCAATGTATGCATATTATAGGTACCTACACATTTTTAACCGTGTCCACAAATGGACGAACCAGATTTTATTTTTGGGAAGAACCATTGTCACCTGCATAGCTTTAGGTATATCGAGATTGATGTCAGCTTCCAGTGTGAAGATATTAAACTCTAAACTAATATATAATTGATGACAAGGAGCAATTGCGTACAATTTTTGAACTCGTTAGCATTAATACCTAACTAAGCCTTAACTTACTCCCAGTGGATGAAAATCATCAACGAACGCTTTCATTCAAACGTTCTTCAAATCGTTTAGATCATTAACCTGTCAGTGATCCAAACCATTTCATACATTAACCCTGAGTACGACCTTGTGATACTCCAACCTTCCCAGAATACCGAAGACGAATTCCTATTTCCTATAAATTATCATATTTAAATTACCTCGCTTCAACTTCAAAGAGGCCAACAAAATAATAAACAAATAAATAAAAAATATGTAAAGGACCAACTTGTTAGCAGATGCGTTTTGTCAAAGGCTTTACGTGCGTCATAAATGTACTTGACATAATGGCATCTGGCCACTTCCCAGTTACATGTGAAACCGTCTTCCGTCTCTCTCTAATAACTTGCAATGACATAAGAAGGACAGAGAAAGTATGTGTGAATTAGTTTTGTACGTCCTGTGAGATTAAGGTGTTGTGTGTTTTTCTAATTTGGTTTATTATCATTATTAACATCGGATCTAATTGCGAAAGGAGTTTTTTGATGATGTTTGCTAATTATTATATAATCGTAAAGTTTGTTAGCATCTCTAGTTCACATAACATTATAGTGTAAATTATTGACCGTCTCAAGTTTTTTTTTTGTCTTTTTTTTAAGATTTTGCTTTTACAAAGTTCAAAATTCTACGCAAACAGATATTACGATTTATTATTGTTTGTTGAAATGAAGCGTATTTTTTATTCAGCATTTTTTTTTGGTTTCTATCAAGAAACAAGTATTAATTGTTTATTATATCAAGACCTTTAATCGCCTATTACGTCAAACAGTTGTCAACAATAGTAACAAGTTCTCAACCTGGTTTCGTGTGAAAATATTCTGAAACTTTTTTAATAACAATTTTTTTATTGTGCCATTTTTTTCATTGAAAGAATATAATAAATTATAATAATTGATATTAAAACAACAAAAAAGTAGGAGTCGCCAAAAAAAAAAACAGTTGAAGATCAAAACTCGCCCACTTAAACTACTAAAAATTATTAAACTGCGAAATGTATGAATGTAAAAGTGTGTACCTACGTTCCGTTTTACGTAGAAACGGCTGAACCCCTCTTGGTACAAAGTACAAATGGTATATAGGACCATATAAAAGCACTCGTAACAGTTAGTCAACCACAGTGTCCATGAGGATTTTTTTTCATAGGAACGTTGGCTGAAATAGCGTATCAAACCAGGCAAATCCTATTTAAGGAATGGTTTTTTCCTTTTTGTGTGCGTGCCTGTTTTTTCCTCAATGTTTCAGTTTATTTAACGGGATAGGAATATTTTAATACGTTTAAAAAACTGTTTGTTTGTCGCAATTCTTTTTATCACAACAGGAAAATTTATTTGAAAACTATTGAACCAGACGTCAAATATAGTCTTATAACGGAATATTATTTTACTTCATTACTTATGTACAAAAAAAAATGTTTAGGAGTTCTTATATTTATTTTTCTTATATTTTCTCCTCAAGATTGGGCCAGACGATTTAATATTAAGAGAATAGCCAGTGCAGTTTTATAAATATTAGCTGATTATAAATTAGAATTAATGACGAAAAAAAACCTGATCCCTGTGCTCTTGGGTGTAGACCCAAGAGCACAGGGATCAGGTTTTTTAGACTTAGACTAATCTAAGTAAGAGGTGAAGAGGCAAAGTTGACGATGGAGCGAGCTTACCCAGAAGAAGCCTGTGCACTTTAAATTTGAAAAAAATAGGATTGTACGAGATGCATTCGAAAAAACAGACACAGACAGAGAGTTCCACTCCTTTTCTAGTCAATTTTAAACGCATTGAAGGCCTTATACCTTATAATCATTAAAACATTGACATTCTCAATACTATTATAAGATAGGAAGTGAAGAGGAACCAAAATTCTCACGGTTATTACCATATTAGAGAAATATAACACTGATGCATTTACATAACGATATAAATATAACAATGTATTCAACCTACATTTTCTAGATTTATGAATATATTGCATTTTGGTTCCTGACGTCAAACTATCAAGGCCATTTCCTCGCAGACCTAACAACCTCCAATTAATTAAAAAACAAAGTAGGTTTTTCTAAATTAGCTTTATTTTATTTTTATTTTAATGCACAACTATCAACTAGCAATAGGAGAACGTCTAACCATCCTCACTTTGTATCATTATAACTGCGAAATATTGGATGGATGGCTTACAGGATTTAAAAAACATATAAAATACCGCGTACTATGCGACCAAGTGAAAATTCTCGAGTTACACAGAGAAAATCGCTGGAAACAGCTAGTTCGTTGGTAACTAAACAAGAAACTATTTCTTATTAAAAAGAAGAAATCATCAACATAGCACCAGTACCTACCAACCTAAATTAATTAAAACAAGAAACATTAATTTCTAGGTGCAAATAGGAAAGGACCAACTATTATACCTTGGGGAACTCCAATTGTTTTATACATTTTTGTTGAACTTTTTGGTGTTGTCAATTACATAGTCTTAGATGACTAATAAGACACGAAAATTATAATATTAATTTAATTAAAAATTGTCTCGTCATGCTAAATCTACTTGAACTGGACGAAATTCGTTATTAGGCTATCATTGTATTGACGTTATCAATGATGAAGCTATTTTGTGTTAAGAATAACTTCTTTATTGACGTCACTGTCTTCTGATAAAAATTCCAGAAATTACTCCAATAATTTCATCAATCATTGAATATAATTTTAAACAGTTGCAGGTTACTTAAGCTCATACAGTACTGAAATCCTAATGGTAACTTAATCTTTAGAAAATTATGATACTTTTTTTTATTTTATTTAAAGATAGTTCGCGTTTGACCACTATCTCGCCTGATGGTAAGCGAAGATGTGGTCGATGATTCTTATTTATAACCAATAATATAGATTTTATCCTTACATTTAAAAGCTTGTTTCTGCTTCATTTTTCCCGTTTGTTGTCAAGATGTCATGTGTCGTTATTGGAGCGTTTTCTTAGAGTTATGTGTGTAGAAAACATTCGTGTATCTGCGGTCAGTGATATTGATGACGCCTTTACCGATGCGGTTGCAGTATCCCTCATAAATGACAATGCCAGATCCTGCCCCACCTTTCAGCCCTTGTTACAGGAAATATAAACTAATGAAAAATATTAAATGAAAATAAGACCCCTGATTACATAATTGTTATTCTGCAAAGGATGCTTTTAAAAAATTAGTGATAAAAGGATTTCGAAAACCCAAAAACCATTTCCTGTTTTCATCGCGGCCATGTGCGTTACGCAATAAGCATACCTACACGCAGAGAAAATGACAAATGACACCTTTTAATGTGTTATTGTTCGGATTTAAAAATGCAGTATTCAGTTTTACCAAAACATTATTTTCAATAAGTGTGTTTAACGAAAATAATGTATTTTTTTTATATAAATCACATTATGAATATACACTCTTAAAAATATTTCACATTTGAGCATGAATGATTAGGTACAACGAAACGTCATTGACGAGGAAATACCTACCTAATCAAAACATAGCCCTATCATAAAATCTGGACTGAGCACTTCAAGTTACCTAGAACCCAAAAATGAACCGTAATCGCCACCGCTAAGGTTTTTTTTGATTTGCTATAATAATTAGCGTGACGAAAGAGAAGATCGACTTGGATGGCGCTTGTCCCTTTCCTCCTATTGCCAGAAAGTAATATGGATAGAAACAGTAAAATATAACTCTTACTTGCTAAAGTTATTTAAAATATTGCTTTCAAGTTTATTTTTCAATATTCATTTTATTTTAATTTTTATTACATAAAAATTAATTTATATTCTGACAAACTGCAGTACTGTTTATCGACAGACAATAATTGTACAATTGGAAAAATTACATCAAATATCAAAGATTTTAAAACGTTGTCAGAAACAAAAAGATTAGTTCCGTTTCAATCCGTTCTGGCCAAGCTGTATAACGATGGGTGCGATGTGGCGGCATTATTTTAGTTGTTTTTATAAACTTCCTAGAAATAATTCGTTTCAACTTCATCTCTCCTCTATTTTTATTGAGTCAGAATAGGTGTCATATCTGTTCTCAATCGTTCTCTCACTGCTGAGATTCGTAACTTCGATTCAATTTATTAACTACATCAACATCTAGTGCGGTCAGTGGCCTGATGGAGTGCAGTGCTGATGATAGGCATGTCGAGTTCTGCCGACATTTGATCAGACCACCGTTTTGGGCTTCGACCGCTAGGTCTTTTGCCTTCTATCTTTTCGGTCACCATTAGCCGCTCCATGTTGTTGGTACCTCTTCGGGCAATTTGACCTTAATATTTCATGACACGTTGCGGGCAGGTTGAAGAGAGTGGTTGCGCTTCCTCTATTTTTAGTTGTTTACGGATCGAGACGTTTATGCGGTGGTGCATAGTATCGTATATTTTATAATCATAATCATTGCTAACGGCGAATACTTACACAGGCATAACCTATTAGCCAGAATTATCCACCAGCAACTTGCTTTGTAATACAAATACTTCTGGATTCTGAGGTACCGTATAATAGGTTTGTGCCCGACCCAGTTTTCGAACAAGATCATGTCACGCTGTACTGGAATCTGCCTTTATCACTATAGACAGGATTATTGTCGCCAATTAGCCTGATATTGTTGCAATAGACAGATCGGCGCACCGCGTAATGATAAATAATCGATGTTACCATTTCCCATGACGAGAACCTTGTGAAAGCTGAGAAATATAAAAAAATAAATATCTCAACGTAGCACGCGCGGTTTTCGAAATGGGAATGTGAGCTCGGCTATAATTGTGCCGATTGTCGTTACAGCCAATGGCCTGATGGCAAAGGGCCTCGACGAATACCTTTCGGAGCTCTCTCTAGGTAGTTGGATCAAGGGCCTGATTTTGAAGGCAGTGTTATACGGCCCGCATTGTGAGGAGGTTCCTATTTCTGTAGCCCTAACCACCGGTCGTTTTGACCCTGCTCCCACACCGGCGGACTGCTGTTTTTTATGTTTTAAAATGTTTTTTTAATGTTTTTTTTTTTTTAAGAAATATTTAAAAACGTAATAGTATATATTTTGGTCCACCAATCCGCACTGGGCCCGCGTGGTGGATTATGGCCCACCCCTCTTGTGTCCCAGCAGTGGGAACAAGATATCATGATGATGATATATTTTGGTTACCCTGTTAGAAAGAGACAACCGCCCCCATCGGAGCTAACTCTCTCAGCACGTTTTACGGCATGAGTGCTCAGTCCAGTTTATATATGTTTGTGTATTTTAGAAAACATTCGTGTATCTGCGGTTAGTGATTTTGATAGCGTTTTTACCGTTGCGGTTGCAGCATCCCTCAGAAATTTGTCTACGTAATGATCACTTACTTATTTTTGCAGAAAAATCAAACTATCGATTGCACGATTTCAAGCGTCAAAGTTACTAGAGACAAGTGCTAGAACATATTTGTACTACCGATATTAAAATTAAGCATCAGGTTATTGACTTAAAGCCAATTTTGTCAGCAGAAGTACTTTCTAAATTATGTAAGACTCCTCCGCCAAATAATTGACGTCAAAAGGAAATACGAATGTCCTGAATGTATCCATAAGCAGCAGTGGTGACGATCAGGGTCACCTTTGCCAATTACGTGCGGATTTTTACAGTAATGCTTATAAGTCGTAAATGACTAAGGATTCATTTTACGCGAAAGGGTCGATGAGGCCACGCAGACGCGTTGACGGCATCATCGTACCAAGCGTAACCATTATAATAGGTACATCCATATTATCCTCATCCAGATTGTCTCCTTGGAAAAGCCGTAGCATCTAGTAGGAATAAATGGGCTTACATCGGTTATTTAAATGAGTTGTAACATTTTTGGAAGTAACTGCGCATTGAATTTCAACGTTATCCGGATGTAAAATGCTTTTGGTTTACGTTTGGGTTTCTTCCCCGAACATTATCCTTTACCTATATGACTGAAAATTAATCAATTCTTGCTGCGTCTCGAAAACACGTATGACGTCTCGACAAATTTTTTCAACGTTATTTATCGGAGTTAGCCGCGGAATTTATCAATATTTTTATTGATTTTACAACTTTTTTGTAATCGTAAACTTCTGACGTAGGTCGTAGTACTATTGCAATTGTTTTCACGGAAACAGTTTCATATTTCGCAAATATTTCTGCACAGTAAGCTGTAAATTCGATGACAAAATAAATTAAAGTGACGTCAGTCGAGGATCTAACTGCGCAAATGTATCTGAAAAGGTATGATTCAACTAAAAAAAATTAGATCATGAATGATATTATTCAATTATTGTAAAATTTTCCGATTCATTATTGGAATAAACAACAACCTTTTATCCTTTATAAAAAGGCAAATAAATAGTAATAATAAATAGCACATATAGAATAGATTATAAATTTCAAGCAGCTGTTGATAACATACTATGTACATAAGATCAAGTTGCTTTAGATGAAGAAGCTTCCAAATCGTTTACAAATACAAGAATTTACGTCAAAAGGTTCCAAACAATTCGCATAGAAATCTCTAGAACAAAGAAGCTACTGTGCCCATAAATAGCGATTCCACGTATGATTCTAAATAAACTGCAATTTTACGAAAAATTCTTTTTATTACTGCCAAGTAGACTCATCCTCAATCAAGATCCTTCTTAAGTGATGATGAGATTGTTGAGAATATCAAAAGATATAGCCAAGTGTCATATACCGCTTCAGAGAAACAATTCATTTAATTGCTTGTTAATTTACTGGAATCTGGTCTGTCATCTTTAAAATGAAGCTTTTATTATGAAATAGTGTTAGTTGCTTATAAATAGTGCTACACTTCTGATTCTAGATCAATAGGTGATACAATTGATTGAGCTGGTAACAATAATTGTAGTAATTCCAGCAAAAACAACAATTTAAAAGATACAAAACCCATTGATGTGCAACCTGTTGCTATGAATTCGGGGTCTATTGTAAACCTTTAAGATTTTACATTCCGTATTTAATATTATCATAATATAAGTAGAAATTATGTAAAAGAAACTCAAAGCGTTTATTTCAAATAGACTGTGCCGTTAAATGGCCTTTGGAATGTTAAAAATTATATAAATAAAAGATTAACGAAAATTGATTAAAAACAGATGATGGTATTTGCAAATTGATCGTATCGCGTCAGGTCAAACCAGAAAATCTACTTTTCGATTTCGATATTATTGATTCAGTTAGGTACGCATTCCTTCCTAATCGCGCCTAAAATCCATATCATCTCTTATAAATTGGGTAAACCCTGTTTTTTTGGGAGATAAAATTATCAGATGTTTTCTCCCGATCTGGGTGAAGCAGTAGGAGCATCAGACTCTTTTAATTCACCGTGATCCTTCAGTAGCTCTTTGAGTTACAGGATTACGATTTCTTTTACGGATTGACCTACGACCACGGTTAGGCAAACTTCATAAATTCCATGTTAAACACTGCCTATAATAAGTGCGATTAACCCATGTATTTCAGAGTCTTCGGTCTCAAGTTTTTTATAAATAAATAAATATGTAACTTGGAACAACAGCGAAGTGTGGAAATAGAGCTGTGCCGCAAACTATGCTCCACCTCCTATACTGTTCGCTTAGCCCAAAAAATATGGCCAAAGAGACCTCTGCACTTCAACCGAAAGTACGGTACTTTGAAGTAGCGAATGGTTTAAAAACTAAACCATCCTACCATTTCATGGGAAGAAGAATACACATGACGTTATATAAAAATAAAGAAATTGGTAGGGATTTTGATAAATCCAATGACAGTTTTGAAGCCCAATGAACACATATGCATGACGTATAATAAATAAAGAAATTAGTCGGAATTTTTGAAGCCCAACGATGCAAAAATCAATGACATAGAAGAATCAATAGATTTCCAATGTTTGCTGACGCGACGCGAACGATCCGACGCATACGAGTACATTGACGTCAGAGTATGGTTCTTGCGGTCTACACTGTCCCCCAATGAGTCAGTGTATTGATATTATGGTTTATATTGGCGAAGTAGCGGTGTGGGCGATCAGTGTGTTTCGCGCCGTTGCAAAGACATTACTTGACTGTTATCCTTGCGCAGGCGTTGTGTTTCGTGCTTTCGATTTTTTGTGTTGTGGATTTGTTATTGATTAATTTATACATCAATAAAAATGTATTCGGCAAATATTTGTGTGACTATCGAGGAATTTGTGGATGTTGTTTTCTGTGCTTATGTACATAGTCATAAGAAGGTTGGTTTTTTTATTATTTGTTTATTCTTTTTAAATAAATTATAACTGAAAAATACTATACTGTTAAACAGGTTTTATATCTATAACAACATTTTAATTTTAGTTTTGGAACTTACTTCTTTGATATAATTACATAAGAATTAATTAACTTTCTTGAAATGGTCGATCGGTCGTATCAAAAAATTACATTTGCTAGTATTGTAATAATATCTTAAAATTAATTCATTGCATGTGTTTTCTTATATTACTTAATAATTCATGTGAAATCTGATATTTAAAATTAATATACCTTCTTAAAGTATTATGCTTGCTTAAATACGATAAGCTTGCTCTTCCTTCCATAAGATCTTTATCCACCTATTCTATTTTCTGATCAAGAAAATTCTTTGCAAAAACTTAATTTACATACCGAACGATAGGTACTGCCTGTTTTCCATAACAAATATGGAGAACCAACCTGTTTTATTTCATTCACAATTATTATAAAAACATGCAAAATGATGCTCTTCGATTTTTGTTAAAACGTGTTTGATTCGAAGTTTTTAGGTACCTACAAAATAATGTGAGACTTCATTAATAATATCGTTGTATACCTAATAAGTCGCCACATCCAGCAAAAAAATGGGCGTGGTTGTGTGCGTAGGTGCGTACACACCTCACATTGTTTCAGCAAATGGATTTATGACCATTTAGCATTCAGTTCATAACAACAAGCACTAAATAATCTTTTCATTAGACACATCTCCAAAGTTTTCTAATGCTAACGTAGCCGTCGTAAGAGGTCCTAGAGTCATGGCTTACATAAAGTTTGTACCACAACGACAAGATGTATAGTAGCTGTCTTGTAGACGCTTCATAATTCATTTTTATAAGTCTTTAGTAAGACGAAACCATCGTTATGTGTACGTAAAACATTATTCACTGACAACTCAATACCACAAACATGTAATACGTCATTAAAATCAGTAAATAAAGGGGAATTTATTTATCCATTACAAATATTAATTTAATATTTAACTATGTTATTGTAAAGTTTATCTTTAGTCCCTGGAACTAATTAGTTTATGTACCTGTTTATCCTTTACACTAATTGTTAATTACCTAACTGAATAAGATTGTCCGTATTGACATAAACTGTGATCGGTTCCAATAATCGGTACATTTGAAATAGGTCAAGCGTTTGATTTCCTTAAATGAGTTGGAGTAAAGTGACTAAATCGTGTGATAGCAAAAGCTAGCTAGTCAATCATATTTCTAGTACTTTAAATAAATAGTTATGATTTCTGACCCTAGTTGTTATTTATAAGAATTTTACCATTTTTAACTTCAATAATCACGAATTTATCCAAGGTGCGATATTGGGTCCTTAATTGTCCAATTCCATCCAAATTAACGACACCTGGCAACTAAACTGAATGCCTTTTCGAGCTGTTTGCTATCACAAAACCCATAAAGGAGCAATAAAAATACAGTCTGACGACACTAACACATTTTTTTAAATTTACGTTCTAACGAAACCATAAACCACTGCACGTCATTCACAAGCCTACTCAATAATTCTGCAAAATGAATAACTATAATATAAAACTGGGTCGTTGGAAACATACAAGCGACACATAAATCATAATTATCTATAATAACGTCAACAAGTTGATAGTTAATACGCGTAATGTGGGAAAAATACTATGAATAGGGGGCCCGCAGGAGTAGCTCTTTTTTTAAATACATTATCAATGGTCCCATTGTTTTCATTGAATCTAACCTTTGTTTTTCTCTTAAGACATTGTTTTGTCCATCGGCTGTTGTGTCTTGTATAAACTCAGCTTTATTTTTAACTGTACTAGGGTTTGATGTACTCGGATAAGTCAGGAGAAAAATTCAAGGTTGGAATCTGATTTTCAGTAGCTTGTCAAACAAGATCAAAACGTTAAATCAAATTGTCTTTTATCACAATCTAGAAGCGATAAATTGCATATTGCATCAATTTGAATATTTAATTTGTAATCAGCCTTATCTTTGAAATATGCAAATACGTGCATGTTGAAAAGATTTAAAAAACTGTTATCAATTAAATTATCTCTACGTCATCACTGAATAGTTCGGTTTATAGAGTCATGTCACAAAACTCAATTTCTTCTTTCTCCATTTCAGCAATCAGAAAGATGGCGTAAACTCCGGAACATCGTGCAGTGGACGCCATTCTTCCAAACCTACAAGAAGCAGAGGTATCCTTGGATCCAGCTTGCTGGTCACCAAGGCAACTTCAAGGCGGGACCTGACCAAGGCACCATTTTGAAAAAACTTTGCCCGCAAGAGGAGAGGTGTTTTAAGGTGCGTTTTAATAAAACATTTCAATTTCGTCATACGTATGAATCGTATAAAATATTTATGACACTACTAAGAGTAATAGGGTATTAATTCAAATGTATACATGGCTGAAATTCCACGTTTCATCGCGGGTAAAGGACCTTATATTGCGCTCTATCTAGCTCTCATAGTTTCATGTACACATAGTTCAATACACTTCTTTCCATATTCATCAATTTTTATTTCTTATCCATCTCGGATCTGCTCTTTATTATCTTATTCTAATTCATCTTTTTCATTTATCATCTTCATTCATAACCGTTCTCGGAGAAAATCCGCCGTAATAATTTCAAGAATTGTAAAATATTTCCAAAAATTTTAAGTCATCTGTGTGACGTATAAATCCGCTGGGAAGACACCTTACTTAACACGCTTAGTATGTTAGTAGTTCCAAAAGTTAAACTTCTTAGAAAGATTAGTCATTGTTACTGGAACTACTACAACTTGTGACACGTGGTTATGATGCTTAAATTCATTCATGTGTAGGATCATAATCTTCGTCTATTTAAGCACGGAAAATGACTGCGTTTATAAATAAGTCAACATTCATAAATCTTTATAGCTTACTTGTTTGGTCAGTCTCTTATGCAAATAAAACACTTTTGTTTTGGAGATTTTTATTTGGTCAATGAGTTTACTACCAGATCTTCATCCGGTTTCTTTCCAATTTCAAAATGAGTCACATAATCTATTAAAACTTAGAACAATGATTCACTTAGTTTTCTGAAAAGTACGACACCAAATAAAGTCGCCCAATTTGTGAATCAGCAGATTTTTTCTTTCAATTGTCGCGGTTAGTACAAGTCAATAACCGTTGAAATAAAGATGGTTGCCCTCCAAACAATGGGAAACAAAAAATGTGTGAAGAAGCAATTGAACCTTTGGTCTTTAGCTAATTGGACATCGTTACACTGCAAAGCGACCCATTAGTTATAATAGCAGCAGTGGTTTTTAATTACTTGTTTCAAAGATCGATTAGGAAACGGTAGGAAACAATGAAGTTTGTCTAGCGGTTTCTGTCCACAAAGTCCATCAAACCCATTATGGTATGGACGGGTACGCAAAACAAAAAAACGATGCCCATGTAGAACTTCACAGTAATATTACTATACTACTTTCATCTTCTTATGTCACACCTATGTCATATGTCTCTTACGTACTTCCAAAAGTAAAGCATCGTATTATTTATTTATTTCTGCCTTGCATTCATACTGTTCTTCTGACCTTCTTTTGTTGTTCTAGAACATTGTGGTCGCATATTTGTTATCACCTGTAGGTATGGACCGCGCGCTATTTTTCATCAATACAATACCAACCTAAGTCTAGATGCACTTTATGACCTGTTGCGACTAATAGTTTTTGTTATGTTTTTAATTTATTATTTTTCTTTGCTAAAACGCAAAATGCCGTAGGTGACTATTAGTAATATTATTATTTATATTTTCATTTCTAAGCTTAATCAAGTATTCTTTTGCTCCGATAGATTTAAATTCAATAGCCTTACCAAACGTGCTTTAATCCCCCGACGAAAAAAAGAGTACGTTCTCAATTGGACGCTTAGGTATATTTTTCAGATGATTTCGACTTTTATCCTCAGACTTTAAAATTACCAAATATGGTTTGTTAAAGTCGCCTTCTCTTTATTATCATCATAAGATATAATTTAAATAAATAATTAAGCACATATAATAACAGATAATTATAGTTTGACGTCATCTCAAGTTTTTAATCTTTGCAACAAAATTTTTTGGAAGCTGCAAATGTATTTGAAGATAAAGACCGAAATAATATTTTTTTGTTCAATAGAAAAATGTGCATGGAATGAACCACATTTAAGTAACGCGAAACTGATGAAAATAACAATGTTCGAAGTGTTGTAATGTTAGACGCGTCATAGAGAAAAATGGGTAGTCCTAAGTCTGGAAGACAAGCGTTTGACGTGTGTAATATTTACAAAGACTGAATAAAACATGGCTTGCGAACGTTACATAAAAAACGCGTGTTAGTAAATCGCGCGTCACTTAAATCATTTGAATTTCTTGTAGCACTTGCTTATACGTATGTTTTAAATTCGTAAAATATTTCATCTGGTGTTTTAGGACTTGCTTTATCATCATCGACAACTGCTCTTTTGAGTATAATCTTCTTATCATTACTATGTCCGGCGCTATAGAGTTTGTCTTCTTGTAGTTTTCTTAACTACTGCACCTTCTTTTATGAGGTCTTGTGTTATATTGACATTTTTATCTTCATTTGCTTGTCTTACTTTTTAAGTATTTTGACCTCCAGCTTCCTCATGCACGTGCCAGACAGGGGCGCTAATATTTCTGATGACCTTTTAACGGAAATCAAGCCTGAAGATTAGATAATGTTTCTGCGTAGAAACTGATGTTAGGCTCTTGCTTTCTATTATTTTCTCATTTTGCTTTTTAAGCATTATTATTGACGAAAGCGTCATCTATTTCAATAAATACATAATAAACAGTTACGATTTCTAGGAACCGGGATTTTCTGTTGTTGTTGCTATTGAATTTTGTTTTAATAATATTGTTTTCTTTTATTCCAGTTGCTGATGAAGGACGTTCTGAGGCCATTTGTACCTGAATACAAGGGACAAGTCACCTGTGAAGACGGAGAATGTATCCTTTTTTCAAATAATCACAAAAAACTTCAGAAACAACTACTAATCAATCTTCAATATTTATGAATATGAACCCGAACCTTAGAAAACTTAAAAATGAATTAAAATCAAAAAGTATGACAATTTCTTTTCAAGGGTTCACATTGGCGGTTGATTTTTCTTAAAACTTATCACGTGTTCTAGACTTGTTACATCCATGAAATCTGAATATAAAAAAATTTAAATCCTAACAGAATTAATACAATTTTATGAGAGTGCATACTTTAATGATAGCAAAAATTGATTTGACTTTATTTATGGAATTAGTATCACTTTTACCTTCAATTTTTTTTTGCATCCAATTACATTCAACAAATATTTCCTTAACCAAGCATTCCAACACAGTGTATTTACAACTACAAGACTTGCTGAGCGATTTCGATAGTCCGTGCGTCATGGACTGCAAGATTGGAGTCCGAACGTACCTTGAAGAAGAGCTCGCTAAGGCTAAAGAGAAGACCAAGTTAAGAAAAGTGAGTATCTGAGTAATTATTATTTTGGAAGAGTTTATAGAAATAGCAACATTCTCTACTGACACAGCAGGTCGTACGTTCGACTGGCCTGTTGGTCTTGTGGTTAGTGACCCTGACTGCTATGCCGGAGGTCGTGGGTTCGATTACCACCCAGGACAAATGTTTGTGTGATGAGCACGATCATTTGTTCTGTGTCTGGGTGTAATTTATCTATAATATGTATGTATTTAGGAATATATAAGTATGTTTATCAGTTGTCTAGTACCCATAACACAAGCTCTGCTATGCTTGGGACTAGATGGCGTTGTGTGTTAGTTGTGAAGTATTATTATTATTATTAATAAACGGTTTTGTTACCCGATATTTGGATTGTGTGGTGTTGTATCATACCTTTACATATTTATACCGTTTGACTATTATTTGTGGTAAAATATACTAGTCGATGATGCCACATTCTATAGCATAATAGGTAATAATGTGGTTATACTAGTTGAGCTATTTCAACAAGATTTACACAGTGTAATAAAATAGCATGATGAGAGTGGTTGAAGTGAATTGCTTGTTTCCCATTATCAAGACATTCAGTAAGCACATAATTTTATACAGATTCTCATTTTAGATACTCAATATAAAATATCTTTGTAGGTATACCTTGTATCTATAGAAATTAGGTTCAGTTTTAGAAGATGAGTGGAATTCAAAATTTTCATAAAGGACAGTCAAATATCACTTTGTCTTATTCAATAGCTAAAGTGCATTGATCAGCCGATGATCTTACACTATGGCTTCAAGTATTAATATAACACATGTTTCTGCATCGTGTCGATAGTATAATATTACATTTACATTATCGTCTACTTACAATGAACTGTTAACGACATCACGTACTACTGTTTCAACGTACGCTTTATTCTTTAAGATATCTACGTCATTGCCACGTCAGATATTTTTGCTAAGTTTCTCAATTTTATTTTCATTATCATTATCGACGTTCACTACTGTCGTTTTCTTTTCAAATACAGTATTAATGACATTTTGTTTTGGAAAACAGAAATAAAATAATTGAAAAAGAGTGTCTTGTAGAGAAGGTATTGCCTATCGGTTATCGAGGAGTGAACTTTTGATAAACAAAAAAAATCCTATTCTGAATTCAGAAATATGTAGGTATTCATTCATGTGTGTATTTAAATAACAAGTAGATATTAATTCTGTAAAATTGTGAACGTGATGAAAGTCATGAACGCTTACAAAAAAAACCGTTACTGTTTTTTAAACAAATAAGGAAAACGATCCCTTAAACAACTGATAGAAAGTACAAATCAACATAGTTATTCTAGCGACCTCCATAATATCGCTTAATAGAGTTCATTGCTTATCCGACAATGTCAGGAGAATGTGTGGACGCATTGATAAACCCGTCTTAATTACCAGTTTGTACGTCAATGATATGAAACCAAACATATACATATAGCGGTAATTATGTTGTAAGCAAACCAGTTATAAAAATAATCTCAGAGTCATAACAATCATTGAAATTATATTTTCATGTGTCGCTTATTATTGCAGTATAAATAGCAAGTAATTAATAGGCTATGAATAGATTATAGGAAGAGAAGACGAAGTTATTGTGTACGAATGTGGAAAGGTCAACAAATGCGTGATGATGTATAGCGTCTTGGATATGAATATTTAATTTGTGGTTGACGCGTGGGTTGGGATCACTTAGAGTCGTTGGTTACATAAGTGACAAATCGTAAAACTAATTCTTAAAAGATTTTAGAGATCTTGTACCTAAATGCTGGTTCTAAATGCAAAGCAAAAAGAAAACGATCCAATAAATCTACTCTCTCCTCTTTTGTTATTAAAAAGATCAAAATTCTAAAGAATATCTATCTCTTCTTTCTAGGATATGTACGAGAAGATGATCCAGATAGACCCTAAAGCGCCTTCAGAGGAAGAGCACAGGAGTAAAGGCGTTACGAAGCCGAGGTACATGATCTGGAGGGAAACCATCAGTTCCACTGCGACTCTCGGCTTCAGGATAGACGGTGTCAAGAAGGCTGATGGCACCAGCTCCAAAGACTTTAAGACTACTAAGACTAGAGAACAAATTTTAGAATCCTTCAAAGATTTTACAAACAATTTCCCAAATGCTGCGGTAAGTTTCAATAATTTTCCTAATTTCTATGAAATCAGATTTTCAATACAACTTTAGAAAATCATAAATGATTTGGTGATTATTCTAATAAAAAAATAATTTGTATCTTGAACTGCTGGGAATCTTTCTCATAATAATTTGTGTCATTATTTTAACGTTATACTTATTTCTTTTACAGCCGAACTACTTAGAAAGACTGAAGAGCATCAGGGATACACTTAAAGAGTCACCGTTCTTCAGATCTCACGAACTCATCGGCAGCTCCTTACTCTTCGTCCACGACAAAAAGCGGGCCTCCATCTGGATGATCGACTTCGCAAAAACTGTCCCCGTACCAGACAATGCAAACATAGACCACAATTCCGTCTGGGAAGTTGGTAATCATGAAGATGGCTACCTCATTGGACTGAACAACCTCATCTCAATATTCGAATCTCTCATAAAAGATGATAATGGTAACATAGACCAGTGCTATGCCAACGTTAACGTTAGTATAGAAACTAATAATAAAAAGGATAGCTTCGATACTTGAAGTATCATGACCTGAGAGAAATCTCGTGAGAATTGACTGTGCACAGATATGTTGTACTGTTATGCATTTTCAGTAGTTTTACTGAGCTTCACAGTTCGGATGGCATGTTTATGCGAAGCTAAACTTTGCGTGAGTGAAGTTACAGCATGAGGAAGAGAAGATATTCTCTTGAACGCAGGTTTGGATTGAAGAGCAGACGGAAGTTCGGCATCGCAAAAACATGTCAACTGAAGTGATCATTTTGATCGCACCCCTTCACGACTACGTACCTATACTTGTTTATATTTCTTGTAAATAATCCATAGTATTATAAATTTATTTGTATTACTGTTATGTTTAAAATACTCAATACTAGGTTAGGTTTGGGCACCACCAATAGTGTTAATACATATTTTTGTTTCAGTAATGAATAATTGTAAAATTATAGTAGTAAGGTAATTTCACGTACCTAATGACTAAAACTGAATAGATTCTGATCAAATTGTTGAACAATTTAATTATTGCTAGTGTAAAAGAACTGATAATGGAATTTGCATGTAGGAAATTGTTTTTGTTCATCAATTTATACCTTATTGTTTAATAATTAGGTGTTTAATTAAAAAATAATAGTAAATTCATAAATAGATATTTATTTTGTTTTAAGTACACTATATTAGTGTAATGACTAGTTGAAAGTCAATATTTTAAGTCTAAAACAATCTGAAGGTACTAAATAAAAGTAATATCTTGTCATTTCTGTTTTTTTTTTGTGAAATCACTGTCTCACTTCTAATGATTAGTACGATGATCAAATAAGAAATAATCATGTACTTAATGAACATAATCAGCATAATTTATAATGTTCTCACCACTGAGATACAAGCCTGCTCTATGTGAGAAGGGTGGGCCGTTATCCACCACGCTGGTTCACACGGACTGGTAGACGTGACATTCTTTGAATTTTGGTTCAAGGACAAAGTTTCTCACATGTGTTCGTTCATCGCTTTAGGAGCAGTGGTGTTACACAAAGTAATTCTTTCAAAGACTAATCGACCACAGACGGTTGTTGGACTGTCCTTGATGGCTCTAATTACAAAAGCCATTGGTGGAGTCATAACATGCGTGTATACTGCAGACTGAGACAAGCAAGTAATAATAGAAAACATTCAGATTTAAATGGATGAAGCATAATGCTTACCTGCAATAAATTGGACTTAATTATGATAGGAACCAAACAGTGAAAACATGATAATGTATTGGACGGCTTATATTCATCACTTACTTAAATCTAACTTAATCGAATAAATTATAAATTAAATAGTTATGGTCCATATTTTTCTAAAAAGGCACTTGGGTTACGTATTGTCTTTGTCTTTAAACTTATCGACAACTATGTCGGTTAAACTACCGCGTCTGGAATCTCCTTCTTCGGTAGTAGCACTTTCTCTTCTCATCCGAGAGAACAGTCTCGGTACAGGACCCGTGGAAGAACGTCCAGCGTCAGCCGGAGCGGGGGAGTATCTCCTCACTCGAGGTTTTGGTACTTCTTCTTCGGAAGCAGTCTCAGAATAAGGAGGTGGCGGCTGCTGCAACATCGACATTCGATTCTCCCTCGCAGCAGTTGCCGTCGATATCTGCAATTCTGCCCCAGCAACTACAGTTGCTAATGTCGGGGTGAACTGCGGTGCTGCAGCCCTCGCAGATACCCTTCTCCGTCGAGGTCCAGAGTCATCTGTACGCCTTTGTTTATTCTCTTCAAGACTATCCCTGCTAGGAGGGGTAGGTATCGAGGGGAAGTCTGGCCTGAGAGAACCTCGTCTTCTAGATGTAACAGCACTGGGTTCTGTTATAAAGTCCAGTAACCCAGGCGGGTCGTTAGAAGAACCAGCTGCAGTTTCCAAAACTGCTAAGGCTCTAAGAAGATCAGCCACACTTGTATTTTCCAAGACTTCAACTTGCTCTTGCTCAGGAAGATTAGTTATGTTAACATCTGGGTCAAACAAACTTGGACGACCGTGTTTTGTCCTATTTCTATATCGTTCTAAATCACTTGCAAATTCACCAGGTTCTTCAAGAGACCGATTACGGCCTTGTCTCTTTTGGCTATTGAACTGTTTAATACTAGCTTCCAAATCTCCTCCCGTTACATGTGGTGAACTACTCTTACGAGATGCTCCAAATGATGGGAATAAGCTACCACGTCCAGTACGTGTCTTATTTTTATAATCGACCAATTCATCTGAGCTCTCAGGCATAACATCATCATCGTTTTTCTTAGATCGGCCAAAAGTAGGAAAAAGGCTGAGACGCCCTTTCTTTGTACGATTTTGATATTTTTGTACCTCATCTTCGTCTACCGTATCTTCATCAGTATTTGAACGGCTATTGAAATTGAAACTTGGGAAAATACTTCGTCTACCTCGTTTAGTATTTTCTCTATAACGCTCAGCATCATCATCAGGGTCACTGAAGTCGAATGTAGGGAATATGCTATGCCGACCAGATTTTGTTCTGTCTTTGTAAGCTTTTGCGTCTTCGTCTTCACTAAAGTCAAAGGTAGGGAAAATACTATGCCTTTTACTCTTTTGACGATATGCCTTAGCAGCTGCTGCATCTTCGTCTTCCGAGAAATCAAATGTTGGGAAAATGCTACGTCGACCACGATTGGTCTTCTCAAGGTAAGATTTGGCTAGATATTCCTCATCGTCATTATTAAAGTCAAATGTCGGGAAAATACTATGCCTACCTCGTTTTGTTTTTTCTTTATAAGCATCTGCTTCACTTCGTTCTTCGGGATACAAGCTCCCTCGTTTTGATTTAGAGGTATCTTTGACATTTTCGTTTATTGCTTGTGATGTTGGCATATCACTCGAACTTGGTTTTCGTAAGAAGAATCGTGTTATTATGTTTTGTGACGAATAGTGATCTTCCGGTAGAACTTTAGATGGAAGTGATAACTTTCCACTTCTAATGTTGGCTTCCCGTCTAAACTTCTCAGCGGATTCACCATTAGTCCATGTGTGTTCATGGATATCCTGGGGTATGTACTCCTTCTGATAATTTGGCACAGCTACACTTAATGCTCTAGTTCGTTTTGGATTGTTTGGTAAATATTCTTGACCTATGCTAAACTTAGGTGGCCTCTCATTAGCTAAAATGTGTTCATCGTCAAATAAATGAACACCTTTATCAACACGATCTTTTTGTGCCTGTTCAAGTCCTCCCAGTACATTAACAACTCGTGCTAACAGCTCTGCTGGTTTTACAATAGCCGAAGCAGTAAATGTCTTTTCTTTATCAATTCCAAGTAAATCAGTGTCAGATTGGATTCGAAGCATGTCTTTTGCAGAAAGCTGAATATTTTCTGAATTCGCTCGTTTCCTCTTGTAGATAGGGAATCTTGGTTCCACGTCATAGGTAAAAATAGGACAGCTGGAACTTCGGTAGAGCGGTGGTAAGGTCTCTACGTAAACCGGCTGAAAAGATAAAGAGAGATAAATATTAGTTCTTAGTAATATTCACCTACTTTCAGAGTAAACAACATCTTTGTTATTTTTACGAGATAATTTTAGGGTTCATGAACTTTGTTCACGTATTGATACTACCGGAACTTAGGCAAAATGAAAACAGTTTTTTAGACCACTATGAAACGTACCTTAATTTTAATTAAATTAGCTTCATTGATTATTTTTCTCAGTGCCGACAGGTCCTTCGTGAAGCCTTGCAGGATTTTGTTTTGAGTGTTCTTGAACTGGCACGCAAACTTCTGTTCTATTCTGTGAATTCTCTCTGATCTCATGCCACTGGTGATGAAACCGAGCAACATGACGATGTAACCGAGACCGAAGGTAATCCAGATGATCAGGAATATCTGGTAGGTGCAGAAGTAGCCATACTTGAAGCCGTTGTTCACAGTACCTGGAATTATAACGATATTAAATATTACAAAATTGTAAAGGGTTAACTGGTCGTACATACTATGTCCAAAAATTTGTATACATGATGCCGTTGACTTTTTCCAACAGTATTTATAGTTTATACAATTGCTGGATTGAAGACCAGTCCGAATTTGAACCTCGCTGATCGCAATCTGCTTGCTCGTAAACTAGATTCAATACGACAATTGTTATTTGTTTGTAGTATTGTGTTTCCATAATACTGAACTCAAATGAAAAATATTGGTTCATACCTGCTACTAAATCACCAAAACCAATGGTAGTTAAGGTAACGAAGGCATAATAGATGGAGGCAACATAGTCCCATCCTTCGAACACCATGAAGATGCAGGCAGGTAAGAAGATGAAGAACAAGAAGCCAGGCACCAGGTAGAGGAAGATCTGGCCCAGCATGCCAAGGTTCGTGAAGTGATAGCCTAGGTTGTGGGCTCTCTTCTCGTTTCGTCTTTTGTATTTTCGGTACACTGATATGAGCTGGAACAAACAAACAATTTCAATTCATAACGTGGTTAACTTTTATGTATATATACAACGTATACAGACAGCGAAAAAACATTCATACGCATACAGCGGAATAGACATTTTGTTTGGAACTTTCATTATAAAATAAAATGATTTGCTCAGTAGTGATGAGATTTCCATGGATTTATTTGAAGTGTACAAATCCTTGTAAATAAACAAACATGATTGGGCAAAGTTGCTACACTATTAATGTAGGCGCCAAATCGTGTAATATCAATAATGAAAATAATACTGTCTAATGTAATTACCTGCATGCCAAAGTATTCACCAAGGTTTGCAAGAAGGATACCATTGATGGGTATACCGAACAGCCCGTAGAATATCATTAGGATTCTTCCCAAATGCGTCGTCGGCGCCAAATTACCGTAACCTGAAATGATAAAGAAAAGGATAAGTAATTAAAAAAATAAAGCTGATTTTCCTTTAACTATCTAGGAATTGCATTGATCATGATGTATTGAAATTTTTGGTCACCATGGCGATTCAAAGAACAAAAGGATGCATAATATTCGTTAATAAACAAGTTACACAAAGGGCAGTATTAAAAAGAAATGAAAACAAAGAAGGACTATAAAATCGCACAAAAAGTAACTAATAAGATCTTAATGATACAGGAAATAAGAGACTTCAGGTTGCAAATCAGACAATAGTGGAAAATATCTGTGAGTTTGCTATATAAATCTTGAGCGAAGTATATGATTAATAAGATGATAATAAATATTGAAATCAGGTCCAAGAACCTATACTTATTGTATTACGCATTCAAATGATTATTGTTTACAAGAATAAAGTATACTGTTAATAATATTAATAAGAAACATCCTCATTTAAATCAAAAATATATTTTCTGTTATTGATAAATCAGTTATCAAGCAAGGTTTGAGGGATGTATTCGAATTATACCCCGACAGTTTACGCATTTTCAGGTTACCTTGATTACCTATGATGATTTTTTATTGAAAAAGCAAATCAGCAAATCGTGCATCTTACATTAAAATTATAGAATGAAATAAAGATAAGAAGACATCACGAATGCGATCTATATGAGATTATTGAGAATAGAAACAATGAAGATACTGATGAGCAAGATGTATTTTGAATAGCTGGTACTTATGAACTTACCAATAGTACTGACGACGGTGTAAGAGAAGAAGAAAGAGTGATAGAAGTCCCACTTGAAAGGAGGCTCAGCGTCTTCTGTGGTGTAGTTGAACATGGACTTGCCGCAGTAGTCGGACAGCTTCCGGAGTATCGTGTCCTGCTTCTCTGGGTCATCCGGAATGTAGTTCTCGTATAAAAGGTCTGGAAGAAGAAAATATTTTAGATAAGTATATTGGTCAGAATATTGTAGATTGTTTTTCTGTCGAGTATTAAATGCTGGTTGGTTCGATTGATATTATAATTATTAACTGGAATGCTTAAACAAATGGCAAACAGGTAGCATTTTGCATCCTAATATATGGAAGTCTGACAAAACATTTTCTCAAACACTAAGATGGTGACATATTTTCATTCTAATAGTCGTGATTGTTAACTTTAATTTCGCGCTATAAATAACAAACGAGGTTGTTAAAAAGCAACAAAATACACTAATACACTTATTGTTATAAAATATCGTGACTTCCTTCTTAGCTCAAGAATTTTAAACAATATTGGATCGTAACAGGGTCATTTAGCGTTTCTTTTCTAATAAAATGACCACGGCAATAAGAAAATATAGGGCCCTAATTAAGCAGTTAACCGACTTTTTACAAATGACAATTTTACGCGCGAATTAACACAAATTAGTTGTTTTTATCACAAATTGTATGGGATACCGCATTGATTGGAGTTTGTAAAAAGTTGAAGAGCGTAGCCCCGTTGGCAAGCAAAAAGTCGTAATTGATTCTTGTATGAATGAGAGAAAACGTATCGTACGAATTGAACCGAAGAACTCACATTTTATAGTTGATAGACCGCGAAGAAATGGTTAAATTGTCACTTAGTCATGGGATTTTAACAACGGTGTTTATTTTGTACCTACCGTCATACAATAGTACAAGTTACCGCTATTGAAGCAATTGAGAATTACCTACTTTGCTTTTTAAACATGCATCGCAGTAAATTTTTTAAAATAAATGCAAGGATATCTATGATTCAAGTTAGTAACTGTATTATTTTACTTCTCTATTAATTACAATTCACATGGTTCAAAATGGTGACTTTCATTGCATAAACCCACCAAAACGTTAAATCTCCCAAAATAAGTGTTGTTTGTGAACATTTTGGAACGCAATTAAGATATTGGCAAATACCAGACTGGTCTGAAGATGCTCCCATTTCAACATAAGTTAAGGGACACTACACCCTGTTCTAATTCCTCACAAAAGTCACTTTTTGCATTTTCATTCTTTGGACAGTTTGGCTGTAATCCTACTACTATTATAAAGGCGAAAGTTTGTAAGTACGGATGTATGGATGTTTGTTACTCTTTCACGCAAAAACCACTTAACGGATTTGGCTAAAATTTGGTATACAGATAGTTTATAACCTAGATTAACACATAGGATAGTTTTTATCCCGATTTTATGTTCCCGTGGGATAATTTTCAAGTTGTAGCGGGTGAAGCCGCTGGTAACAGCTAATGTCCTTATAAATGTTAGTACTTGTGGTACCACAGAACCTGATTAATCCAAATCTACGGAAGCCATTTGTGGTTTAGCACAGAGCATCCATTCTACCTCATTACAATGCGTTTGAAAAGAAGGTGCGGTATTCATTGTCATTAAATGAATATAAAACCGATTTACGATATACAGGAGACGATTGAATGGAACTATTGTGGATTGAAGGTCGATGTCACTGCCAAGACCGGAGCAAAGGACGATTAATATATTTTTAATATGCACGTGAACGACAGTTATGTGTATGTAGTATGAATAATGATATGCACGCCGAATTTGATGAAGAGCCCGACAAACCCATACAAAATACAAACGTCGATACAAACCGACAAAACGATGGCAAAGGGAAAGCTATGATAACAAATGAAAATCAACAATTGGCAAGTTATTGCTATAAAGTAAAAGAAATATTTCAACCACGTCCACGCGCAGGGAACGAAATCTGTTGGAGGTTTAAAGCGATCCCTAGCAGTAGAATCGTTGTAACCAGATTATGCAACTTATATTCCTTTAACATGCAAAGTTATTTCTATCTAGAAGTAAGTATGTATTTTCAATAATTAACTTAAGGCTAACGAATACCAAACATGACTGTGTAAGGTCAGATTGGATTAAGTACAAATCTGCTTTAATTTAGAAAATTATTCACACGAATTAGTGTTGCTCCGTAGCAAATTGTCAACCTCATTTTGCTTAGCGAAGCATTAGCACAAATTATGATTTGTTAAATGATTTGCATTGATCTCCCGATTATCATACGAATGTTAATTACATTGAACTTGGTCTAAGTCCTTTTTCACTTATATCAGCCTTAGCCCCAGTTTGCTAAAGGGTACGGGCTATTTTCAACGTCTTCAATGATGAAATATGGAAAGTGGACCTTCATCCTCATACTTAAGTCCTCAATTCATGTTTATCTATTCTGAATTCTAGATCACACGATCAAACTGAATGGGTTCCATTATGAGATACGTCAAAGACCTCTTGACGCTAACAAAGCTATCATAATAAGCGATACAGTAGCTACTGGAATGTATAATTTCGATTAAAACACTTTAAATCAAGTGGACTTGATTGAACATTAATAAAAAAAAACAGGTGACAGTGGCGTCAATGGGTAGGGCTGTCGAAAAAACACGTAATGCTAAATAAATTTTAGTCTGAGATGACTAATTTTAAAGCTATGATATATAACGACAACATAGATACCTTTGATTTCGCTGAACATAAAGTAAATAAAAATTTCATTCATACACAATGCGCCCTAACTTACGAAAGCTCAGCCATTTAGGCTTGAACTGACACAATATTAGTTAATATTATGTTCCTCTGTTTTGTTACTGGTTTCTTTGGCAGAATTTGCCAACCCTAATTAATCGAGGACAATTAATGCTTACATACCTGTTCGATAACTAGATAAGAAAATCAATTCTAAGGTAATGAAGCTGACACAGAATCGACTAGTTGTTAATGGTAATCATGTGTTTAATGATAGAAAAGCTGTGTTTACACTGCAGTATAGCAATAATTTAATTTCATATTTAAATAGCTTTAAGTGAAAATGACCATAAATCACATTCTCTAGCTATATTTTGTAATTGGATGTGATCTCTTACTTGATACAAAAGCCAAAACAGTGGTCAGGCTTAGATTTTTCTTAATTTTCAAGATACTTAACGTCATAAATTGTTTGCCAGCATCGATTTGAACTCGCAGTGATTAATAACAATGATATGATAGGAGAAAGTCTGCAGCCAGTTCGGTGCTGCTCATTTAACAAATAACTTAGTTATAAGGAGAAGAGAATGATGAATAATATTTTAGCAGGGTTTGTCCAGAACTTAAGGCTAATAATATACGTAATTGTAGCCCTATATAAATAAAGAAGAAGAAAAACACAATTGAAAACGCTAAAAAAAGTATCAGTAAATAGAGTAAAAGCTGAGTTACAAGAATAAATAAAAGTCTACATGAGTTTTCACTAAACTCATGCGTGATGTAGAAGCACCTCACGTAGCAGGCAAAACGTTTTAATTAACACATCAACCATGAATTAACATGTTAACCGTTTTATCGACGACAATATTATTGTCGCTACTCTTTACTTTAGCATGTGACAGAAGAACTTGAAAAGTCGTGAACACTTCATGATTTTCATTATGACTTTTTAAGGCCTCATAAAGACCCTTTGTAAGTCTGTTTGGTTATTTTAAAAGGTTGTAGACCTTCTTAGATTTTTCGGGGTCTTTCTCAATTTGTTTTTGTTGTAAACTTTACATGCTATAAAGGGTTTTCTATGTCAAGTGCTGTTGTGTACGTAACAGTTGTCAACTAGATTATATAGTAAATTGCTAAAGTCAATTTTGGAAAATATTATGTGTATGTTGCCGTTGATGTCGTTGCACTGTCATTTGCGGTCTTTTCTATCATCTTCGGTTCTTTATGTGTAGCCAGACCAGTGTAGTGAATCTTATACCTTCTAGTGAATTATCTTTAACTTATCTTCCCTCTTTTCTCTTGAATTAATATTTCTGTGTCAAAGTTAAGGTTGCATAAACTTTTCCTTAAAATTATTATTCTCATACCTACTTGCAATTGATATTCTTCCGACAGAACCCACTGACCTCAGTTGTTGAAAATATTGATCACGATCAATTATTCATCGGGGATTATTTTCCGCACATTTCTACTTCGTTGCATCTTTACTAAGTTTCCATGTAAATGACTTGAGGGCTAAACCTATGGATAATCCATCTGACTTTTCCTACGAGGTTACGAAACAAGGCAAAGTTGAGAACCACGCATTTACTGTTCACGAAATTAATAATAAAGTAGGTTGTGATGAAAATTAACAACTGAAGACAGCCGAAAGTCATGTGTATGAATGTAAAAAGATTTTATCAATACCATTTACAGTCAAATCTGAAACTGGCCTAATCATCCCAACATCCCAAATCTCAATAAAGGAAATATACAAAATGACTGTTTGCTCAACTGACGTCCATTTTCCTGACGTAAGAATACCAGACGACAATTCTAATTTAAGGCTAATTTTCAGAGCACGACACTTGGTTTGCCGAAGCCTTCGCATGTTTACTTATAAATACGATGTCACATGAACATATTAAAGATATTAGAGGTAATGGACTCATGCTGTGATGGTGGCGACTACCTTGTTCCTAAGGAAATGCAGCTTGAAGGTCATCCAAGGTTAGAATTGATCGACATTTTCATTTGAAATCAGATATTATTTCTTCATTATTCTTTAGAGGTCTACAAGAAAAGCTAGTAGATAATCGGAAAATTTTCTGAGAGATATCTGCAGATTATAAATGAGTAAATCCCGAAGACAGTCATGAATGATGAAGGATGAGATATCATAAAGAAAACTTAGGAAATTTAAACTTGAGCAGTAGGTAGGTCTTGACAAATACATAATACTCTATGCCTGGGACAAAATTTTAATGTTTCTGAAAAACCTTTACTTCCACCAGAATACATAACTTAGAGGCAGAAAAAAACATTGCACTTATAAATATAGTTTCCCGGAGTTGCTCATTATTACTTATTTGCCTCTTATCTGGGATTCCCAAATGTCCATTGGGTCCAACTTGATCATTGTCACGTAAACCTATGTAGATTGAATTCGCTATAGGGTTTTAATCATTGCGGTCATCGTTGAATCATGTGCCCAGTGCCATCGTCATGTCTTGCAAAGGTGCTACCTGTATTAGATTTAAGATATCACGGCACATCTCAGAAACCACAGTACATGGCCAGAATAATAAAACATTACGTTTTGGTTTCCTTATCTCAAAAAGATCCCGAATGTTTTGTTACATGATACTGACAGGTGCGTTTTATTTTACAGGTTGTCTTAGATTTTGCGAGGATTTTCCCTTTCTGGAATGAATCATCCACATTAACTGCTGGGTATAGGCTTCCTCCTTTTTTGTAGCAAACTTCTGGGTTCTCTGTGTCCCTCGTCTATCCGTTCCCCGCGATCAGAATGGATATAGGATAGGAATCATCAGAGATATTTTGTTGATCTGCTTTAAAGATCTTTAACTGTGTGTTTATTGGTGAGTAAACATTATTCCTTTGGGTAAATAAATATTCTTTAACCCAAAGCTTAGCCTAGAAGTTCTGGATACATTGTCATTGTTGGGCAAAGCCAGTCAAAGACTTCCAACGATTCAACATAATCTAATTTAGAGTTGGCAATGTATATTTGACCCTACCCGTCAACAGTAGCAACAATAAAAAAGTAATGAACATCCAAAATATTTTCCTCCGCCATATATTACCCTAAAGACGCTTGGGTCATACATTTTAACATACAAACTTGACCCGTGACTTTCCAGAACAGGTTATACAATTAAATAGTGTAACAGATCAAGATGGTTAAGGAAACAATTCGTTAATATATCATATCAAAGATTCAGGTGCCGACGCCACACATAAGGACGTCTATATGACCGGCCTCATGTACTCGTAGTACTATTTATCCTTATGCCTTCCTCACACGGCGAGAGAATTCTAATGTAGTACTCATAAGAAACGGGAGATCAGTTTCTAATTTATGGTTTGTATTAGGAAATTGTGGCAAGGAACTGTTTTCTAGAAGGTTGGATGTGCGATTTCTTCAAGGTCAAATGGATTCTGGTGTATTTAATGGTCAGGTTATAGTCCGGTCAACAGTTAGTATTCAGTACAAGTTGGATGTGTATCAGATTCTGCTTAGTGAAGGCGAATGTCCTTCTAACGTCTGGCTGGAGGAATTTTGGTGAGATTATTTTTGTTGGATCTTCCTCGTACAAGTCGTTATATTCCAAATGTTATTTTTGACATATACGATTGCTATCAAAAGTGGTTATGAAACGACAAAATATTTCTTTGCAACAGGATACTGACTTAGAATTTTTGAATTTCATATGCATCCGCTTAAGGAAAAATGGACCTAAAAGGTAATTACTAAGTAAGTCTGAATAAGCACACACTATACAAACAAAAAACAAATCTGTAATTACAATACATGTTATACATATAAATGCAGTTGAAAAAGTTGATGGAATAAATCAGCTTTACGAGGCAGATAAATGTGGTTCTCACCAAATAAGGTAACTTTAAAGCTAGGTTATAGGTTAATTATGAAGAAAAACTCGACCCGACACTTTTTTTAACGCTGCAGAAGTAACGAATACTGAACTTTATTTTAAAGAAGTTATGATTGAAAATAACCGTGAAGGATTGAAAAAACATGTTGTTATAGAGTATGGACATACGAGTAAAACATTAGAATATAGGCACAAGTTACTAAATTTATAGCAGTATTGGGTCGGTTGACTTGATGAATATTAGATTTGTCCTAATTTCATAAAACGTTCTGCTAGAGTACTTATGGAGTAAAAGAAAAATAATCTACGGTGTTACTCATCTTCTTCCTAACCCATCTCATTTAATTTGGGGTCGGCGCAACACGTTTCCTTCTTCCGTTCTTCCCTATCAGACGTCACAGTATCTTTAACTTCTTTTTTTTCATAATAATTACTGGGGCTACTGACAAATATTGAACAATATGAAATCAATTATAATTAAAAAATGAAATCACGAAGAACAAAAATAAAGTTTCAGTTTGTTTTTCTTTTTTAGAGACAAAAAACAAATACAGTTTTTTGTTGTTTTTAGCAACGCTGAGGGTTCCTCAGGGACCTACACTTGGACCACTGTTATTTAAAAAACAGAACTGTAAGCTCTTTTATTCAAGTAACATGTCCAGTCTTTCGACATTCTAGGATCTGTTTAGTGCTTCGCTCATGACCGAGTTGTAATTTTAAGGCAATCAAACTTGTTTGGAGACATAAACATTTGCTTATCCCTTATGTATTTATTACGAGTTAAACATGTTGTTGAGTTGAGTTATAATGCGCGGTCACGCTTATGAATATTTTGTGTGTATTTTGGTTGCATCATTTATGAAGGGGCTTTCCTACGGTTTGAAGGAACATGCATTATCAGTCTTAAATTTCCACTATTTGGAGAGTATAAGTGAGAATAAGGCTGGTTCGTCTCCTCACAAAAAATAGCCCTTTAACAATAACAGTAGTCGTCTTCAGGGATCAGCTTCTAGTCTAACTAGATTCAGCTGAAAATTGGTTTGAATTGAACACTTGTTCAAGGTGAACAGGAGAAAATGAGGGATATGAAAAGTATTGAATAATGTAATAAAAAATTCGCGGGACTTAATTGTAAATTGCAAAAAAAAAAATGCAAACTAGTCATCAAATTAATTTGAGCCGTATCTTAGCAGATTGCATTGCAGTATAAACATAAATCAAATAACAACAGATAAAAACTGTGTAGAAAGAGACAACACGCAAATATGACTATATCTGAGACCGTTTAACACCTGTGGACCTGGCATTAACAAGCGGAGTAAACGTAATGTAATTTAAATATTGAAAACGCCCATTTCAAAATTACATGCTCATATCCATGCGTCGGAATTTCGGATTTTTTTTTCTTACATAACTGGAAATTACTACATTTGCATAGAACAAAATTAACGTAGATTAGACACTTAAAAATATTTTATAAATATTTATAAATATTAAAAACTTATTTTATAAATTAAGAAATATTTATTATAATATGAAAAAAAAACGGCCAGTATGTCGGGCCACGCACAGTGTAGGGTTCCGTAGTTAAAATCAAAATACTTATGCGAACTAACTAAACAGATTCGAAAAATTCATTCAAAAAGAAGAATTTTCAAAGATCTGGCGGAGCCTCTTTGAGAAATCAGGAATAATACATAAGTAAAAAGATTACGACGAATTTAGAACCTCCTCTTTTTGAAGTTAGTTAAATAGTTGACGATGAAAACCTACCTACCCCAAGGCCATACCTAGTTTAAAGCTGTAAAAATAAGTTGACAAACTTAAGGTTGCAATTTAGAGGATTTTCTCCGATACATTTTGTTTAAGAAAACATATTAGCCAAGTACTTTTAGATAAGTTGGTCGAAGATTACTCGTACAAGTTGTAAAGCCTACTTAGTCCTGATAATTTCTTTAAACTTAGTTATTATATACTACGTATTGTGAATCTTTTTCACATCCCCAAACATAACCGTTAGCTGGTAGAGGGGGGGGACACTCGCCGATCGAGGAAAAATTTAGTCGAATTAAAGCGTTAATATTTCAGAAACGATTTTTTTATCAAAAAACTGTTGCGGCCGCAAACTATCATTATTTTTTAAAGACCTGTTTAATGATTCCCACACTAAGGGTACGCGAGAAAAAAAAAACCTCACTTTACGTGTAAGTACAGGAGGTACCGGAAAAAAAATATTTACGAGATTTTATTTTACCAATTTTCGGCACGGCAATCCGTGAACACCAAATTACAGCTCTCTACTACTGTGCGTCTCTGAGCTAAACGCGGACAGACGGAGGACGGACGGACGGACGGACGGACATGGTGAAACTATAAGGGTTCCTTGTTGACTACGGAACCCTAAAAACTATATAAAGGAATTAAAAAGCACCTAAAATGTCCTTTTGCAATGTGCTCAAATTCTCGTCAGTTATATCATGGAAACTAAATATCTTGGAATCGATTTTACGTTTGCGACACGCATTACTGCGAGGGCCTCTATGTATCTTGGGAAAATCTATCATAAAATAATGGACCAATTGTTGAACAACCACACCATTTTAATTATTGAACGAACGTATAATCTCGTACTTTTTGCGTCATCAAATCGATTGAGTGAAGTAAGCAATGAATCACAGAACGCTCTGATAATACAAATGTTCTAATTAAACGCCATTTTTATATTAAACAGTCATTAAGTGGTAGTAAGAAACAATTAGCTGTGTCAACTGAATCCGTACATGCTTTGATTTGATTTATTTTGTAATATTTTTAAAGACAATGGAATTTAACAGTGGTTTTTGATGGTAGACGAAGTTTTGGCAGACCAATGACCAGAAGAAAATAAAACGCGGTTGACATTTGGTAAGGACTGCCGCAAATCAGGAGTCAAGTCATTGTCAACATGAACATATTATTATCAGGAAAATGGCCTAAAAATACCTGTAATTACAGGTTACATTTGCTTAAACGTGTCGGACAGTTTAACCGATCATTTATGTTTAACACGTCATCAGTTTTGTTATAGACTAATTAAAGTAATTGTTGACAATTTGTGGGATGGCAACATTACGATTGTTGGTAATACCAACACTGCCGTCACCTGTCATTTAGGAATGCGTTCTAATTTGAAAAAAAGCGAGTCGAGAGGTTTTTGCATCAAAATAGCTGTAAAATTAACAAGAGGTAAATTATTACGGTATAAATATCATATTATAACTATTAATAAATAAATGCTCCTTTTATTGTAATATTCAATATAATTCAGCTGATATTAATTATATTTACTTATTGTTATATCAATTTTACGTAATGTCACGAAGCTGACTCAATATAATTTAAAGTGGTTTGGGTATAGGTCCTAAAGAACACGTAATAAATTATTATATAATATAATATTGGAACATTAAAATAAAATAATTTTAACAAACAATAGTACACGTGTGTAAAGAGTCATAAATAGCCAACAATAAAATATATGCTACAGAAATCATCATTAATTTTCTTTACTTATATGCAAATATTGGTAAAATAAAAGCTTGGATGTAGAATAATCTCTGAAATTTGTCAACCGATTTAAAAAATAAATGTTATTGATGGAAAGCTGTACTATTGTCGAGTGCCAATTTATACAAAAACGTCTCGTGGGGTAACGCAGCCCATGTTGCTCGCAGGAAAATCGCAAAAAAATCAAATGATTTTTCATACTGGTGGGTCCGATCAATTTTTTTTTTTTTTTTGAGAGGTTTTGCGCTATTAACGATACACGTTGTATATGCGGGTGAGGTTGCAGGTAGAAGCCAGTCTGAAGTTGGCCATTATTATGTTAGCTAAGGCACGAAAGCTTCCAAATCAAAATATGGTTATGGTAAATAATTTTAAGTAAGTAGCGACTCGACCTGGCATCGCACAAGTACAATCGACAAAGAATTATGACCCACCACTTATTTTGATAACAATATTCATAATTATCAAAATTAAGTCGACATCCGAGTTAACATACATTTTCAGGGACCTTCCTTATTTATTTTCAAAATCTACTTATTGGAAGTGACTACTACCAATTAGCTCGATTTACTTAAAAATATGTAGTTTTCTACTACTGGTGAAAGACTTTCAAAATCGGTTTGGCAGTTCCATAGATTACTTCAAACTAACAAACTTACTAATGAAGATATTGTGTAATCAGTCTCACGCGCGTCTTCTTTATAGTGGTGAATGAACATGTTACAAATAATTAAATTAGGATTTCTAACCATTTCAAATTTAAATAATTATAGTTAGATACATTCCCGAACAAACCGATAAACTGCATTGTACTAAAAAGTATTTAAACTAGCGATATTAGAAACTAGAACAATTTATCTAAAAAGCGGTTTGTTACTCTTTGATGTGCACTTAATTTGATAATATTTAATTAGGACAAGGAAGGAAAAAATGAAAGCGGAACATGAATGGAGTAGATCCGTTGTTTTATTTTTATAACCTAATTTTAATTTGTTCTGGAGTTACATACTCGTCATACTCCAATGTGTGGCAAATGTAATTAATCACGGAGTAACATGTTTATTTAAAGCGCTCTATTTTTGTAACCTCATTCATGAAGACTTTTGGAGCAATTATAAATTATGTAAATCTCATAATTTATATACAGACGTTTGCATGCCATTGTGCCCCAATTCTGTCAAACTTCTCTAATAGATTTCAACTTTATCATTAAGGCAGAAGGTTCTTGTTCTGTTGGGAAAATTTGACAGATTGCGGTAGATTGACGGGCTGGCGTCTGTATTCAGAGCAGTGGTGGGTGGCGCAGTGGTAAACAGTCCAGACTTACGATTTGTAGGCCGTGGGTTTGAACCCAGTCATTACTTTGTGTTATTTGAAACTGATATGTCGTACAACCAACAATTCGAAGGTATATGTGACATCTACAGTACGCCATGCACATACGGAGAAGAAACATGTGTCCCAGCGGTGGGAACAATAAACTGATTCTGCTTATACTACATAGATAAAAAGTGGGTAATATAAAGTGAGCCTGCATGATTTACATTTTACAGTTGCAAAAAAAAAATCCTAAAGAACGAAAACATAATATTCACGAATACAAACTCATCATTACAGGATATCCTAATGATAGGGTGGCCAAAGCCCATATCATTATTTACGAGTAGGTAATATACAAATTAAACTTAACTACAATATTTTCAAACATTAAATGAACATTACAGGAGAGATGCTGATGAATTTTTTGAAGCTGTGCTTTTTCTTTTTTGTTTTTTCTTAGGTATTATATATTTTTTTATTTAGGTACACATTTCTTGTGGTCCGTGGTAACACAAAAGCTTTTAAACGTCTGTTGAACACTTGCCTAAAAAAATCTCAGATTATGACGTTGAAAAAGGTTCGTTTTGCAGTCACACTTTTTTGAGACAAGTGATCAAGAGATGTTTAAGTTTTTGTAGAAACATTTGCATAGATTGTCTTTTAATTGATTTTAACTTTTCCCGATCTCGACTACGGTTAATAAAGCTGAAGACTGAAATATAACAGATACTTATTTTCAGCCTACAAGGAAAACCGTAAATATATAAGCCAATACAACTTAAACGTTGACATGAAAATATACGTTAGAACAATGAGATAAATGACAATGGACTCGCTGTTAATTACAGCTGATGATACGAGTAGTTGAGCTATAACTGTGAATAGGTGAGTAAATAATATAATAGAGGCTAAACATATCAGGGGGGGTATTACAACGTCTTAAAACCAGGCTTATTCCGGCGAGTGAAAGTGACAGAGCTACACAAGTAGTCTAGCGCCATCTCGTTTACTCACTGGAACAAGCCTGGTTTTAAGACGTTGTAATATCCCCCCAGGTAAAATATACATACATATCCGTTCAAAAACAATACATCTCGATCAAAAAGCATATTTAAAGGCAAACAACAAAAAAATCAGCGAAGATCTTCCATTACCTTCTTCATGATCCTGTTCCCCTAGTACTTTCTGTTTAGATTCCAATTGTATTCTCATTTTCTGTAATTTTGTGCCCGAATATTATTTTTTATTTTTTCTGCTATCCGTATAAAAGAAGCAATGTGGCTACAATTACAACTATCAAAATTAACTGTGGCGAATTTACACATACTTTTTTTCGTGGCGAATTAATTTTGTGACAAAATCAATGAGTCTTCCGACCCAGGGCAGGGCAGGATCCCACTCAATAGCCAATTATTTTCCGGGGTCACGGTAGCTCGTTAGCCCGCGACCCCGGCAGGCTTTGGCCCTCTAAGGGGGGCCCGTCATAAGTTTATGGAGCAGCTACAATTAAACTAGATTTCACAAAATAAATTGTTTTTTCCCTTCTTTATAATCTTCTGTTGGTCGACTATAAATTGCGAAAAAAATATCGGATTATCATACTGGTTATTATGTTACAAAATACTTTGTCTGATAGGATGCGTTACTAGGTTACTACATAGGGGCGTAGATACTTTCCAATGTCAAACTGTATGTAAGTATAGTTTTCGATCATCATTTATGTTTATATTGGTACCTGTGTACCATTTGGAGCGAGCCAGGATTTGCCATTTTTCAATTCCTTTGTTTTTGACGGCTGCTTATAGTAGTAGTAGTTCGGTCTTTGAATCTTTATCATCATCATCAGCCTATAAATGTTCCTACTGCTGGGATACAGGCCTCCTGTCTGAGAGAGGAAGTGGGCCACGCAGGCCCAGTGTGGGATGTTGGATGTCACATGTCTTCGAATTTTTGGTTCTAGGTCATTCCGGTTTCCTCGACACGATGTTTTCCTTCACCGTTTTGAGAGCAGTAGTGATGAAATAAATTACACAAAGTAATGTGCCTGGCTGGATTCGAACCCATGACCTACTCGTAAGTCGGGGCCGATACCACTGGGCCTCCACTGCTCCCTTCCCCTCCCCCCCACACTGGTCATTGATTGATTACAAACAAAGATACAATCGAGGACAGCTGCAATTGAGTAAATTATTAATTTCCATAGCGTTAGATAGTAACTTATACTTAATCTCTTTGGAAATTCCCTTCTGTCTTTTCTATAACGTTTGTCGCTTGTCTCACTTGATAAATTTTCCGTTTCTAGGAATATGAGTAAGCAATGTAGCAGCTTTCTTTCCTTGACAACGAGGTAACAGGCAAAATAATAGAGTTCCAGAACATGGACAAATATGCATTTTTTCTCTTGATTGTACTTTGGCTATTTTGAGAATCTGCTATATTAAAGTCTGATATACAGGGTGATTTTTTAGTCACCATCCAAATTTTAATATATTAATCTTTGGCGAAAATCATTGAATACGTGTTTTTTCTTTTTGCATTACTATACAAAAATATCGAGATATCACGTCTCAATGTTATCTATAAAAAGTTTATGAATCTGGACCGCGCTGTGAAGCGGGGCGGGGCGGGGGGTCAGCTGCGCTCTAGTGTATATTAACGTTTAGCTTAGTGACCACACAGAGCGGATGAGAAAATGATTTAATATGACACTTTGACGTATCGATTTTCTTTTCAAAAATGGGATTAGTTATTGATACCTAATGCATAGAAAAATTTTGGACGGTGGTAAAAAAGTCACTCTGTGTATAAGTTAATCTAATATTTTAAGAATCTGAAATGTTGCGAATCTGATAATATGCGACTAAAGGAATAGAATGAGTGCCTCGAACGAGAGGCATTTGGATGTAGAACTCTGCAGTCCATTCACAACTTTGTTGATTAGTTCAGACTTGACGGAGAAACGTAAGCTTGTAGTTCAATCTCTTCAATCAATCAGAAAGTAGTTAAGACTTTGTTAATACATAGATATTAAGATGTTCTAAATTGTTTTACTGTTTTGCTCCGATCATCATCATTTTCCCAAATATGTTGGGTTCGGCTCCCAGTTGAACTGGATGCATCCAAATATGAATATTTTAAATTCTTGTACCAAACTAAATTAAAAAAAAATAGTTAGCGTGCAAATTGTAGATGGCTTTACGTCGAGAAAGACGAGCCGCATAAAAAACATGGTTTATTTGTTTTCCTATAGTGTGAAATGCCAATTGTTTTCATTTCATACTTTCTTGACAGCTGTAACTCTGTTTTAAAATAAACTAGGATAATAGTGTGCTGGTTTAATTCTTTCAATCAACTTACAGATTTATCAAAACAGATAACTTTTAATTGATGGACAGTTTGAGCCTAATATTATTTGTGTTTGTACCTTATGTTCTTTGGTATTGACCCAATTATTTATCGCGGTATCGGGCTCTCAAAATATACCTTCTCCTACATTACTTCTAGGGTATTTGCCATTTTCTTCACACGGTTTTCCTTTATCGTTTTGAGAGCTGTGGTAATGAAATGGACTATATAAAGTTTTCGGAAACTCCACCGGATTGGTAGAAAATTTGAACGTGTGCGTGGAATGCAATCCGCTAGTTTATACTAATACTGGCTGTTGCCAGCGGCTTCACCCGCTACAACTCGAAAATTATCCCACGGCAACATAAAATAGGGATAGAAACTATCCTATGTGTTAATCTATCTGTGTACCAAATTTTAGCCAAATCCGTTCAGTGATTTTTGCGTGAAATAGTAACAAACATACCTACATACACATTTACATACATACATCCTCACAAACTTTCGCATTTATAATATTAGTAGGATTATAGTAGGATTATGAAGCTGAAGAGTTTGTTTGATTGAGCGTGCTAATCTCAGGAACAACTTGAGTTCAAATTGGAAATGGACTATCCAAAACAGTTTTTGGTGGATAGTTCAATTCCCATTTGAAAAAACAGTTTTTGGTGGATAGTTCAATTAAATTTTTAATATCTAAATTTTTTTTTAAAATAGCGTAATATCGTGCAGATTCGTACAATAGACGAGCAGCGGCTGAAACCGCAGACTACAGCTATATTCAACATACAGACTTTACAATTTTATTATATTTATGTTACGATGACTAATCTCATTTTGAGCAACATACTCTAACTGTACAATGTTTACATCTGAATTCTATATTAAATTAAATATTTTTGACATCAAAAATACATTCTACTGAAAAATATCTGTAGTTTATTTAATTTGCGGTTGAATGTTCAAACGCGCGGCCTATCATTCTCTGCTTAAATTCAAAACGGCCACAAGTCGAAGTTTTTTAAATCGTTTTTATAGCAAAAATTGTATCAATTCAGCCTATATTTTTATTATCATTGCAACCAATGCAGGCATTGTTGCCATCATCATAAACTTTCTGCCTTTTTTTCGTAATAAAATCATCAAAAGATTCCTTCAACTCTTGGTGGACAGGATGGAGTCTGAGTGGAAAGACGGAATGAAAAATGTTGAAAGACAATCCACTAGGTGGACAGACGATCTTGTCTAGACGATGTTGTTGTTAAAGTGGCCGGAAGAAACTGAATAGCCATGATACAAGTCCGCCAGAAGTTAAAAAAATTGGAAGAGACCTACCACTCAGCATTAGGTGGGTAAATTTGAAGAAGAAGATTACGAAAGTCTTATACGAAACCTTAAGCAAGCTTCTTAACCACGGCTTAGAAGTACTGCAGTTTTTCTAGGAGTTTTTGTGTTTGGCAATTCAGAAGTTTCACGTATAGTAGTGAAAGTAATGAAAATGGATAAGGGATGATGTACAGACACCAGCAGGTCAACCTACCCGAATCTGTCAGATTTTACAATTCTAACATTAACCTTTTACCCTTGTGATAATGTTGAAATTCTATTAAAGAAATCTGACAGATTGTGGTAGGTAGCTTGATGTGCTGGCGTCTGTACCTACATGGAAATTCCGCAGTTATATCGGCTTGGAGAAAAATATAATGTAATGCCATCAAATACGCGGTTTATTTTGTTGTACGTTCAAATCGTTAATTAGAATTTCATAAAAAAAAAACCTTTTAGATGTTACTGCAACTTGAGTTCCTTTGTCTTGTCAAAATATTAATATTTCATGTAACTTAATTATTGCATATAAATTATGGCTATATATTACAGTTTACGTATAGAAAATACCAAGTAGCAGTAATATGTGAAGTACTTATGTATATTGCGATTATAATACACAGGTAGGATAACACCGAGATTATTTTATTAGAGGCTGTAATATATGCATTAGTTACTTATTTATTATTTACATATATATTACTTTATACACAGATTGCAGATTAGACAAGTATTTGTTTGAAGCGCATTGATTTTATTGCTGTTTAACTCGTAAAGATGTAATTATGAATTACTAGCTTTTGCTGTGGCGTTCCCCGCTTAAAGTACGGTAATCTTCTTGGTCGTGTCGATGATTTCTTTTAATTAAATGAGCTTAAATCAAGTCTGCCACATTAAAGGCGTTGGCGGCGACCTCGATAGTCGGTGGAATTGCATACAAATAATGAGGAAACCGGCATGTCCTATAGAATCAAAAACTCGAAGACATGTAACATCTACCAATACGCACTGGGCCCGCGTGGTGGATTATGGCCCAATCCCTCTCACAGAGAGGAGGCCTGTGTCCCAGCAGCGGGAACATTATAGGCTGTTGATGATGAATGAGCTGGGCGGCCCACCTTGACTGACTCTGCAATCGCACCCTTCTTTAACAATATACCCCCACCGGACCATGTTGTACTTGCATCAACCAATCTGGTTTCGTAATCGGTTTATGGTTTTCCAAGTTTTCTGCAAGCTCAGCATAGCGATAGGGAGGAGGATGTCTGAAGAGCCATAGCTGTTTTCTGTTTTCAACTTTATTTTCTATAACATATTATAATGGTTAAAAATTTATAGACATACAGAGTAGACTAGCTCGTCGACGACGACTTTAGAGAATAGCATAGCTGAAGTCTCATCATCATCATCAACAGCCGGAAGACATCCACTGCTGAAAATCAGCCTTCCCCTTAGACCGCCACGCCGAACGACAATTCGCTACTTGAATCCATCGATTGCTCGCGACCCTTACGATGTCGTCGGTCCACCTTATGGGCCTACGTTGCGTCTTCCGGTCCGTGTTCGCCACTCGAGAACTTTTCTTCCCAATCGGTTGCCAGTTCTACTAACGATGTGGCCTGCTCATTGCCACTCCAACTTGCAAATTTTATGAGCCTTGTCGGTGACTCTAGTTCTTCGCCGAATATCCATGTTCCGGATTTTATCCCGCAAAGAAACTCCGAGCATAGCTCTTTCCATTGCTCGTTGAGTGACTATTAGTCTCTCTAAAACGCCATCAGTCAAAGACCACTTTCAGAGCCATAATTATGTTATCACTGGTAACACACACTGGTTAACATCCTTGTCTTGAGACACTGTCTGAAGTCTAGTTGCTGAAAAAGCTAAGCAGATTATGACAATGACGGCATCGAGCCAACGGCAATGTGGAAACTCAAACTTGATCGATTGCTGACGGTTGATTGATCTCGAATTCTCTATCAGAGATGTGCCGACTAGTAGGCTATATTTGCAGTGGCCGACTGGCTTGCGTGATTAATGTGAAATTATAATTATATAACAAGCATCCTTTTTGGTCAAGGTTAATCGGATTTTTTCTTTGGCAATAAATAATTAAAATTTTAAACAATATTAAAACTTTACTCTTTCTATTTTTTTTTGTATTTGCACATTTTTTTTTTTTTTTTTTTAGCGTGGTAAAATCATCAAATGAGTCCTCCAACCCCGGGCAGGGCGGGAGGGACTGTCAGACTTCTACTGACTAAAATCCACGGTGTCCTTCATAGCCTGTTAAGTTCCGGGGTTACGGTAAGGGAATAATCCCGCGACCCCGGCAGGCTTTGGCCCTCTGAGAGGGGGGCCCCGTCATTATGCTGACGCTCTTTGAGGCGCGCGTGGGACACAACGCGCCGTCGACCCGGGCATGGTCCTTGGTCGGGCAGCGAGTTGCCCTTTACTCGCTGCCCGCATGCCCGCGCCTACGGTGGCCGGAGATCGTCTCGCGACGTCCGTCGCCGTGGGCTTTGTATTTGCACATAGAAAGACAGGCAATACGTTCATTACAATTACAAAGGGTGTGATCAAGTGTATCTTGTAATGTACTAATTGTAAGCGACTCAGCTTTATCGATAGCCCCTGAACGCTACCTATGGAAATGATCAGCTTACGCTGTTTAATTACATATCTCTGTTGCTATCTGGATCTCAATCTTTGTAACTACTCAACGACCAAGTTTTTGCCTATCTAATTAACTTTGCATATCCAAGTCTTAAGCACTTCGGGCGTTAGCGGTCGGCTGAAATATGGGCATGTTTCAGCCGACTAGTCGGCCAAAGTCATAGTCTACCCATCTCTATTCTCAATAGACTGATGACAGCTGTAAACAACAGTTCAATCCCACGCAGACTGATGTGCCGATAAGTAGTTTTGTTCATTTGGGATGAAAAATAAACTCATTTACAAGAAAAATAAAATGTAAAGCAAGCGTCTATCTCATACCGACGCTACTTTTCCTAAATGATTTTCATGAAACTTTGCTATAGCTTCAAACGATTGTTTTATCAAAGTATTTTAAAATCTACATTTTTTAAAGTTTTTTAAGGCAACAATGAGGCATTTAGAGGTAATTAGTCATCATTATCAGCCGGAAGACGTCCATCGGTTGCCCGCGAAAAATAGAGGAAGTAGGTTGATATTTTTTTTTCGATTGAGTCCTTTGGGCTTACCACGAGCTCTTAACGCGATCCAGTTTAGGCTGTGGGAAAGAGACAGAGCTATACAAGTCGTCTAGCGCCATCTCTTTCCCAGTCTAAACTGTATGTATGTACTGTTCATGGTAGGCCACCTGCACATTTTACAAGTATGTAAAAGCACTCACTGTACTTACAGAAGAATTTTGCTAGTTACATTTTATTTTAATTTTGCAGCTAACACAACATTACTTAAAAAAAAGTGCATCAACCCAAAGTCAGAGATTCTCAGACATTGTCGTATCCATCTTTTATAATACGAAAAGTTAAAGGCGTCAAAATTTAAACTCAAATATAAATGAACAGTTTCTGCTCACAAAAAGACCCATCCCCATTTCTCTATTGATTCACTATTTAAAGAGTGCACGTTGCAAAAAAGAGTTTCACATAGACCCATAGACAATAGTCTGAAGTTTTTTCATCTGGTCACGTGATTATAACAATGGCATGACACATTGTCTGTTATGCAGAGAGGTTGCGAAGATAGGCTTAGAGGAAAAGATTCAAAAGGGTTTTTCTTTGCACGAGATTTTTCATCAAGATGCAAGCAGTGTTGTGTAAGATTTTAGTATTCTTAAAGGCCTCGAGAAGGACTAGGGTCAAACGCTTTTCGGGGTCGCGGGTCAGTCTCTATAATAACCGTGGCCCTGGAACGTAAAAGATCATCATCATCATGATCAGCCTTTAATGTTCCCACATCTCCTCTCTGTAGTCTTTCCTGACCCAGACTAAGATCAAGAGCAAACTCATATCAAATTAAAAAAAAAACTTAGACGGGGTGGAGCAGAACGGACTGGTGTTTGCCAGTCCGTTCCGCAGGAGGAACGCGAACGGAAGGGCTTGAGAATTCTTTTGATGATTTCCCATTTTTTACCCATGAAAAACCGTTGAAAGGTATTTAAAATTTTCATCTGATGATGAAAATTTTAAATCCCTTTCGCGGACGGTACTCGATCACGTGGTATATTTGTAGAATGGCACATCAATTCTTCGTACAAAATGGTTTGACGTTTATTGACGTCGAGTCGAATTTTTTCGATACATTTGGCCAATAGCGGCACTACCGTTATCTAACGTCAACGTTTATAGACGCTCAGTCATTGCAGGTCATTCTCATTGGTCTACAACGTTAATTGACGTCGAACGGGAACGGGAAAGTAGGGACGTGGGGACGTATCATGACGTCGTGCGTATTCTACGTACCACCAGCGCACAAAAATCATAATTTAATGTGACGGAACAATTTTGAAATATTCATACATTGTGGCGGAAGTGTCAACGTGAGTATACGGTCTGCTTAAAACAAGTAAATTAAAATAGACGTGGCAGTACGTTCTGTCAAAACTCGTAGCTGTCTTGGAACGTATATACACGCCACCGCCCATGAAAGGGTTAAAATGGGCTGATACGAGTATTTACACAGTTTTAGCCAAAACCATAGTTGACATTTTCATAAAGAAAAAATCATTTTTTTTATAGAAACCTTTCGATCGATTATCTGGAAATTAATCAACTGTTTTTCAAATACGTATTACCTAGTTAGAATTAAGAATGGGAAAAATGTACTGTATAAAAAGATTCTGAACCTTCTGAAGTATTCTAAAAGTTTTCTTCACTAATATTTTTAAGAGGAAAATTTGTAATAGATCATACATTGAAATACTCAAATGCTTTTAACCAACGTTAAGCTACATTTCCAGCGAGTAGGGCTAGTTCAGATTGAAAACTTGAAAGTTTCAAATATTCTTCACACAAAATTCTTCAAGATAATCAAGATACAAGACATTTCTGAAAAAAAAATCCGAACCTTTGCCCATGATACTACTTATAGCGTCTCTGTAACTGTATTTTATCTTGGATAAGTTTAAAATACGTTTGTGTTAAAAAACATTGCTATCTCTACATGTATAAAAGTAAGTCGGGTTTTCCTTCCTAACGCTATAACTCCAGAACGCACGAACCGATACCGCCTACGGTGCCGACCCGCATTCTTTGGAAGGTTTCGGGCTTCGTGACCGCGGGTTTCTTTGAATAAAGCCATTGGTTGCCAGTGAAACGGAGTTCGCCGGGTTTGCTTGTTTACATATAAATAACAACAATATTATCATATTTCAATTTGCCATTGTTTTCTCATTTTAGCCAAGGAATTAAATATAAATCAGTCCACCTGCTTACAGGAAAAAATATCGATATACATAATCACTCACGTTGCAGAACAATGACAATTAAACTCAGTTTATTTACCTACCTATTAATAACTAACTAGAAAATACAAAACGTTAGTTTCAGGTTAATCGGCATGAGTTTAGATACATATTTATTAGTTTTATTTAAGTCAGGGTTCTTTAAACATATATTGTTTTAAATAAAATATTTCGGAAAATACGAGTACTATACAAAATGTCGTAGATAAGATTTTTCTTTCAACGTTGCTAAGTGTGTTCGGGTCGGTACAGCCGTTCGGCTTAGATATTTCGAAAAAAATATTTACAAATTCAGAAACAACCGCTTAAATCGGATTTTACTGAGCGGGCGCAGAAATGATTCAACAATGGTTGATATTAAAGTTTTGCCGAGCGATAGAAATTTAATGAAATCCGAATGTTGTGATGCCTTAGTTTTACTTTTAGCACAGTGGCTGAGTGATTGGTTGCAGCACTGCGTACGGGTTCGATTCCCTCACGGAAAAATATTAGTATAGTTACAGTATTCTGGTACCTGAGCTGTCTGCCTTACTACGATCTGTTTGTGCATGTCAGTTTAATTGTTTTCAAACGCATACATTATACAAGAGAAAACTCTAAGTAGAGGGACAATTTTTATTAAAAAAAAACGAATGTCGCATAATGAAATGTGCCGACCCGAACACACATGGAGGACCCTTTTTGTAGTAAACTAGATAGGTATCTTTGCCACGACTATTTCTTTGAAAACAGAACAGTTGTTATAGCCAGTGATAATACGCTTTTCACTTGTTTTTATTTTTATCAAGATAGCACAGTTCTTGTCAAGTGCTGTGATAGAGTCCATAAACATGATGAAGTGTTTAAGTTATTATGTTGAAAATTGATTTTATTCACTTATCAGATTATTATGTTACCGGTTGTCACATCTAATGGTTCTAGTTAGTCAGTAATCTAACATTTCATTAATAACCAATCACGATTCAATTGGGATGCAACTTGAATTTTATCAAAACCATTTGGAATTACAACTTCAGATGTTTTTATTATGAGTTCATTATAATATCACTAACTTCTTAGTAATCACACTAAAATAAAAATCTCTCTCTTTTAAAGTAAACTACACTGACACGCAAAAACATAAACAATTTAGAGTTTCAACGCAAAAGTGTTATGATAAAATTATTCGCGTAAACGAATGTATTAATTTACACTTACTTTGAATCTCAAGCCGTTCTAGTTTATCTTCAGCCCTTTGCTTGACTTCAAGTGGACTCTCTATGTGGTAGAATATGCTGGCTCCTACCAACAGATACATGATATGCAATGCAAGCATGCAGGCCAGCTGCTTCTTGGACATCATCTTGACTAGTTTCTTTTATAAAAACTTCTTCGAAAAAAATATCTTTACACTTGTAAACACTCCTTGGTATCACAGTTGTCTTTATTTAAATACTATTGTCACAACCAATCACAAATGTTTCATAATCCATATCGTCCCTTGCAGAGGGATCAACAACTGGAGCAACAAAAATCTCAAAACCTCCAATGTCTCTATGAACCGATTCCGGGGCAAACTGAGATTTTGCTGACACACACTCTTCTTTTTGTACCACATGTTAATACGGTCTTCATTGAAGATAATTACACAAACACTTATTTTTTTTATGTATTATAATGTTCGTATGGACATCGTGTAGAACACTTGCTTGAGATGACACTTCCCGATCGATCGACGTTCGGCTCGAGCGGTCGATGCGTTAGAATGATTTTCCCTGCGCGCGCGCCTGCGAATCATCCGCTCACTGCTCTTACGTCCTTTTTTTATACGGCAAGCTCTAAATATTTGTGTGACAACGACACGAATTAACTCGTCGTAAAGGATAATAAGTAAGGTTATTACCGACATAGTTATAGCACTAGTTCTGACGTAGTTGTAATGCTAACACTCCGAGGCGAAAGATTTCGTTTATAACCGGGGATTATAGGGGATTCTGCGTTTGATAATGAGACAGTTACATCACTAGCTGATAGCGAATTCTTCCAGCGCCTAACTTTGACGTCGCCGAGGGACGATTATAGGCTTGCTAATGTTGACGATGGAAGAACTTCTAGAGTGATAAATTGGTAACAGTAAATATACAAAAATGATAAGTTGATAAATAAAAATTGTATTTTAATATCGTATACAATTAGTCATTCATGTACCAGATATTGTAGTTTGATGATTTTCGTCTGCATTCTGCGTTGTTGATACAACGATAATCAAAGAGTTCTGCATATAAAAAGTGTGCATGTATAAAGAGTTAGGGTTGGGTGATGTATTGTGTAAAACCGTGGGTTTGTTACCTTTAATTGTTGCCCAATGTTATTACCTTTTCAAAGTTCTGACGTCACAAGTGGGTGCGGGATTTAATTTTCTCTTACTCAGTTATCCTGTAGCTTCTGGCTTTTTAACCAATGTCTGACGTGGGGTGCAAAGTCATAGGGAAATACTAAAATATCATGCTTGACTGTTTTGGCATTTCTCTTTATGAAGCTGACTCAGGTTCAATGTTTTTGGCATGAAAATAAATGGTTGATCAATTCAAAACGTTCTAAGTTCTAATTATGTATAGCAGACCCCACAACCCATTTTTTTTTCTGTAGTATCAGCGAGCGGATTCATCTACCTTTGGTAGACCCCCTATCAGACTCGGACCCAACTTCCTTTGTTCTTTTGGCCTATGCGGACCTGGACTGCACCAAACTATAGTGATTGGCTAGGAGGATTGGCATCTGGATTCTCATGATTGAGGTTGCGAGTTCAAACCAAGGCAAGTACCAATGTGTTTTCAATTCATATGTACTTTTTAAGTTTACAGAAACCATCATGAACAAATCTGGACTTAAATAATAAAAAAAAAATAGTCTTAAACGGGTTGCTGTAAGTTCGCCACAAAAATTATTCCCCTCGAAAAAAAGTTTTGATATTTTTCTCCTAGTACTTTTCCTCGTTTCCGGTAGTTTTGTGCTGGATTTCATAATTGAATTATTCTGCTACCCCGTGCGAATAAAAATGGGTCGAATGTAAAATAATCAAAAGTAAAAAAACAGACACCTTTAGCTAATTTATACATACTTCTTTTCACAACAACCCTCAAAAACCATGTCGTAAGCTTGTGGCTGCACCAAACATCCAAATCCGTTCAGTAGTTTTTCTGGGAAAGAGGAACAATCCATCAATCCACACAAAATTTCGATTATTGGTCGAAATGTAATTAAATTGACTCAAACAGTCGAGCCTCCTATTTATGACGTATGGGGAATCGGAGAAGTTGAAAGTTAGGGGTTTTCCTCATAATATATCTGTACAAAGCGAATGTGAGGACGTGAGTCAAGGAGCGTTTTCATGCTGTTCGTATTCGATGGTATGGAAAGCGAAGCAAATGCCCTGGATCCGCCACAATTAACGGTAAGACCCCTACTTAAGAAATGACTGGAGCGAGACGCTGCGGGGCTTCTCCATCTGCTTGACGCAGGTTTTCACTGGAACCGGGATCTGTTTTAGATTTAGTTAGATGAAATGCAGAGGTGTTACTCTCTTGTGTTTTCTCCTTTGAGGTTTAAGGTGAAGCATTGGAAGGAACTCCGCCGTATTCTCGTTAAGGCGAGCCATGTTACAAAGTATGAAGGCATGATAAGTAGTCAATTACTGCGAAGCAGAGGATATCTTTGAGATTCAGCAAGAGGATACGCAAGAGTGATACCCTATCGTGTCTTCCTCTCGGAGGACAAGGTAGTGCATTTGAAGGAACACCAACGTATTCTCGCGAAGGCGAGGCATGGTACAAACAAAGTATCTATGAAGGCATTGAGAGCAAAGGAGGAGGTGAAACGCGTAAGCGAGAGGCAATCCTCCTTCTCTCGCCATAGCCTGCGCGGGAGACGACAATTCCGTACTAATTTTTTAATGCGCTTCCAAATATCGACTTATGAATATTAGTGGATAATACTTTTATAATCTATCTAATTATAAGGATGGTACCATGATTTTTATATTGGTATACCTACTTGTATACACTTCCCCAATGAAGTTTCATCCCGGAACCATTTTTGACTGGTAGAATAAACAAAATAAGTGTAGTAGATTGTAAGAAAAGCCTAAAGATATTTTTGTATTCTCAAAAAAATCTTCAAAAGATATTTTATTCGAATTAATCAAATAAAAACTATGTCAAAGTTAAAAGCATTTGGTTGTTTCGGAAGTGTTTGCGACCATTCAAGTGTACCCGGACGTTTTCCGGACTTTTGTACTTCTTTGGTAGTCTGACATCTGTTTTATTCTTAAAACTATTAAATAAATGCGCTAAATAAAATAATATGAAAAATGTCATAGTAAGTATTTTAAAGAATAATAAGATTTTTTTAAAGGCAAAATCAACGACCGATTGCATTGGTCCAGCCATGAAAAAAAAAACGGAATTATGCCGACTAACAGTAGGTAAACCTTTCATGTAAACTATAAAAAATAGAACCAACTGTTTTTTTTAAATATTTATTTAAACTTTTTTTTTCGCAAACGGAGGACCACTATAAGAGGAGTCAAAAAGCAAATAAGAAATAATTATGAAAAAAGCTATACATATACTGCAATAAAGTTTTGCTGCAATACCTAACAACATACATTTACATCTTACATCAGGCATTCCGATTTATCCCGCAATGCTTTCTGCGTGCAAGCCGTTGATCTGGCAACACAGATTATCTGATGAGTTGGATGCAGCCAACTCAGCGTTTATGTCGAGTTACCTTATCACAGCTTTTATGAATCTACTTAAAAATATTTAAGTGAAGAGTAGGTATTTGAACATAATTCGCAAATGTGTAAGATCAATCAGAAAATCAATTCCTGATCACCTTCCCACCCTTATGTTCCATTGTGGTCTCCGAGCGTTCTACACAATGATAACACCTGGGTATACCCTGCCGTCGCATGGAAGCGCAATTCAGGAAATTCCCAAAACAGTTGTATTCAATGAGAACCTGCGTCAGGCGGAAGATGAAGACGCCGTGACATCTCTGCAGCCAAACCCCAAAGAAGGAGGACGTGGCACGGAGATTGGGACGTGCCCACTGGCCGAATCCTAGGCCATCCGCTGATGTCAGTAACCTACCTTAAAATAGTTTTACCTCCGAAACCTTCCAATATCCAGTTAATAAATTAACCTAATGGTTATTCTTCGACCAACACATATCAGTGATTTGACACAAAAAAACAGGTCAAAAGAAAACAGTGAACATTGAACAACCTTCACTGTTTTCATAGATAATTACATAAGAAAATGTTTTCACATGGCAGAGCATAAAAGTCGGAGCACCTCGTGGATGCAAGTGCCAGATTGTCGTTCGGCGTGGTGGTCTAATGGCGAGGCGTTTGTTCAGCAGTGAACGACTCCCGGCTGACGAAGATGAAAGTACCGAGTCCCATATCGGACAATAGACCTTCAGAATTGAGAAAGAAGCCATTTTCTAGAGCAATACTTTTGCAACAACTAACCACGCTTACATCAGACACACTCAGGTATTCCCGCAATTCTTCCCTCAATCTTATCAGTCTATTGCTCTGGCAACACTTGTCTGATACGTTGGCTATTTCCAACTCATCATTTATGAAATAAAACACGTGTATTTTCCCCTTATTTCCTTAAAAAATATCTTCATAACCAGTAGATATGGACTGCGTGATCAAACACAGATTAACAATGTGTCAATAAAAACTGGTAACATTTTTTGATGAGATAATATTAGACATAGATAACACTAATTAGTTTTACCGTTGCTAAATTACGCTTTTCTTAGTTTATTAACAAGAATGTTTCCCCTGGTTTTTTGAGAACTTGCTGAAATTCATGGACTCCAAGATGATAAAAGATAGTTTGTAAAGACGTAGTCCTCTTTTTCATAGGCATGATGTGTCTATTTAATCACCTTTTATTTAGTAAAGAATTAACTAAAAAGTGTTATTCTAAATGTTTCTTGTTTAGAAGACAAAATAAAATAATTTCAGTCAAAAACCCGATACAAGCGACCGGTTAGAAAACCTTATGATGAGTCTAATCGTAACTATGTATAAAATCTATACTTGGAAAAGCTTCTACAAGCTTTCCCTTTACATGATACATAAATCTTCATTCGCTCATTAATCAAGCAATCATCGTCAGGTTCAAAGAAACTAAGCTCTGTGTATCAAAAAAAGATGATCACTCATACAGATTAGTCAGCCAAGGGAAAATAAATTCTTCCGAAAGGAATCAATCAGAAGAAGTTATTACCAATGACGTTACTCTATCCACGTCATTGATTAATAACTTTATAAACATACCGTTAGAAACCATACAAATACATAGTAACAATAGTATGACATGAAACGAGTAATTATTCTAAGAAGGATAAAACGGTAAAATACTGGGAAATACCAAAAAGATAAAAGAAAGAGGGAAGGAAGATGAAATGACAGGATCTAGTGTTGATTGTTATGAAATGCGTAGGAAGATTCATACATACGTCAGACCCACAATAAACCTCGACCAGTTTCAAACGCCTTTTTACGTCGGAAGGCCCTGCCTGACGTACTATCCTTAACAGCGTCATAAGCAGTTTACATTTAGAAACCCAAAAAAAACATTATGAAGTTGCAGCCAATGACGTAATGTGGCTACCACACGCAAAAGCTTCACCACAGTTCTGCCTGCGCATGCTTCTCGCATGAAAAAATAATACACGGTCGGCAACACTGAACGAACAACCACACACAGGCAAGTACGCGCAGGCTGGGTTTGCGCAGGCAAAACTGTGGTAAAACTTGTGCGTGGGGTAGGCCCTTAAGAGGCAAAACGAAAAATATAGTAGCAAGCAAACGGAAAAATAAAAAATTCTGTATCTGTCGGCATATTTAACTAGAGTGCAATATGTAAATGTTAGCTAAAAGATACGAGGAGAGGAGGCGATCCTTTATAAATTTGAAGTTACAGAAATTATAAAGGATTATTAATTTCACAATAACAGTCACTTTTTCATATTGATTTCTTTGACGCGTGAGGAAGCTACCCTTTTGTGTCAGATTTAATAGCACCGCCTCTAGAAAACCCCACAGGCCTCTGATCAACTTCGTGTAGTATACAAGGGTTTTATCACGTACGCTGAAGTTCACGCTACAGTTTCCTGTAATGTCCCAATTCTGCTTTAGGCATTGCGTTAAACATGAATCAACTTTGAGACTCATGAAGCTGGGACCAAAGGCTTATGCTAGGGGACTGGGACTAAAGGTTGATACATTTTTAATTTTCGACCATTTCGTATTTTGCATGGCGCAACCCATCTGGTCTAAAACAATCCTTTCTTTCTCTGGATCCTATCTGGAAACTATCATACGAATTTTATAAAAAAATATTCTATGTGTCTTAATACCTCCGATGTCGTGGGACTCACGAATTACTGTGACCCTGGAACGCAAAGGGCTATTGGAAGATAGCGTGGATTTTAGGCAGTACGAGTCTGAGAGTCCCATCCCGCTCTGGAAAAAAATGGGTCCTATACCTATACCTGACCTACTTTGGCTTCAAATGCTGGTATCTCAGAGAAACCAATCTTTAGAATATAAAATCGAATCTTCAAAGTCATTAAAAACGAGAATCAGATTACTTGACTCAAATGTATGGATTACACAAAGCATTTGATTTCCGCAGCAAAACATACGCAGTATCTAGTCCTTGAAAGCGGCATTTCAAAATGGATTACTATCTTCTTCACGGAAATCTTCCAGTCTTTTCAAAAGATCAATGCCCTTGAGATGCCGGTCACAGGAGTAAACTCGTCACTATCATCAGTCACAAATATTTGCCTCGCCGTGCTAATCTATGCTCTAATCCACCTTCAGGTTTAAAGGTATTAACGAGAAAGCCTGAACTAGTAAATGCGTCATTCTTGTGGCTATCTGAAGGTTGAACAATGGCTAATTAAGGTTTATAGACAGTCATTTGAATGACAGCTAGGCAAATATTCCAAAATGGGACAAGGGTTTTCGGATTAAAATTGGAGAAAAGCTCAAACAATTGTTTCGGTACTCGATATTTGCTGGTAAGTAATCCATGGCGAAATCTCTGATCTTTCTTTCTCAACAGAACTGCCCGATAGTAATCGTTTCACTCCATATTATCAATTCTCTCATTAACTCCAGCTATAGCTTTCCACTATGAATTAGAATCATAAATAGATTTAGGTTTATTTAAATTTCTATCATTCCCAAATATTTTGGCACGAAATTGTCATTCCCAGTAGAGATCTCCATTAATAAGATGAGTATTTTCGATTCTATTGATTCAACACGTCTTTAGGTGACAGATTAACTTCTATTTCCTCGACAGGCGTTGACACATATGGACTTGTATTTTTGGCAATAAATTCAAGGTTCAAATAAATTTGATTCATCCTTGTTCCGTCATATTTCCTTGTCATCTTCAAGAGGAGGTGAACATTAGTTCATTGTTTGCAAATTTTACAGGAATTTGGTCAATGTCTTGTATTTTGAAGTTTTATCATTTTATTGCAGCGTCTTTAGCATTATAAGCTCTTAATCAGGTAAATGATCACGGCCATTAAACTCAAAGCGATGAACGTTTTGCCGAAACATAAGTCCACAGTTTTGAAAGAGGAAATCGCCTCATGGTTCATTGTTTTATTCCCCTACTCATGATCTTTTTTTACGATAGTTTTACTGTTTAGGAAATAAAAGCAACCTACATACATTTCCTTCTAAATACTATTGAATAAAATGAGGCCATAAGCATCTTTGTATACAAAAGTTTATTATACTCACGTGCTACATATTTTGGTCTACCTATCCGTCTTGATTAAAATTTGTTTCGTCTGTCGTGTTTATTCGTACTTTTCCATTTGACTAGAGATTCATCTCTTGGTACTGTGACACTACAAATCCATTCATCGTTGCATTCCTATTCACACGATGTAAGATGATTACCATCTCATGCGATTGCACTTATTTAAATTAGCTTCTTGGCTTTTGTCATAAGATTTCTGCCAATTTCTTTAATAGCTTATTTTCTTAGGCAGATACTTAGCGAACACATCGCCACCACGAGCTAAGTAAACAATATCATCGTTAAAAAACTTATGCCGCTGCATAAATCATGCATTATTCTAATTGGTTGTGAGCAAGTGATTAGCACTGATGGCACTGTCGTCGTCTGAACCAATTATTTCACTGATTGGTTTACTTTCCTGTGTATTTAAATCATTACTAGGACCTGTAGGTATTAGCGTGTTGCAATTACTATTAAAGTTAATGCTGGATAACAATTGCCTTTTGGCGTCATAACGGTTTATTCAATTTCGATGAGAAGTAGGGGCAGGTAACAGTTCCCATTTGGTGTATTCCGACCCCCAAGCATAATAATTATTGTAGTTGCGGGTGGAAGAAACAACAATAAAATCATTACCAGTCACGTGTGCACTTGATCCTCTTTCGTTTCTAATATCAGTCAGTGTTTCGCGTTTTAGATAATTTCGGGCCAAACACACTTGAACTTTTTGCCATCGTTACTCTTAGAAGAAGAATAATTACTAAAGCGTCAATATTCCCTCTCGGATACGTCCGGGGGGAAGACCAGTTGTTCGGGCCAGTGTACCCTGGGATGCGGGCAAAAACTCTTCCTTAGGCACTGTGTGCCTAAGTGGTCTCTTTCCCCGTATGCGAATAGCCTGTCGTGTGGATGCTCCAACGCGTGTCCCTCTGATTAGCAGAGGGCACAGCGGCGGAGCGGGCTTGCCAAGGACCAAGCCCGGGTCGGTGGCGCGTCGTGTTTCGCGCCAAATGCCTGCTGGGGTCGCGGGTTTTTTTTTAACCCAGGATACCGTGGCCCCGGAACGTAAAGGGAAGGAATACGGGTGGATTTTACTCAGTAAGAGTCTGACAGTCCCTTCCGCCCCACCCAGGGCGGGAGGACTCATTTGATGATTTTACCACTTAAAAAAAAAAAAAAAAGAGCGACTCCATGATACATTGAGGTTTGTCACAATCAAAAGGTACACTTAGCCATACTAGCGAAAATGCAACTGGGACAATGATAATTCTTCATTTTCCCAGTTGCCTTTAGGTTGACGCGTTAGAAATTTTATATTGTTACAAGAATAAAAATACTTGCATATTATTAACGACCTTTACCAATGACTCAAGAATTACAGTGAATGTATTTGATGAATAAATACGTTCATAAACCTATACGCCTACTTACGAGTACATGAAACAATAGTATTTATAGGTACCATATTGTGGTTAGGTTTTTCAACCATACATTGGTCTATAGAAAGTTGGTACCTATCCTTTTCATAATGGTCCATTCATCAGTAAAATAGGTGCAGCTGTAATTATAATTGTGTATGGATGTCCCAGTCGTGCGACTTTACGAATTACAGTAACCCCGGAACGTAAAGAGCTATTGAAGGACTCCGTGGGGGTCTTAAATGAGTCATTTGATGATTTTGCCACGAGAAAAACAATGTCCGTCCCATGATACGTAGGCCGTAGGTACCTACTTGCGTAAATAAATTGTTGAGGAAATAGCGTACCTACGTAGTAGCTGCTGACTGTGTGTTTTTTCCTTTACGTAAAACAGGTAACCAGTATACAGGTGGTCGGCTAGCTCATTTCTCGCACTGCACAATCAGATGATCTTAAGAGGAAACAGCAAGGGCTGGAGAATTGAAAAATAGGTATTTGTAAAATCTATTGCTGTCGCGCAGTGCCCACAACAGAGTTACAGAGCGCGATAGAGACAACAGCAGCTTGGACCGAAAATACCTTATAAAATGGCACAAAATCAACGATTCGTAGTCCCCTGATTACTCCTCCAAAACTTAACCGATTTCACTACTTTTTTCTTTAAAAAATAAACAAAGGCATTGACCGTGTTCCTATGTTTTCCTTTTTTTTATATAATCTCGTCAAATTTGTTTTCTGGATATTTGAACACAGCGGAAAATCTGGCTATTTTTTTAGGATTTTGAATGTTCATATCTCTTTTAATAATTAATTTATGGAAAAAAGGAAAACATAGAGACATGCCAAGAGTGGTCATAGATTTTTTGTAAAAAAATTATTGCTCTACTGGCATTATCCAGGAAGAAAACAGGGGACTACGTTTGTATGGAAAAACGACCGTGCTGTTGAAATTCTACTCTTGCAAGATTGCCCTAACTTTCTATGTGTAGTTTTTTTCTGTTAGAAATTTAATCAAATAAGACCTTTGAAGCATCGATTTTTATGCTAAATTTATGATAGTGTTACGTCGATCGGATTGCGAGACCAATCTAAAAGCTTCTCGAAGGTTCCACGAGGTTCTCGACTATTCGAGTGAAGATTGGTCTGGAAATTTCTAGAAAGTTCTACCCTGTTCTAGATGTTTCGAGATGGTTCTAGAATGTTCCAGAAGGTATGGGAACATGTCGAAGTCTATGGATGTTTCCAGAACATTCGACCACCTTCTAGAAACATCTAGTGGGTCCGGCCGGGGTATAAAAAGGGCGCCGAGTAGCGAGCTCAGTCAGTCTAGTTTTGACTACGATCGAGGCGACTCGAAGTGAAATACAAGCGAGCTCTAAGTGAATTTAACATGTGATTAAGAGTGTGTATAAGTGTTAAAGTGTTGAGTAGTGTTTAGTAATTGTTTTAATCATTGATTTGTCTGTGAATAAAGTTGTATTTGGTTTTAATTGGTGTAATTAATTTATCCCAATACCCAGCTCGTAACATTTGGTGTCAGAAGTGAGGGATAAAATGCCGATTTTACCAAAGGACGACACGGACGGTATCCGTACCAGGAGTCAGCGCCAGCAAGACATGGACCAGAGGCGGTTTGGAGGTTCCCCGATACAGACGCCGGGTGGTGCTCAGCCTACGACGGATCCAGCCGCTGGCCCATCTGCAGTCTCGTCAGCACCAGCAAGTCCAGACCTGTCTGCGCTTATGGCGCTGCTGCAGGAGCAGGCTCGGCGCCAGGAGGAGCAGGCTCGCCGCCAGGAGGAGCAGGCTCGACGCCTGGAAGAGCAGCTACAAAAGGACAAGGAGGAGCAAGCCCGCCGCCAGGAAGAGCAAGCCCGCCGCCAGGAGGAGCAAGCCCGCCGCCAGGAGGAGCAAGCCCGCCGCCAGGAGGAGCAGGCTCGCCGCCTGGAAGAACAGCTACAAAAGGATAAAGAGGAGCAGGCCCGCCGTCAAGAAGAGCAGATGTTCCTGATAAAGGACCTGCACTCAACATTCGGCAAGGAGCTAAAAGTGGTTAAGGAGCAAGTTCACCAGCTAGAGAGTCGTATCTCAGAAGCTGAATTTCAGATTGCTGAGATGAAGAAGACTTTGGGTGAACTAAGGACTGGAGACGGGGTTGTGTGTCCAGTCGTTGCGGTACCTTCGGCACGAGGATTTAAGGTGCCGCCATTCGACGGAACAGCATCCTGGTCGGCTTACAGGACGCAGTTTGAGGTCGTTATGAAGGCGAATGGGTGGACCAAGGAGCAAGCTACGACCGCGCTCATCTTGGGTCTGCGAGACCAGGCTCTTACCGTACTAGAGGTACTTGGCAACGATGTGACATATGAGCAGCTGCTGGAAGCGTTGGAGTCCAGGTACGGAGACGCGCACCTGGAGCACGTATTTCGCGCTAAGCTAAGGGATCGTGTTCAACTAGGTGGCGAGAGCCTGCAACAGTGGGCCCTAGAAATTGAGAAGATGGTCCGAAAAGCATATCGGTCCGTCCCGGCTCTCATCGATTGCAATCTGGTACAGGCTTTCATCGACGGGATACGTGACTTGGAAGTTAGAGCAGCTGTAAGACTTGGGCATCACGAGACCTTGAAGGGCGCCTTGGCCCATGCTTTGGAAGTGGAGGCAGTGAGGCAAGACCATCGAACTCAGCGTAGTAGGGAGGTGGTGCCATCTTTTGTACGCGACAGTTCGAGAGGATACAGCCCTAGGTGCTATACCTGCGGAGAAAGGGGTCACCTTCAGTCAAGCTGTCCAAAGCGATGGGCAGCCGATATGACTGCCCAGCATCGCAGTTGGAGATCGCAAGGTGATTCTCATACACTGTCTAGAAGACCTTGTCCTGAAGACAGTAAGCAAAGCATCAAGCAAGAGCCTAATGAAGTAGTGCTCGTAAGGACACTAAGAGGAAAAACAGATATCGCTAATGAACAGAAGGAAACCCTACGGCCTGCGCAGGAAAATGACCTGGACAACTGTGTGAAAAGACCCCAGACAAACGGTAGTGGTTTTGACGTAGCGTCACTTGTTGTGCATAAACCAGTGCGCCGTACACGGAAGTCCCGTAAATCGAAAGCTAAACGGGATGGACTATGCCGAGTTGCGACCAGGAGCAGTGATGTTCCTTACCGCATACAGAGTGGTCAAGGTGGTGCGCCTAAGTTTGACCATGTGAAATGGTTGGCGCGATACAACGACGACTACGACGGACTATGCATGCTTGGGAGTGATCAGGATTAACGATGCTCGGGACGAGCATGTCTAAGGAGGGGGCAGTGTTACTTCGATCGGATTGCAAGACCAATCTAAAAGCTTCTCGAAGGTTCCACGAGGTTCTCGACTATTCGAGTGAAGATTGGTCTGGAAATTTCTAGAAAGTTCTACCCTGTTCTAGATGTTTCGAGATGGTTCTAGAATGTTCCAGAAGGTATGGGAACATGTCGAAGTCTATGGATGTTTCCAAAACATTCGACCACCTTCTAGAAACATCTAGTGGGTCCGGCCGGGGTATAAAAAGGGCGCCGAGTAGCGAGCTCAGTCAGTCTAGTTTTGACTACGATCGAGGCGACTCGAAGTGAAATACAAGCGAGCTCTAAGTGAATTTAACGTGTGATTAAGAGTGTGTATAAGTGTTAAAGTGTTGAGTAGTGTTTAGTAATTGTTTTAATCATTGATTTGTCTGTGAATAAAGTTGTATTTGGTTTTAATTGGTGTAATTAATTTATCCCAATACCCAGCTCGTAACAATAGCTACGTGTAGGAAGTTTTTGACCGCTCCACTAGTCAGATATTAAAACCGTCGCATGTCGTATTCAAAACACTCATCTAGAACATACGAGCTCATAAAACCAAGCCTCTGATCTACCCATGACCTCACCATTCGCCACCAATGTTAACGTTTCCGATCGTCTTCCGATACGATATTAGTATTCAAGTCGTCTCCTTAATCACTGCTCTGTGCATTATTGCATTTATTTGTATACTATTTAGCGAATGTATGGGTGCAGTGAATGCTAAGAGGTGAAACAGGGACATTTGGCATCTGGTACCGAAGTTTAAGGTGATTCAAAAGAATCGTCATCATCACAATCTCATGGAGACAAAAAAGCAAAAGTCATTTATTCAAATTAGGCTGATTTACGAGTATTTAGAGCACTTCGGTATTTCCTAGTGTTATAATATGACTGGAAAGAAGTGGCGGAACAAACTCTCCAACAAAGCTAAGGCCCCGGTCGAGCTATGTCACGACACCTTGTCTTCCGCTTTACACATTCTGCAATCTGGCTGAGCCACCTTCTTTAGAATGTTAGTCAACTTGAGGGACATCCCACACATCTTCCTGATATGCTTACGGTTTTTGCTCCAGTTCATTTGCTCGATGTTCGTTCTACTGCAAATGTGGAAGAGGCACTGTCACTTTTATTTTCAGCATCATCATCGTTATTCTCTGAACGACTTCTTCGGCTACTGCCTGGTCAATCAGGGCCGGACTAACTTTAAGGCAGAGTAGGCAAGTGTCTAAGGACGTAGAGTAATAGCATATTTTGTAGTTTATTTATTACTCAGTCTTCAAGATGATTTTAAAGAAAGCAATTTGATTCTTTTGGTGTTTTGCCGGCCTAATGCCTGCAACACCAAAAGAAAGAAAAGCTTTGGATTACAAACCTTTTTTTTTTACTTGGTAAAAAAATCCCACCCAGAGCATAGTGCGGGAGGGAACAGGGTCAGACTTGTACTGACTAAAATCCACGGTGTCCTTCAATAGCCCTCTACGTTCCGGGGTCACGTTAATTCGTTATAGCCCCGCGACCCCGGTAGGCTTTGGCCCTCTAAAGGGGGCCCCGTCATCGTGCTGACACTCTTTGAAGCGCGCGTGGAAGACAACGCGCCGTCGACCCTGGATTACATAGCTAAGAAAACAAGAAGGTAATGTCAAGGAGCCCTGAGAGTTGCATTTACCTAGGGCCCTGTGAGGGTTGAGGCCTTGCTGGTCATAAGGCTATCTTTGTGTTAATCTCCGGCTCCTATGCTGGTCCATTTAGATTTCAGCAATAGCAACAATTTCGCCGCCCATCTCGTTGCTGTTGACTAGACTTGTGACCCATCGACGAGGTGGCGCGATGGCGTTAGACGACTTGTTTAGCTCTGTCTCTCTCCCACACAGGAATAACTCTGGCTTTAAGTCGACATGGTAGGTCATCAGAGGCCTTACAACGAGCTCTTAACGCGATCCAGTTTAGGCTGGGGAGAAGAGACAGTCGTCTAGCGTCATCTCTTTCCCACAAACGGTAGGCCACCTGTGTGCTTAGTGCGAGTTTTTTACGTTGACGCGATAGTAACGTTTGACCGCGTTTGACGCTCCTATTGGCCCGCTGCAAGGCCGTGAGAGCGCCAAACGCGGTTAAACGTTACTATCGCGTCAACGTAAAAAAACTCGCACTAAGCACACAGATCTAAAATGTGTATAAAATTGCTGATACGAGTAGTTACTGACTAATTTGCTAATTAGAAAATCATAAATAAGTTATTGTTTTTAACCGACTTCAAAAAAAGGAGGAGGTTATCTGATCAATTCGACTGTATTTTTTTTTTAATGTTTGATACCTCATAACTTGCGACTGGGTGAACCGATTTTCATGATTCTTTTTTTATTCGAAAGCTGGTGCTTCCCGTGTGGTCCCATTGTCACCATTTCAGGATCTGATGATTGGATCTTGGAGAAATCGAGGGCAACCCTCAAATTTTATTAGCTGACACATAGTTTTTCGCAAATCTTATGAAGTAATTCAAGTACTTACGTATGGAAATCATCATCTCATGTAGCTGAGCTGATGATGGAAGGTACAACTCCTCAAGTAAGAAATTATGTTTGTGTTCGCATATCTCCGGAACTACAAGTCCGATTTAAGTAATTCTTTTTTTGTTGTACTAGGTATCGTTCAACTTAGGGAATACTGCAAATTTCATCAAAATCGGTTCAGCAATTTTTGAGTTAGGGAATGAATGAAAGAGATGTTAACGATGTTATTACCGGTGCTACGGATTACAAAATTCTAGTGCACATGTAAGATGACAAGAATTTTGGTTGAATATTTAAACTAAAAAGAGTAAAATAAAAACTTTTTAAAAAAAAATGTGACCGCCTTCAAAAACAACCACAAAAAAGAGTAAAATAACCTACAAAACTTTTCTTTCGGAAGTCGGTGGCAAAAGAGACAGTGAAATTAATAAAAAAGTCACCGACTTCCGAAAGAAAAGTTTTGTAGGTTATTTTACTCTTTTTTGTGGTTGTTTTTGAAGGCGGTCACATTTTTTTTTTTAAAGTTTTTTAGGATGATTCAATCATGCCCTCTTCACTCTTTGCATTCGATAAGTCCCGATTAGAGGTCGGGATAATGAAGCACAAGAATTCTATTGACACAAGTCTGATTTACGTAGCTATTGGTTGGCAAAATCTAGTGCGACTCACGTAGAAGGTGAATGATATTGAATTAGATGCTGCGTGTTTAAAACGACCACTTAGCAATATTCCTAATGATTCACTTCATGAATAGGCTAGTTGCCTAAAAAAATGTAATTAGTCCGTCTTTTAGATTATTCAAAAATAAGGGACACGTATTTTTTTATTTGTAAATTAGACCAAAAATGACAAAGATATAGCCTATTAAAGTTACGTGTGACGTCACGATGCGTGGCATTTTTCGCGCAGAGTGACGTCACAGGTAACTTAAATAGGCTATTATCTTTGTTCTTTTTTGTTTAATCGAAAAAAGAAAAAATACGTGTCCAATATTTTTTTATAATCTAAAATACGGACTAAATAGAATGTAATTATTTTGACCCTGGAAACTACCCTATTTACGACAAACGTCATTGGCTATTCTTCTTTTATTTATTCGTGAAATGAATCATAAGGAATATTGCTAAATGGCCAATTTACACCTGCTACATTCAATAAAAGGAAAATACTGTGTTCGAAACGAGATAGGAAACGTTACTCCATTGAAAACAGAGTGTTCGCCAAGTAGTAGGTGTTATACCTATTATGATCAGTGATCTTGTTCCTATAGATTGTACTCATGGGTTGATACATTTTAATTTTAAGAAGAATTCTGATATCGTGATCTAGGAAAAAAAATGTTTCTTGCGTCATATATTAAATTTCCGAAAGTCTTAGTACAAACATTGTTCAGTAACATGGGCTGAGTTACCCCACGAGAGGTTTTGCGCATTTAACGTTACACGTTGTATATTATGGACTATAAACATTGTAACATTTAATTTTCCATCTCATTACGAAGATATTATGGTTTTCAGTATTATTGATAAAACCTAATATTAATACCTGCAAAAACCCATGACCCATCTACAAACTGTCATCAGTGACGTCAGTAGAAATACATTACAATAAAACATATTATTAATTACATACACATCTACAGTTTACGTTCGTCAGTAAACGGATCTTAGGATTAGGAAAACATGGAGATAGGAAGGAAAAACTAATAGGGCTTCAATAAATTGCAAAATCGAATTAATAAATCTAATAAATACAATAGGGTAGTTTCCAGGGTCAAAATAATTACATTCTATTTAGTCCGTATTTTAGATTATAAAAAAATATTGGACACGTATTTTTTCTTTTTTCGATTAAACAAAAAAGAACAAAGTTAGCCTATTTAAGTTACCTGTGACGTCACTCTGCGCGAAAAATGCCACGCATCGTGACGTCACACGTAACCTTAATAGGCTATATCTTTGACATTTTTGGTTTAATTTACAAATAAAAAATACGTGTCCCTTATTTTTGAATAATCTAAAAGACGGACTAATTACATTTTTTTAGGCAACTAGCCTAATCTGCGTGTTGCGGGTTCGATTCCCGCACGGATCAAATATTTGTATCCGTTGTAAGATCTACAAGTACCTAGTTGTTCCGGGTCTGGGCGTTTGTGTATGTTAGTTTTTATGTTTGTAAACGCTCCCACGACAGGAGAAATTCCTAGTGTGGGGCAACATTTGTTTTGACAAAAAAATAATCCACCATTTAGAGTTTTGAAAAATAATTTACCCGTACTTTTATTTTGTTAAATCAACGAATGTTTACAAAGGTAACATATTTTATGACGCATCAAAACTCGAAAAGTCGAGAGTGGGGTTCGTCATTCGTGACGGCAGAACTCAGCGAAAACTGTGACGCACAGATTGTGACGTATGGCCGTACGTATACCGTACCGTACGGTACGTGTACGTAATAGTACTATTAGGTATTCTATTCTATGGTAGTTTTGGTTTACGTTACAGAAGAAAAAATACGGATCGTATACTAGTGTATATTTTGATAATCTAACTACAGCTATTTTACAGTGAAGAAAGAAATGATCTTTTTGCTACTGTTATTCCTTGAGTTAGTTCAGTTTGAGTTGTGTAGCTGTGGCGGGTTTGATTTGATTAGAAAAAATCCAAGTCTGAAAGAAATGTTGGCCATTAATTACTCAATTATGATAAAATAAAATTATGTAAAGCAATTCTTTTTTTCTTTCTTATTAAGTATCGCTTAGGGTTAGTGAAATAGGGCCATAAGAATTATTTGAAAACCTACCTACTGGAAGATCATTTCAAGGTAGGTATTTTTCAGATAATAATTGTTGTACTCGTACTTACCTACTTTAAAATATTTGGAAACTGCCAAATGTGCTTCTAACCAGAAATTGTTTAGCAGCGCTATTAGCATAATTAAAATATAAATTGGTTTCTATCGTTGCATTAACTAGAAAAACATGAGATGGTAATATTTACTTAATAAGCAGCTAAGTACTGTATGCGGTCCATTGCTCGTTTTTCAAGAGACCATTATGCAACAACAGTTACAATTCATCAATGGTTGTATAAAAGTAGAAAATGATCGTGCTTAGTGACTAGGTGGAGGTTCTCTGAAAAAAACTTTAAACATTCTTCTATTGCGTGTGATCGTACGTAACTAGACTGTTATTTAGCACTCTGGCGACATCGTTGTGAACTAATTAGGCTGAATATTAGATAGCCTGGACCTTAAAGTCATCATTCTGAAAATGCTTTTTTTTTATCGTGGTGAAATCATCAAATTACTTCTCGAACCCAGGGCGGGACGGAGGGACTCAGACACGCTACGCGGTATAGGTACGCTGTCGGACGGTAAGTACGAGGTAACTTCAAAGAAAAAGACACCCTGAAAAAGCTTAGGCTCAAAAAGCAGGGGGTGCTATGACAGGAAACCTCCACGTGCGCCCGAGGACTGGATTCGAGTTCCCTCTCGGATACGTCCGGGGGAAGACCAGTTTTTCGGGCCGGTGCACCCTGGGATGCGGGCAGAAACTCTTCCTATAATTAGGCACTGTGTGCCTAAGTGGTCTCTTTGGGGTGCTATGACAGGAAACCTCCACGTGCGCCCGTGGACTGGAGTTCCCTCTCGGATACGTCCGGGGGGAAGACCAGTTTTTCGGGCCGGTGCACCCTGGGATGCGGGCAAAAAGTCTTCCTTAGGCACTGTGTGCCTAAGTGGTCTCTTTGCCCGTATGCGAATAGCCTGTCGTGTGGATGCTCCAACGCGTGTCCCTCTGATCAGCAGAGGGCACAGCGGCGGAGCGGGCTTGCGGACGGTGAGTGATGGGTAGCTTGCCGTCCGACCAAGGACCAAGCCCAGGTCGGTGGCGCGTCGTGTTTCGCGCCAAATGCCTGCTGGGGTCGCGGGTTTTTTCTTAACCCAGGTTACCGTGGCCCCGGAACGTAAAGGGCATAGGAAGGAACACGGGTGGATTTTAGTTAGTAAGAGTCTGACAGTCCCTTCCGCCTCACCCAGGGCTCGGTCTCATTTAATGATTTTAACACCTAAAAAAAAAGCTCAAAAAGCAGAGTGATTTATTTTGTGTGTCAAGCAATGACGAAGGCACGGTTAGCGCAGTGGCTGAGCCATTGGACTCTGCGCTCCGTGTCGCGGGTTCGATTCTCGCACGGAGCAAATATTTGTATGATCTACAAGTAAGTAGGTAGTTGTGTCGGGTCTGGGTGTTTGTGTATTATGAGTTTATAATAATTATGTTTGTAAAGGCACCAGCATGACACAGGAGAAATTCGTGGGGACAATCAATTACATTATTGGGGATAATGCATGTTTTTCTACCAGACGAGGGCAGTCCGTACGTACAAATAAATGTAAGAATGTAAAATTAGACCCCGATTTTAATTGCAAATTAAAGAATTGAAACAGTCTGTTGTTTTATAAGCTAAGCACATTGCTTAAAACCAGGATTAACAACTAGGTAGGTACTTTGTTTTTCAAATCGCTTGGATTAGGTATTTAGCTATGTGATTCTCACACGTGCGAATTGTAATCATGACGTTGAACTTTCAGTTTATTCCAATCTTGGAAAATGACTTATAAAACTAAATAACGAAGGTGTATTATACGATTATGATTTCTTTCAAGTTCACAAACTAAATTACTTTGTTGTTTATCTGAGTAAAACGGAACGTACCAATTTTACGTTTTGTTGTTCCGTTGAAAAAAATATAATATGTCATGTTTTTCGTTTTTTTGCGAGAAAATAAGCAAAGAATCGTAGAAAATAGAACACAAGCTAATGTAAATATTTTGAACTTCAATTTCAAGGATCACAATCAACGAAATAAATAGTTTGACGTTTTGTAGTTTCGGTGTCGGAACTAAACGAACGTTTGACAGATCGTAGGACAGCGATTTGCCTGGCCTGCACACGTCTTGTAAATTGTACGTTTTTGTCTACGTTTTCTGTTTTAAAATACTTATTTTCTTTACCAACAACAATGGACCATGAAAGCAGACAGTTGGCTCAAGATTTCTTCCTTCGGGAACCGGCGGATCCTCGGATACGGTGTGTAAAAGTGCATACAAAATTTTGCTGTATTAAGTCGTGTTCTGTCTCTAAAACAATGTGTTTTTTTTTCAGGAAGGCTAAGGTCGAGCCTGTGGAAGAAGACCCTCATCCTAACCTGAAGGTGGAAATGCAAACGGTCAGATTGAATTCAGATTCACAGAAACTTGTTTTGGACACACTCAGGTTTATTCATGGTCCTGACTTTAAACTTGGCAGTGCCAGTGTTTATAAGGTAAGTTTAAAAACAGAACATTCTTAAATATTTAAGAAACAAAAAAAAAAAAGATTATTTTCAACTTTAATAGTTTTTCTTTATTTTAATTTAAATCTTGAAAATTGGACATTTTCTATCAAGTCCTAAGTTCAAGGGCTGTCACAAAGTTGTGCAATGCAATCTATTAATATTTTTCTTATTTTAACATGACATGCTTTTTGAAAACAAACATATTTTTTGTTGTGAGACTAGTTATAGATGTCAAGTGTTTTCATTTTTTTATAAGAAAGGCATTCTAACATCTCCAATGTGGTCTGTCTGATCTCGCGATGCTGTTTCAGGGCAGCAGTCCTGAGCTTTGCAGTCCATTAAAATAGTTATTATATTCTACATATTGTTGTATACAACATGTAACGTTCAATGCGGAAAACCTCTTGTGGGGTAACTCAGGCTATGTTACTGAACAATGTTTGTTCTAAGAGTTATGGAAATTCGCAAAAATAAAAAAGGGTTTTTCATACAAAATGAGAAATTGATTGAGCCCATCAGTTCTTATCTTATCTTTTTTTTTTTTTGAATTTCCAAAAGTTTCACGAGAGGTTTTGCGCATTTAACGTATCACATTGTATAGCCCAAACTTAGTAGTGACAATATTAAGTATTCCCACTTTATAACTGTCCATTGAGGCCTATGTGAAGTTAAATATTTTGATTTTATGTATTAAACTAGAATAATAATAATACTTCAGTAAATGAATTGAATCTCTTTTTGTGTGTAAAATTAGGTTAATAATCATAATTATTCAAACCATTATAATGTGTATTTGTAATGTGATAAAGTCCGCTTTGCTGATAATAATTTTACATTTTCAGGATAAAGGTTCGAACTTGCGTAACCGTTACTGGATGGAGAGGGGTAACCTCATTGTGCAAGGAGGCTGTGACTACTCATTGACTGTTAAACCTGAGATTGAGACTTCTGAGGCCAGGCTACGGGCTTTTGCACTGGCTAAGTTGGAGAGGTAAGTTGTAGTTTCAATAGAATAACTTAATAATTATTCTTCATAAATATCTCTTTAAGGCTGTTAAATAAAAAATGTTGCCGCACACTAAGAATTTCTCCTGGGTGCTAATACAAACATAGGAACTTACATAAACAAACACACAGACCCAGAAAAAATACTTACAGATCATACTTCAAATATTTGTTCCATGTGGGGAACGATCCCACAATATGTTGCACAGCAGTCGGTTGCTCAGCCACTGCGCCAACAGTGTATTTAGAGTGAATACGCTTTTTCTGCTTCTTCTCTATGTTCACTTTATCATAGACTTTCTCTCTGTCACCTCTTGAGTTAGGTTTGAGTCAAAAGCAAAACTAATGTATATAACCAAATATGTATATTTTTTTCATTGTCTATTGTATACTTACAGGTACAATTTCCACAAAGTTCACTGTGCAGAAGCTCTAGAGGTTGCTGCTGAAAACATAGAGAAAGCATTAGAAATACTTTTCTAAAATACTTCAAAATTGATTTCCAAGATAAACCAGCCCATGCCCCTAACAAAAATGAATTGATTGAAATGGTTAATGATGAAAGAGCAGTACTAGATTCAATATATGATACCAGCTTCAAAACGAAAGACAATAATATATGGATTGTCAAATTGAACCTCGATTATCTAACGAAAATGTATGAAAGCAAAGAAGTTGATATTCCTAAGAAAAAATACACAAGCAGCATTAAAACGAAACAGAAAGAAGTTTGTAAATTGTACCTAAGAGGTCCTTGTAGATTTGGCGCGAAATGCAAGTTTCTACACGAATCTAAGGAAGAAAAAAAGCCAGAGCCAGAAGAACCTAAAGATAATACAAAAATAACTTATGAATTAGAAATAAGGTTTCCGGACGACAGTGTCTACCCTTATCAACCTCCTTTAATATTTTTCAAGACGGAAAATAAAACTAAAGTCATACCAGAGCTTACTTGCTTGAAAATAACGCTAAGACTTATTGATGAGGCTAAAATTCTAGCACAGGACGGTATACCGTGCGTATACTCCTTAGTCGAACTTCTAAATAATGAGGAAGAAATATTAAATTTTATACAATTTGATACAAGAACTTTTCCTGACACAACAGATGCCTTATTCCCGCAGTTAATAGAAAATTCTGGTAGTAAAAAGAATTTACCATCTCACTATAAAAAGGGTGGTAATAGAGATAATAGAGCTAATGTTAATTTCGAAGAGATCTTTAGAGAGAATAAGGAGATAGCTAAACGGTTTGCGGAAAAGAGAGACAATGATAGGTACAACAGAATGATGTCCGGTAGAAAAAAATTGCCAGCTTGGAAAAAGAGGAATGAAATTTTGAATACTATTAAGAAGTCACAGGTGAGCTACTTGTTGTATATTCATTTTAGGAATTGTCCAGTAACTGTAGCTAGTGCTAACTGGATCTGATGGACTGTAGATAGATCCAACCATTCCATGTAAAGTTCTGGTATTTGGCTTGCTTTTGGTTAGAGCAGAAACACACATGCAGAAAAGCCAGGCAGATAATGAGGGTGTTTCTGCTATCCAGTCTTTGAGACACAAAAAAGGCTTATTATCAAGTCTTCATTTACATAAGCGGGTCTCAGAGATACTTTGAAAATCAAATTTTGGATTGACCTTTTCATTTTAGTTCCTATTAGTAAGGCACATCAGTTATTCTTCAAGTTTTTATTGCATACATTTTTCGAATAAGGAAATCGCTTTTACAATTAAATTTCAAGAGTTTTCCACTGAATAATAAGTAATCTTCCAAGATAAATATTATGTTGATTTGTCAATGAAAGTGGGTTGATTAAACATATTAATTACTCTGTAAGTGCATAATTATCTACTTATCTAGGATTTCCCCTCAGCATAATTATCGGAAGCATAGTGATAGTAATCTTATTCTAAGGGTCAGTTCACACCAAGATACCGCGTGTATATTTTCCTGTAGTAAATAATAAAAAAGTTAGATATTGAGTCGCTCTATTGAAATGTGCTCGCAGCGTCGCGTATCGATCAGTGTAAATTGTCCTTAGGTGTTGTTTTGTAATACAACATTAAGGGTTGAACCACATCTAGCAGCACGGAATCGCCTTTTTCCGTCGCCCTTTCTCTTTCTGTCGCTTGGAACTGCCATTTGCTAGACCGAGCCAATGCGATAGCACTCGGCCGCCTCGAGGATTCCGCCGCGTGTTATCGCATAATGCTTTCTGTCTCGGACGAAACAGGCGACGGAAAAAGGCGATTCCGTGCTGCCAGATGTGGTTCAACCCTAATAACTACTTAATGCTTCTTATTAATGTCAATCTTGGGTTATGACGTTTTAAAGAGTAAATTAACATGATATGAATTAGCTAGCTAGTAATCTAGTGTAAATATTGTAATTAATTTTCCTTAATAAACTAGGGCATGCCCTTGTTTATTAAGGATTGCAATGCTTATTGGTTACACGCGTTAATGTATAATAATTATGGCGAAGTTAATAATGTACTGAGGGTTTTAACGGCCACTTTAAGCCACATTCTAAATGATTCACTTCGTAACGTCATTGGCTTTTCTTCTATTATTCATTCACAAAATGAAACATCAGCAACATTTTTAAGTGATCCTTTTTGACCCTCTGAAATCTCCTCATTTCTGTGGTAACCATAATTTTGTTATTCTATTTGTTTTTAGCAAAAAATAGTTTTTAAATGTATATGATCTCTAATGCACAAATTCACCATTAGTGCAAATGTCGGCTACATACTCATAAGTCAAGCTTTTTCCACATCTATCTCGTTGTTAAAACATACATGGTCGATGTTCAATGCATAACTGTTGTATAAATCACCCAATCTAGTTTTTAAAATAACCAGCAACATTTTAAAACAACGAATGCCCTCCCCAGGTTGTCGTAATAAGCGGTGAAACAGGTTGTGGTAAGAGTACACAAGTACCACAGTACATTCTAGACAATTGGTTGGAGAACTACGGTAATGACGGGACGGAACATGTAGAGATCGTGTGTACTCAGCCTAGAAGGATATCAGCCATTGGAGTGGCTGATCGAGTAGCGGAGGAGAGGGTCGAGAAGACTGGCCAGGTTGTTGGGTACCAGGTATGTTGAGAATTATTTGATTTTGATTTTGACTGGCCTGTTCGTCTAGTGGTTAGTGACCCTGACTGCTATGCCGGAGGTCGTGGGTTCGATTCCCACCCAGGACAAATGTTTGTGTGATAAACATGATCATTTGTTCTGTTTCTGGGTGTAATTTATCTATAATATAATGCATGTATTTAGAAATAAGTATGTTTATCAGTTGTCTAGTACCCATAACACAAGCTCTGCTTAGCTTGGGACTAGATGGCGTTGTGTGATAGTTGTGGAATATTATTATTATTATGGAAACAAAATACTTATAAAACGCAGTTTTAAATTTCAAATCGAGATCTATTATTCATGTGACATTTCCCGCGCGCGGATTTTGATACGCAGTATTTGAACAAATTTTACCGTGATTTTTATTCGAAGCGCATATTTCTTTTTACAATTCACTTTGTCCCAGAATAAAATGGCATGTTGTCGGCCTAATGCTATAATATATATATAATAAAATATATAATAAATCTTCAGAAATTCACTTCTAATAATTGAAAAAATTTCGTCAACTGCCTGATTGTTCTATACTCTTTTATATGAATGGTTCAATTTATCAATTTATTTATTGAAAGAATAATAAGCGCTCATAAATACTGGGCATTGAGAACAGAGTATGGATCCTTTCCAAAAACTCCATCAAACATTAATTGGTACAGTGACCGGCACGTAAGTTGGCAAGAGTCGTTAGATGCGCAGAAGCCATTTTGTAGATCTCTTTGGTGGTCGTGCGGGTCGCGGGGTATGAGGTAGTGCCGATCCGAGCACGCGATTGGTGCGTCACTCGTCTTTCCCCCTCGCACCCAGTATACTCGCTCTCGCTTACACTTGCGTGCCGCTAAATGCGATGCGCAAACTTACCCCCACTACACCATAATCTCGCCAACTTATGTGCCGGGTACTGTAACAGTTTTTACCCTGTTAACGAATATATAATCAAATCTTTCTATCAAAACTCTCTTTTCATCTTTCCAGATAAGACTTGAAAGCAAAGTATCATCAAAAACCCGCCTCACATTCTGCACCACCGGTATTCTTCTCCGGAGACTAGAATACGACCCCCAGCTCAAATCCGTCACCCATGTCTTAGTAGATGAGGTCCACGAAAGATCAGAAGAGAGTGACTTCCTCTTGTTAATATTGAGGGACCTTGTCAAAGTGAGGAAAGACTTGACGGTCATACTAATGAGTGCTACGTTGAATGCTGAACTTTTCTCGGAGTACTTTGATAAAGTTCCAGTTTTGGAGATTCCAGGTAAGTCAAAAGATGCTCAAATTCTTGCCAAATACCTAATTTTCTTACACATTCTCTAGAATTTTGTAATCTTCGTCTACTTGGACGACACTATAAGCGTAAATGCTCATAAAATAAAAGAAATTGGTTTACCCAGTTGAAAGTTGTGAGGTAAAAATAAAACAGTCTAATTGAGAACCTCCTCCTTTTTTTGAAATCAGTTAAATACGTTATTTCTATCTTGTTACATGGTTTTAGGTAGAACATTTCCAGTGGAACAACTTTTCCTTGAAGATATTATGGAGATTACAAATTATGTGTTAGAAGAAAATGGACCTTATGCCAGAAAGGTTAAGAAAGGTAACTTAATTTTCATAATATTATTGAGGCAGAATATATTTTTAAAGGCATTTATATTTTTATTTAAATTATGTTAAATTTTTAGTCGATACAGTACCCTTAGCACGAGTTTTAAGTATTTGAGACGTAAAGTAAACTGGAACTTTGACAATTTCTAATTGACAATTTTCAAGGAGAAGTTGGTTAAAAAAATGAGTTCCTTCTTCGCACACCAGAGGCGTTGTTCCATGTTTTCATACAAGAAACGCTGTAAATACTGGAAAGATGTTGTAAAGTAAAATACTCAAAACTCGTGCTAAGGGTACAGGCTTATTTAAAATATCTGCGACACTTCTCGTTCAAAATAAAACTGATAATTATAAGTTAGTGATGATTATTATTTTGTATAAAAAAAAGAAAACTCTATTTCAACATAACAGATTCCAGTCTCTGCGATGTAGACTGGAGTAAGTCTGTATGCAAGAAAACGACGTTAGATATTTTACAAACGTTTAATTTATCATTATATTTCCAGGTGACAGAAAACATGACCTAGAAACGGAACTAGAGACCTGTGACGTCAGAGCCGATGCCAACGAACCTCCGAAGATCTCCATACGTGATGATAACCTCAACATTGGACAGATGGTCGCGCGGTACCCACAGTGTAGCAAGACTACCTGCAAGAACATGTATCTTATGGACTCTGAGAAGGTAATTAATAATAATAATAATATTCCACAACTATCACACATCGCCATCTAGTCCCAAGCTAAGCAGAGCTTGTGTTATGGGTACTAGACAACTTATAAACATACTTATATAATTATTTCTAAATACATACATACTATAGATAAATTACACCCAGACACAGAACAAATGATCATGCTCATCACACAAATATTTGTCCTGGGTGGGGATTGAACCCACGACCTCCGGCATAGCAGTCAGGGTCGCTAACCACTAGACCAACAGGGCAGTCAAAAAAAAAAACAATTATGTTATAAAAAGCAATTTTTTTACACAACTTTGCCTGCGTCTGTGTTTCCGAACGCATACAACCCTAATCTCTTCAAAGTTAGAGCGAACAGGCTTCTTCTGGGTAAGCTCGCTCCACCGTCGACCTTGTCTTAGTCATTCCTGACCTAGACTAAGGTCAAGAGCAAACACATCTCACATAAAAAAAACAACTGTCCAAAAAAAAAATGTTTACAGGGTTCATGTATGTATGTTTGTAAGTCTTTTTATTCCACTATAACTTCAGAACTCCGAAACATATTTTGATGTGCTTGGAATCCCTAGAAACCTTAAATTATCGCTGGTAACGTAATTTAACGTAGTTTCAATAAAAAAAAGTACTAGTGTGGCCATGATTCAGGAACCAATTTTTTGATGTTTGTGGATGCCATCTTGGATTTCAATATTCCGCTGATAGGATTGGCTGTAAATCCTCTTTCTCTCATTTCAACTTTGATCTTTACTTTATGCTGTATCTGTTCATGTTTAAGTATATCGTTGTTTTCAGATCAATTTGGAGCTTGTAGAACACGTGTTAACATACATCGTTAAGGGCGATCATGAATGGCCGCGTGAGGGCGCCATTTTGGTGTTCTTACCTGGTATTGCTGAGATTATGTCGCTGCATGACCAACTTGCTGAAAGTCATACTTTTAGTCCCAAGTAAGTTCAAATTTATTCATTTTTATTCCTGTGAGGTCGAGCAAAAAATAAAGAAGTGAAAAAGCCTAGCTGAGAACAAATCTAAACTTCGATGCCAATCTAAACTTAGATGAATCATAAGCGCAATATTACAATATGGAGCTCATTGTGTTTTGAGTCGAGCTACACGATAACCGACAAATGCTTGCACTGACTGGACAGGTCCACCCAAATCTGTGTGGTTCTATCCTCAAAAGACCATCTCAGACACCCGCATGGTCCTCGTATGACCTGAACAAAATTTAACAATCTCTGGACTTTAAAAGAGACTGTGACCTCTGAATTTGTTTCGGCTGTTTCTTCTCAGAGTAGTCAAGTACGAAACACCGGCCTCATTTAGCTTTAAAAAATGAATATCATTTAACATTATCATGAAGTTATTTTCCTATGTTTCAGAACTGGCAGATACCTCCTAGTACCACTCCATTCCACACTATCAAGCGAGGAACAAGCGCTAGTATTTAGAAAACCTAGGCCGGGAGTTCGTAAAATAGTGTTATCCACAAACATAGCGGAAACCTCCGTGACTATAGACGACTGTGTATTCGTCGTGGATTGTGGAAGGATGAAGGAAAAACGGTAAGTCTATGTTTGTCTGTGTTTTTAAGCTCTTTCTTGGCGTCGCACTCATTCGCTTAGACTTTGATTCTCGCCGCTTCTCTTACCGCGTACCGCTATGCGATCCACAGGTAGAAAACTGCGCTTTAGCTATGAGCGGCGTGTCATGGCGTTTTTCAAACATTTCTTTATATTTGATCATTACCGGTCACAGCGGCATGGTCGTGAGCACGCCGCGGCGTGCTCACGACCATGCCGCTGCGCGCGGCGCGCCGTTACCACAAATACAATGCGATAAAACATGTTGATTTTACGACATATACAAATGCGCAAAACTTGTCGTGGGGTAACTCAGCCTATGTTACTGAACAATTTTTGTTCTAAGACTTGGAAATTCTCAAAAAAAAAAAAAGGTTGCACTCCAGGAGTGCCGGTAGAAGTGAAAACTTTTTTGTTACTATGTTTTATTTTTGAAGTGAAAACTTCTTTAGCGGCGTTGTACACTTTTCTGTAATGGGTAAAAAATTTAAAACTCGCGTCAGGGTCACGTGACCAAAACTCGCGTCAGGGTCACGTGACCCTGATCGAAAATGAGTAAGACGTCATTCAAATTAAAAATAAAACATAGTAACAAAAAAGTTTTCACTTCTACCGGCACTCCTGGAGTGCAACCTTTTTTTTTTAATTTGAATGACGTCTTACTCATTTTCGATCAGGGTCACGTGACCCTGACGCGAGTTTTGGTCACGTGACCCTGACGCGAGTTTTAAATTTTTTACCCATTACAGAAAAAGTGTACAACGCCGCTAAAGAAGTTTTCACTTCAAAAAAGATTTTTCATACAGATGGGCCCAATCAATTTCTAATTTTGTATGAAAAAACCAATTTTTTTTTGCGAATTTCCAAAAGTCTTAGAGCAAAAATTGTTCAGTTTCAGTATAATGGGCCGAGTTACCCCACGAGAGGTTTGCGCATTTGGTGTTACCTATTGTATTTTAAGTGACAATTTAATGACGGATCGAACGAAGAAGACGTTCACTGTTGAACATAGTTCTTCCCCATAAATCGTCCATCGATCGCTCCATCTGCTGGTAAAGATATTAAAACTAAAACATTCCCAATTCCCCCACCAGATTCGACTCCAACCGCAACATGGAATCCTTAGACCTGGTCTGGGTGTCCCGCGCAAACGCCAAACAACGTAAAGGTCGCGCGGGGAGGGTGATGCCGGGAGTGTGCGTACATCTGTTCACGTCGCACCGCTACCATCATCACATACTAGAACAACCCGTGCCTGAGATACATCGAGTGCCTCTCGAACAGCTGTTATTGAAGATCAAGATTTTACCGCTGTTCCAGAATATGAGCATACATGAGGTGCTAGGTGAGTGTTGTCAATGAAATTCGGACTTTAACTGACTGAATTAAGGTACAAAATGGGATTAGGGAGTTCTTAAGTTTGATGCCGGGAGTGTGCGTACATCTGTTCACGTCGCACCGCTACCATCATCACATACTAGAACAACCCGTGCCTGAGATACATCGCGTTCCTCTCGAACAACTGTTATTGAAGATCAAGATCCTGCCTCTGTTCCAGAATATGAGCATTCATGAGGTGCTAGGTGAGTTTGTTGTCAATGAAGTTTGGATTTTAACTGGCTTTATTAAGGTTCGAAATAGGATTAGGAAGACAAGCTCCTAAGTTTAAGACGCTTTAAAAAGTTGGACTGGTTTCTTGTATTTTCGACCCTGCTAAATCGGCATCGGATTGGCATGTAACGCCGGATAATCGATAATGGACGGATGGATAATGCAGGGGATAAAGGACTAGTTCCAATTCACCTCGCTGCCCCTGTTTCGTCATAACGGCAGATGAATTGTTTCATCCCGCGAAATTGGAGTCTGCATCGAATTGAGGATTAATGAGGTGTTTGACAAACAATAGTGTTTATTTTATCCCGGTGCGTGTTTTACAAGAAGAACAAGAAGGATGGTACAGACAAAGTTTCTACGCATACCCCCAAAGTTCCTTATACCCTTTGTTACTCAGGAATAATGCAGCTGTTTACTTGTGAAAAAAACGTACCAATAGTTTTTTAGTTAAATAATCATTACAAACATACAAATCTTTCTCTTGTTAACATGAGTACAGGAAAGAAAAAAAAAAAGCTCCGCATTGACTCAGTTCTTTGCTATTCTTTTCTCGAATTATAAAACGAGATTATTCCATCGAGCAGATAGAATCGTTCTGTGCATTATACATATTTTTAACCGTTTCCATTTTCTGCCATTCCCAGGCAAAACAGTAGAACCACCAACAAAGTCGAACATAGACGGCGCTCTCTCCCGCCTGCAGGACATTGGAGCCCTGGACAAGTCCTTCACCCTGACGGCGCTGGGCCGGCACCTGGCCGCGCTGCCCGTGGACGTGAGGATCGGGAAGCTGATGCTGTTCGGAGCCATCTTCTGCTGTGTGGACTCCGCGCTGACCATGGCTGCGTTTTTGAGCCATAAAAGTCCTTTTGTTTCGCCGTTTGGGAAGAAGGTTAGAATGTTCTTGTTTGAAAACTATTATTAGACTGGCCTGTTGGTCTAGTGGTTAGTGACCCTGACTGCTATGCCGGAGGTCGTGGGTTTGATTCCCACCCAGGACAAATGTTTGTGTGATGAGCACGATCATTTGTTCTGTGTCTGGGTGTTTTATCTATAATATGTATGTATTTAGAAATATATATGTATGTTCATCAGTTGTCTAGTACCCATAACACAAGCTCTGCTTAGCTTGGGACTAGATGGCGTTGTGTGATAGTTGTGGAATATTATTATTATTAGGCCGAGACTCCAACAAAACTGTGTCGAGCGAGACGTGTTTTGAACAACCAATAGAATTGCGTTTTTGACACTGCTCCACTCCGCCACGCAATTCTATTGGTTGTTCAAAACACGTCGCACACGTCGACTCGCACAGCTTTGCACAGGTGGAGTCTCGGCCTTAATACAGGTTCTAGGCATAAATATATGGAATTTCATAAATAGGCAACGATTTTGTACAGACCTCAGCACGTATTTATCGAATAGATCTTCAACTTTATCTCAAAGACAGAAGGTTCTTCGATTTAGAAGGTTTATATGTTGTACAGAGTCGGAGGTTGGAACCTTTTCTAAAACTTGATGAATAATGTCGACTATTTACACTCGTTTTCATTTCGAATGAAATATTTCACAGTTAAAAGAAGAATATCTGGTTGACCGAGCTTCGCTCGGTATTTAAAATGTCTATATCTTGCGAACCGAGCTTTTCTCGAACCTGGGACCTGATAAATCGATTCCTTGAGCCGAAAAACCCCTAATCTGTAACTTTCATGAAAATCCTTGGAGCCGTTTCCGAGATCCTGATTATTATATAAAAAATATACAAGAATTGCTCGTTTAAAGATTTTAATTGACAGGTTTCTGATGACGATTTTTATTTGTGATTTTCAGACTGAAGCTGACGCAAAACGAAGAGAATTTGCATGTTCACAAAGTGATCAGCTGACAACATTGAGAGCATACAGAGTAAGTTTAGCACATTTGTTATTCTATACATTTTAATGCTCAATTGTCGTAATATAGCATTAGGACATTTACAGCTTGGCCAAAAAGGATTGAAACGGAACAATTTTTTTTATTTCTGACAGCGTTTTAAAATCTTTGATATTTGATGTAAACAAAGACCGCAGGTTTGTTAGATTTATTATTGTGCCATATAACTAACGTAATAAGTGAAAGAAAATAAAATAAAATCATTCAAAGTGCTGATAGCGCGAAGACAGTGGCGACTTCCGGTTTTCTAAATTTTTATGTCAAGCTGTATATGTCAACAATTATTCTACCCTCTCTAAAAAGAAATAAGAACTAATAAATAGTAAGAAATGCAAAATTTGCTGCTACTTTAGTTCTAACATCTTTAATACCTTGAAGTGAACTAGAGATGGCCATGTGAAATCGATTAATCGAAGTAACGATTTTTTAAATCGATATCTAGTCAGTACTCGATCATCGATCGATCAATATCGATCCAGTGAAACGATATTTTACCATAGAAATCGGACGTTTTGCGAATCGATTTTTCTGATTTCGATTTAAATCCTCTCTCCCTCTTGAAAATGAACCTTATTACTACAAACATAAATTGCAGAATAAATAATTCAGAATAAATAATTCATCAAACTTTACAGAAATGGCAACAAGCAATGAAAAGCAGTACCCACGCCGCGCTCGTCTTCGCCAATGAGAACTTCCTATCGCACAAGACGTTGCTGATGTTGGCCGATATTAAGCATCAGTTGTTGGGTCTCCTCGCTTCTATTGGGTTCGTTCCTGACATGCCGGCGCTACGGAAGAAGATGAGGAAGGATTCTGTGGCCAGTTTGACTGGTGATGAAGTAAGAGCTGTTTAGAATCTTGAATGTTATTTGAACTGTAATTGATGACGTCACTTTATTATCGTACCTATATTGTTGCGACTTCTGTAGTGGAACAATTGTTTTTTGTTATGCAATGCTGCAAAGATGTTTTTCGGCGCGAATACTTGAATTGAAAACTGAGCGAGCGAAGGAGAATAAGATTGAAGCACGAGCGAAACGAGCGGTTTAAATATAGACTCCTGAGCGTAGCGAAGTTTTCAAAGTGAGAGACGCAGAATAGCTTTGCTGTTAACTATTCGAGAAACAATATAGCGGCATAATTTAGTTACGCTACCTAAAGTAGTGTTGTGGAACTAACATTGTTGTATAAACATAATTGAAACAGTATTTTTTCATGTAAATGATAATCAAAACAATGTGTTTTGTTTCAGTTAAACACAAATGGAAATAACGACAAACTCCTGGCAGCTATTTTATGTGCAGCTTTATACCCGAATGTAGTCAAGGTAAATAAGATGAATAGTCCCAAAAAGTTTTTATTAGAATTTCACCAAAATCATGCTTATGAACAGAGTTCTCTACTGGAATTCATAAACCTTTCTACTTTTCACGAAACTTAGTTAAAAGTGTACAGTGTGTGGTTTTTAGTCAGTTAGAGTCTGAAAGTTCCTATTAGACCACGCATGGCGGCCGGACTCTTTTGATGATTTTACACAATATAAAACCCTTCTTTGCAATTAGTTCACAATCCTCGCCTGCACCAATTTTACAATTCTGCACACAAATAACCCTTTTTCTGTCCTGTTCGTGCCATTCTGTTGCAGTTAGAAAATACTATATTACTAAGATAATTTATCAACACCAAAAAGACAGAATTGTAGCAGTAAATAAAACATTTCACCTCATTCCAGGTACTTACCCCAGAAAAATCCTTCCATATGCAAGCAGGCGGCGCCATCCCACGACAACCAACCCCAGACGAACTGAAGTTCAAGACGAAGACCGACGGCTACGTGGCCTTACACCCGTCTTCTGTTAATTCTTCTATAGGATACTTCACCAGCCCTTACCTGGTTTACCAGGAGAAGGTTAAAACTAGCCGGGTTTTCATCAGGGAGTGTTCCATGGTGCCTCAGTTGCCGCTTGTGTTGTTCTCAGGTTGGTACTAAAATGGTCGTACAGTAGCATCGCACGCGCAGTGTTTTGGGACATAATGACGTCATTGTCATCCGCATTATATATAATTATGCTAAAGATCTAAAACATAACAATATCCGAAATCGAATGAATAGCCAATTTAATGGCGTTGCTAGCAATGCACGAACTTTGTGCACTTCATTGATTTCCGAAATTTAATTCTAAAATGCGCATGCGGTGCGTGAGCTGCTGTAATTTGTGGAGTTTTTTAATACATTTTTAGAAAATTACTTCCAAGAATAATGATTTTAACAGCTAATAAAGGCAGAAATTTGTCATTATTTGTACGTTGTGTTGTTTGCTAAGAGGAAAAAAAAATCACATTGTCTCAAAACAATAAAACATTTAGAGAAAAAAAAAGAAATGTGAACTGTTGTTGATGTTTTAAGTTTTCTTATTTTTGTTTTCAGGTTGTACTTTGGCAGTAGAACTTCACAATGGGACTTTCATAGTATCATTAGAAGATGGCTGGATCATGTTCCAAGTAGAGAAACACGAAGTAAGTTTAAAATAATAATCGAAATTGTATTTTTTTTTTCCGAAATTGTAATACTTGCCCCACAGTGACTGAAACCAATTTCTTTTTCACACACTACTTTTTTTATTGCTGGTTAGATTTCACCCAGTAAAGGCCAATTAAAACTGAAGCGGCATTCATATAGGGATTTTTTTAGCGTGGTAAAATCATCAAATGAGCCCTCTCACCCTTTGCAGGGCAGGAGGGACTGTCAGACTTGTACTGACTAAAATCCACGGTGTCCTTCAACATCGATTCATGGGTACTGTCTGTGGTAGAGAAAACCATACTTACATCTTGGCCAGAACGTCTTGAAACGGAACTAATATTTTGTTTGCTGACACGTTTTAAAATCTTTGATATTTGATGTAAACAAAGACGCAGGTTTGTTAGATTTATTATTGGGCCATAAAACTAACGTAAGTGAAAATAAATAAAATCATTCGAAGTGCTGGTAGCGAGAGCACAGTGGCGACTTCCTGTTTTCTACTGTTTTTTGCCAAGCAGTACGTTGCCATATTTACGCATACCCACTCGGGTGCACCAAACCGGTTTTCGCTATACTTGTGGGAAAAATACCCAGTTCGAAACCATCGCGGTATGTTTCTTTTATCAACCTCCTTCCATAAGTTTCCTATGAACCTTATGAAAATAATAAGATAAAGACAATTTATTACTATTTTCAGGTCGCAGAAATGTTAAAAACGATACGAGTGGAGCTTATAAACTTATTAGAAGAAAAAATCAACGACCCAAGTTTGAACCTCTTACATTACGAAAAAGGTAACCGGATAATAAAGACTATAGTGCAAATTGTTACTAAGGATTAATTTTAATTGCAATTCAGAATCTCAAATAATTCACATGGAACTTAATGTCGTGTTCGACAGAGTTCGAATTCCATTGCGACTGTAATTTATAGAATATGTAAAAGGACCCTTAATAAAACCGTCAAAGTCAGAAAGTAAATACTATTCAAAAACTGTTTCTAAAGTTTTTTGTTGTACAATATTACATTTCAAACATTGTATTGATGGTTCCATTAGTTGATCCATGATAAAGTTATAATATAAAAAGCTTATTTAATAAAAAGGTCTGAGAGAGATGCAAATCAAAAAAGAAAAAAAAACACAACTTTTTGCTTCATTAGGGGTATTTTTGAATCCCTTTTATGACCCTCTATGGTTCACCAATAGAGTCCGAATTACGACTGAAGTCTTTTTGACGCGGCGCTAGTATCTATGTCATTACATCAATTTGCTTTAAAAAAAAATAGTAAGTACTACGATATTTCCGCAGGACTTGAGTCGTGGCGCGGATTCTAGGTTTGATTCAAGTAGATGAGAATGTCAATTATCTAAGATTCTGAAAGAGAAGTAAGCAACACGAATGAATTTAATACAGGTGCAATTCATTTTGTTTTTATTTATTAATCAGGTGCTAAGCTGCCACGGCAGTGATTAAATTATTGATTTGATGTAATTTCTGTATAATTTTTATAAATAGCAATACTTTTCCATGACAGATCATTGAAATCAATAGTGAGATATTATAGGCTCTGTTAGATTATAAAACTAAAGAAATCCAGTAGAAAAATGCTAGTAAATTATAGTTCATCAATTAAATAAGTGTATACAATCTTTTATACATTATCTAAAATATATGTAATGTAGATTTTATATAGCTAATCAATAAAATATCAATTAATAAAATAATTATGAAGTTCGAGCCTTAAATTATTTTTAGTTTTGGTAACACCTTTTCTGAAAGCGCCATCTATCTTCAACGTATTAAACGAAAGAAAATGAAGTAAATACTTCCTTTGATGAAAACTAGATGGCGCTAGTGTCAATGCTAAAAGTTACAACAATGGCCAAACTTTGTGTTACTCAGTTTCAAAGGACATTCGTTCCTGATCAAGCAATAATAATGTTCTTATAAAAAAAATATATAAACAATGCGATAAATATCATAATAAATTAATTACGAAATTATCTAGTATTACGACTGCCATTCATTAATAAAATTAAAGTTAAGAGATTATATTAAAGGATTTTTTATTTCCTTTTGTATTTGAATAGCCCGATCATGGATGTACCTGAATTATTTTTCTTGCACAATTTCAAGATCTCTCAAATACAGATTAATTTCAAAAAAGCAGTTCAATTTAGGCACTAGTTAACTTATTAGATACCAGTTAGGTAAATTATGATGTATTTGTATGTGATTAATTTAATTTTAATATATTTAGGTAACAATGTCATTGCCTGATATAGTGTTAGAAGGATCTGTCTGTTAGCGCACGGCGACATTCGGAAATAGCTTCTCGTTTTTGTCGTTTCTGTACATTATTTAAAAAAAATCCATTTACTGTTTGATAACACACTTTTGAGTACGATTGGTGCAGTGACTTTTGACAATTCCTAAGTGCCTGTAATGGAGAAGGCAAGTCAAAGCTAATTGTAGATGGCGCCACCATAGCTAAGTCCTAATCCGACCAATGAGGTAGTACCATTTTGAAGTATGTACCTATAAGATTTGAACCAAAGACGATGCTTGGAACAAGCTATACTAGCGCCATTAGTTCACCAGTTATCATCACCATCGGCCTAGTTAAAATAAAATAAAAAATAAAAAAAAATGCGAAGGAATACTGCGTTGTGTCTCCGAATTTGATTTCCGCACTGAATAGTTTTATGATCTACATGTAGTGGTTTCGGGACTGTTTGTTTGCGTGCTTGTGTTTGTGACAGTTCAAATGTTTGTAAAGCATACACAATACTGGAGAAATTCCGAGAGTAGATATTTTTTTTAAATAACTTCCGTTGAACATCCGTCAAGCGCTAGAAAGTCCTTGTAACACTGTATGTAAGCATATTTCCCATAAATTATTACCGGCAATATAATCGAAATTCCAAAATATTGTGTCGATATATTTTCTAGTTAATTGCGCCTTTCCATAGGTGATAACCAGTGATGACACGTCATATTTAAATTCACTATGTAACAATGAAATTAAATCACACTGACAATAACCATTTATTTGTGTAAGTAGACGAATTGTAATTTATTATCTGAATTTTGTAAATAAATTATTTTTTTGTTTAGAGAATGCTTTTGTCTTTAATTTTTGTTATATCCTTTGATAGAATTCCCAAGCTATAGAAGAGGAGATTCAGTAAAGGATTGGCTAAACTAATACCGACTCCGAAATGTCTGTTATACAAGAATTCCGTAAACGGTCTGGAAGTCCGTGTAACTTTGTCCGGTACGGGCTAGAATTCCGTGAATCTTTTTCCGATTCTTAAAAGGCGTCCATACTATATGTGCGAAGTTGGTGATGATGGGGACTATCAAATCGATAGCAGCGCGCGATGTGACGGAGAGTGATGTGCGTGTCAATTTTTAAATGCACCACATACTTCTAAAGTACTTTTTTGCGTTTGATTTATTTTATAAAAACAAGTCATGCAATATCAAAATGTTGACAAGAATTTGGCAGGTCGTATGCCCTCCTAAATAATGTCCCTCCTACACTGGGTATTACTATACAATTTGTAGAACGAAACCAGATCAACCATAATCTAATTCAGTCACTACTGGCAAACTCAAGAATACTTGTATCTTAATCGACCACTGGAACAACAGCCTATCAGGTAAGAAAATAATAACTAGAAATATAGCCAACGATCCACAAATGACATTATAATAAACATCAGCCGTCCACACAAAAGATTGAATAACCTGCATCCGACGCCCACAAATCACATAATAGCCGGGTAACCCGCAAAATATTGACACTATCAATCATTTACCTACATTGTCCGACATCGTGGGTAAGAACAGTTCACGATTTACTTTTCCAAGAATATAAACAAGGGGAAAAAAAGTCGGTTTGGGTTAAAACTTAAATAACATTTTCAAAGTAAATATTTTTTACACCTACCTGTAATGCAAAGTGAATCAGATGGAGAAATTATTTTATCAATAATTGCCAAATTATTGCTTTTCTGTAGCTATAGTGTACTGATACTGTTTGCCTACGTCATCCTGATGGGCAATTTGGCATAGGCCCCTCATAACTTCCTCTTTCTTTGATTCAGGCTTAATTTGAACCATTGGTTGTATAAGAAATAGTATCATACCTAAAATCATCGACTTATTGAATACAATATAATTATTAAAGTTGTTATCTGTCTACGTGCACGTGGAATTAATATGAAAATGGAAACAAAGACAAGAACAAACCATACCTATGTCCCGTGCAAACAACGGCCGGTTTAATATTTCACGGAGGTAAAAAAATGGCGGGTTCCATTGGCGAACGATTTCAGTAGTTTAGTGAGCGTCCCTAGTCGTAAAACGCACGTGTTTTGGTTTGTTACATGTGTACTTTAAAGGGCGAACTTTTGGGTTAGGACCGTCCGAGTTGTTTTGACGTGATGTGAGAGTGGATACGACGTTGATTTTTCTGTAAAACTATTATTTTAGGACGTTTTTAACCATGAATTTGCAACATTTTTGATAGATTTTTTTTCCATTGCCCTTCATCAACAGTCGGTAAGTATTTATAAAGTGTAAGTATCTCAAATTAAGTGTAAGGATGTACAAAAAAATTTAATCCATTTTTATTTATTCTTTGTTGTGTTCAAAAAATTACAATATAAGCATACACTATCGTTTTGTTCGCAAACGTAAGGTAAGGTATTTAATTAATAATTAAATCCAACTTCTTCCTTAGATTACCCTTTGCGTTCCATGTCCAGACAGACCCCAAACAACCCCATTGTGCCCAAGCCCTTATTTATGAATCAATTTCAGTAGTTACATATAGTGCCATCTGTTAACGAATAGTCAAACTAAAATTTCGATCAAATACGAACTTAAAATGTAGATGGCGGCACTGTCCATTTTCAAATTAGATTCCAGAGCGCTAAAATGTTGCTCACAAAAGTCTAATAGGAAATTGAAATTAAAAATCCATGTGAGTTGGTAGAAAAGGAGTGAATTTTTTTGGTGTCTTGAAATCTAAAAGTTAAAAATAGCGTCGATTTGAATTCCAGGAATGAAAATGTGTGTGAAGTTTTTTCAATATTGGAAAAGTTCTTATTAACCAGGAATATAATTTTATTTCCTCTGTTTGTCCTACATTACCACTTGACTAGTGATTAATTTGGAGCCAAATCTGCTCAAGTTATGTTTTGCAGACGAAGTAGATAGACAGATAGCGGACACTTTATTGAACACCAAAATTGTTACCTTAAAATAAACATTTCAAAATTTCTAATTCTATGGTTGCAACGGCGGTCTTATTACTAACAGCGATATCTTAGTAAAAGAAAACAACGCAATCAGAAAACGATTAAGGTTAGTCCTACAAACATCCATACTCTCTTTTCGTCACCGTCCAGGTCCAGTTGAAAACCAGCGTCGAGCGCTAGCTGCTCGACAATTTGCTGAACTGGACTTTCGTTGTTGTTTTTAATTTGCGATAGGTATATTCCTTTGTTATCTTGTTCTTTATTATTATTTATTCTTTACTTGCTTGTTTGTTGTGTGTCATCATCATCATCATCATCAGCCGGAAGACGTCCACTGCTGAACATAGGCCTCCCCCTTAGACCGCCACGCCGAACGACAATTCGCCACTTGCATCCATCGGCTGCCCGCGACCCTCACGATGTCGTCGGTCCACCTAGTGGGAGGCCTGCCTACGCTGCGTTTTCCGGTCCGTGGTCGCCACTCAAGAACTTTTCTTCCCCTTCAGTTGTCAGTTCTACGAGTGAGAGTCTCTCAAATAAAAAGTTTTTTCTTTCTTTCCCTTATTTCGTCGCCACATCCACACTCATCCAACCACCACAGACGCACCATCTTCAGTCTTATCACGTAGCGGCCGGCGTGTAATTGGCGCCATTTAGGTACCGTCCCGCGGCCGACTCGCATTGCACGTCCGCGCCCCACAACCTTGCGAACCAATATGTTGTGAGAAACTTTGTACAACTAGGTATATGTCGTCGAGAATTTATGGGTATGAGAATCTTTTTAGACGAGGTTTATCGTGTAAAGTTAACTAGGTCTACTTGCAGGAACCCGAGTTATCTTTGAACTCAGAGTTAGTTGCCAACACGAGGTTAAATTGACAATATTGTATGACAAACTGTCAATTTGACCTTGTGTTAGCAACTAACTCTGAGTTAAAAGATAACCCGGGCTTCTGCAAGCGGGCTTTAGGAGTGCATTATTGAGCAGTTGTGGCACAGTCGTATCGGCCCCGCCTTACGAATTGTAGGTCGTTGTTTCGAAACCAGCCAGGTGCATTACTTTGTGTAATTAATTTCATCACCACTGCTCTCTAAACGGTGAAGGAAAACATCGTGAGGAAACCGGCGTGTCCTAGAACCACAAATTCGAAGACAGTCATGTGACATCCACCAATCCGCACTGCGCCCGCGTGGTGGAATATGGCCCACTCCCTCTCACAGAGAGGTTGCTATTCTTCTATATCTATTCTTCGGATCGACCAGAAGCATGATACTAATAATGATACTTCTTGCTTATCCCACTGCTGGGCAAAAGCCTCTCCCATGACTTCCAGTTTTCACGATCCAGGGACAAAGTCGACCACTGGTCTTTGGTTTTGTCAAGATCGTCCCGCCATCTTCTACGAGATCAGAAACATGAAAACCTAAAAAAATCCCTCACTCTCTCAATTTATCAGCATTAAACATTTTCACATAAACATGTTCTGCAAACCTACGCAAAAACGTCGTACGCGTTATTATCAACCGGTCCGTTGATTCCATTCACCCGGGGCCGAATAAATCAACGCGAAAGCCGAAAGCCGACAATAAATTTGGTCCCAATCCTGGTCATCGTCGACCCAAAAGGCGTTTTAGCGTTAACCCAGGGACGGACCTTTCCGCTAAATAAATCCCTTATCTGCATACGGCAAACCTTTCTAGGGTCCAGCTTAATAAATTCAGGTTGGGCCTTGCGAACTTTTGTGTTGGAAGGTCATAGAGTTGCTGTTACTGTTGCGAATTTTCTTTACGCTTTTGCAGTTCACTCTGTCTATTAGTTTCGATTATGATTAAAATTTGATAAACGGCATTTTGTGTTGTGTATTGTGGACAAAAATAACGATGTGATTGAATTGCTGTGTTGCGTGTCGCGGGTTCGATTTCCGCACGGACCAAATTTTATATGACTAACAAGTAATTGTTCCGGGACTGGGTGTTTGTACTCGTGTGGGTTTTTTTTAAAAAAAACCTAGCCGACTTTCGACAAGGAGTATCATTTGGTAAGAGAGCAGTTGTCTATGTTTTTCTGCCTTTGATGAAAAGAAGTCTTAAACTATTTATTTAATTACATTATGGACTGGCTAACCTTTTTTGTAATGTTCTACTCTACTTCATGAGTACATGAATTAGCGTCACTCAAAAATATTAAAAGGGTAGGTATTACCAACTCTACAGCAGTACTTTCGGCCTGCTCATTTGGAAGCCGGCCGAGCGGGTACGCGCCCAAATCAATAGTAATTCTGTGGGTAATCCCTCGGCCCACTGAAAAATATACATACCTATAGCAAGGCTGTGTAAAGTTTATTGAGTTAAATTACTCTTGGATATAACTTTTGTTCTCATGTCGCTGGCTATGAGGTGGCAAATGGAGTGAATGGGAAAGTTTTAGATCGTTGTAAGTTGGTGTGGACCTTTCTTGCTGTTTATAGAACTAATGCCATTTTTTTTCTATGGCGACTTCAGAATTCTTTGAATCCTTATTACATTGTTTTGATTCTCCATACAAACAAGCGGTTTTTTTTTATTTGATTTTGGCTCTAGCTAGGTCAGAGTTACGGAGAGACAAAGCCTACGATGGAGTGAATCCAGAAGAAGGCTGTTCACTTTTACACTGGTTTCATGTAACGTGATACGCACCTAGCCTTCCTTAGCAATAAGGGGGTAGGTTCAGGTCCCAGTTCAATGTATGTGCAGTTCTTTGTATTGATCCTTTTTTTATTAACATAGCTAAAATTTTAGGCCATCCGTAGTAGATTTTTTTTATTATCCAAGGAATTTGATCAATCCTAATATTTAAACAGTTAAAGAATATACGGAAAAAGAGTTCTAACTAAATAAAGAAATTATAAAAAATAAACTATGACACTATTCGCCATATTATTCGGCCAAACTAGAGTGTGCAAAAAAGAACCCCAGATAATTTTGAAAGGGTTTAGCTCCCCTCCTAAATCACCCATCTCTTTCCCACTATCATTGTTGTAGATCTTTTATCTCCCTCCTGTGCTGACCGCTTGACCATTGGCTGGTGAAATGGGTTCACGCACACATAGTCACTTGTGTGTTGTATCCGTGTAAATGTGAATATGTATGTGTGTTCGTGGGCGGAGGAAAAAATATTGTAGGAAGGGCGAATTTTGGTGAGGTAACATGTAGAGAGATTTGTTTGGGTCTCATTATTGTCCATAATACTGTTCGCCTAACATTTCTCTCTTAAACGACTATTTACTCAGATCAAAGAAATAGGCAGATAGAGCGCTCAGAACACGCGAGTGGTTCCACCAAAGTTAATACAAACTCAAATCGAATTACATTCCATAATGTTTTCTTTGTTTTTGAGAACAACTTTTACAATGGTTAAAGACACGTGACGGCATATTTTGGCAAACAACAACAACGACGCGCAGCTTGGTACGACGCGTAGCTTGGTACTGTCGCGACTTTGATTTTGTATTAAGTTTGGTGGAACCACTCGAGTGTTCTGAGCGCTTTATCTGCCAATTTTTTTGATCTGAGCTTAAAACGCTAAAATTATTTCTACGTTTTGTCATTTCGTCTATTCTTGTGTCGACAAAACCCCTTTCTAAGGCGTTTAATATTTCTCTATTTAACGACTATTTTTATCCAGATTGGAGCTACGTAAGAAGTAATGGTAAACTGAAAACTTATGTGTAGTGTTGTTAGTTAGTGGTTGGTAATAGTGTAGTAGTCGTAGATTTATTTTTAAAGTCCTGCTAGTGTAATGCTTAACCTTCCAACAAATTGTTGTTTTGAACATCCCCGTCGCAATAATGTAACAGAAAACCCCGTCAAAAGCGGCCCTATATTCACTAGTAAATTACCCAAATCTCTAAAGAAAGTCTGCAAGACAAAGTCTCCGCCAAAATCTAGCCAAAACATCTACTCATACTTCAATAAAAACAACTAATGACGCCTCGTATCTCCAGCTGTATAATGTTTATTCCACGTTATCAGTGCTGGTCCCATCCCGGAGGTCCCAACTGTCCCTAACCTAAAACTTTAGGGTGGAAGGGTACTTTAAAGTGATCTAACAGATTTCAAGCCACTAGGAATATAACTGGGTAATGCTGGGTATTCCGCCATTGTATGGGTAGGGTCACTAATGTGGTATTAGGTATCTGGATTCATTGCTACATGTTGGGTTGAGTGGAGACAATGAAATATATCTGTAGATAGATTTATTATCTTTCGTAAGTAACTCACCTAAGGATTAGTTATTTGATCGAAGGTTAATCATTTTTTTTAACAAATGGTTGAGTAATGTGTAGGTTTTAACAAATAGTTTAACTACCTGACCAAACAACTCACATTTGCGCCTTTACGACCTTGCCGCTGTGAGCAGTGACATTACGCGGAGCGACGGCGAGGGCTTAGATCAAATACATGTATTTAAATGTTTGAAACACGCCACGAATCGCCGTCAGTTGCGAATTCGGGTACTTACAAAGTAATTAATGTCTTATTCGCGCCGCCCGTCGCACCACTGAGACCAACGTCGTGAAAGAGCCGTAAGTGTACAAGGTTGCGTAGCACGTAGACCTGAAAGTAAACTAAAATGCTATGAAATTTGCTACGAAGTGCTACGACGGGTTACGATGTTTTGCAGTTTCATTATTATTGCTTTTATCTGTCATATAAAAACATTATGGATTATGCAGAGGCAAATGACTTAATACTATGATTTACTTATACTTTCACTGTTACGGACAAATGGGTTATTCTAGATTATAATCTATCTCTGAACAATTTTATCAAGACCATTCAGCCATATATTCTGACGTGAGTATCTTTTGAATGTATTTTAATACTAGTGAGAAAGGTTCCCTTTTTTATTTCCACCCATTTTTTACTTTATTCTAGTTGCATTATATTGTACACCTTTTATAAGAGATTTTCCAGAAAATTAATGTTGTTCATGAGGGATAATTGTTTAGTTTACGTCGACTGGGGATTTATTTAGCCGGAGACGTTGAACCTCCGTGCTTACGATCAGCTTGTTAAATGTGCGGACGAAGGTGTCTATTGTAACAAGAAATGGAATGGAGTCGACTTGAATTTTAACACTTGAAAGTGTTAAAATTCAAGTGAAGACTACTTTATCGGAAGATTTATAATGTTTACACACAATAATGTCTAGTAAAATAAGGTTAAGAATCTAAGAACCTACAACCACATTCAATTAAACGTTTACCTACTTCATTTTATTTTATTTTTATTTCATTGTTAGTGTTAGTGTTTATGTTAGTATATTTTTTTCGTTATTTAGTTAAGTATGTATATTAATTTATTAATATTATCATGACTAGTGTAAGTAAGTAACTTTCTTTAGAATCTTTTTATAGATGATGATGATACGATATCATCAATCGTGTATCATTATACATATAATTATGTGAACAAATTAATTTACACAAAATGAAGCCCTCTCCACACATGTCTTTGTGCTATCCATTTCCTTGAGTCCGCGGCGCGTGTTTGGTCACTGCCTGAGATATACATATGGCGTGTTTAACTGTACCTGCAGGGCTGTCACGTGATTTAGAAGGAAAATAAAACAATAAACATCACCCGTGGAAATCTCCGCTCCACTACTTAGTACTTCAATTGTTACCGAGTCGAGTATCGAGCTATATCCTAGGTAGAGATTGATCAACTTAATAAAATGTTTTATTAAGTAAAAAAATAATTAAAACAATTTCACTAGTAATCGTATAAAAAACATTGGGAAACAGAACATTCAAAATAATTCGACTTTTGTTAGATATTTTTACCTGCAATCAAATCCCCTAAACTTACACAGATAAAATCTCAATAGCTCTACTTAAATAAAACAAGCACTATAACATACCCACATAATATCACCTAATCTGACCTCTCTATTCACCAAATGTCCATCACTAAAATACCTTTGTATACCGGACACAAGATCAAAAGTAGATCAGGGGGATGCTGTTTAAGATAACCGGTTTTATAAGTCCACGTTTCTGAAAGGCGAGATAAAAATGAGATTAAGGAATAATGTGAGGGTTTGCTTTATTAAAATGGTCTACATTTTCAGCATCAACGATTCATAGAACGTAACAAGATCAATTTATAAGGTGACCTATCCTGACCCATCTGTTGACCACATAGAAAGCTGATTAGTATATTGGACACAAGATCAAAAGTGTATCAAGGATCAAGGAAACCGGTTTCAAACGTCCATGTTTAGTAAAGTTGAGATCAAAACGAGACCAGATAATGTCAAAGGTCAAAAAGCAATTATGTATTGAACACACTTATTTTTTTCGCCATGAAGCATCATCATTTAGACGACGCAAGAACTCGAACGCGAGTTCTTGCGTCGTACTTTATAGGTACAACAAATTCAGTTGATCCAACAAATACCGCAATGTAGTGAAAGTCGCGAGTTCTTGCCCCGTCTAAATGAGACTTAAGTCTAGTAAGCTAATGAAGAAGAAGCATTTATATTACGAACACTATCGCTTTATTTTTATTTAATTAACGATAAGTTTGCGTTTGACCAAGTTTCTCGCTTTATGTTAAACTAAGATGTGGTCGACAGTGAAAAACGCTTGCGTCAAAGTAAACTATTCACTCATAACTTGAAGACCCCAGTGTGCTTAGTGCCAGTTTTTTTACGTTGACGCGATAGTAACGTTTAACCGCGTTTGGCGCTCCTATCGGCCCGCTGCAAGGTCGTGAGAACTCTCAACCAATGAGAGCGCCAAACGCGGTTAAACGTTGCTATCGCGTCAACGTAAAAAAACTCGCACTAAGCACACAGGTTATAACTACTAGAAAACAATGACCCCGGCGAGGATTTCGAATCCTTGGCGAATAATAAAAGTATTGATGGCTAAACACTTTGAGTACGTACCGGAGGGATATGTCCACTGTGTTACGATTGCGCATTGCCGTACCTGCGTCTTTCCCTTAATGATCTCCATAAAGAAATCAATAAAATAATGTTAACCTAAAGTGACCTATCCATTGACCATAACATAGAGATAACTGGCCCAAGATCAAAAGTGTGTCAACGGGGATGCTGAAAGAAAAACCGGTTTAATATGTCCACGTGCCTAAAGGTGAGATCGAAATGAGAACAGGGGATGCTGTGAGGTCAAATGTCAAATCGACAATTTACATATTGGGGTAATTCTTTTGAATAGGTTCATTTGAGATGGGTAATGGATCAATGAATATGTATTTTGTGATTATTTGGTATAAGTGGCTTATTTGTTGGTAATTGTTATGTTATTAAGGGTTGAGTAACGTTTACTTACATGAATATTCATTTAAGTAAGGCTTTTAATTATATTATGAATTGAATTTTGTGATTGCCACTTTGAAAAATACAGGTTAACTTTGGTTTTTTTACTTTTTATAGATGAAAACTAAATCTACTCTAAATACAATGGTTCCTACGGCCATTAATTAAAACTATATTCCCAATTCAAGGCAAAAACAACAAACGGTAAAAAAGAGCAAAAAAGTCGCACCTACCAGAATTTTAACTCTACGAACACAATCATGTTACGAATTCAGGCATTACTTTACGGAAACCTATGACACCATACAGATACAAATATAACCATTAGTTTGGTTTTTGTTTTTCCTGTGTATAGTTTTGTCCAAGCCTGGGACTTTTAAGTACAATGAAATAATAAATACGAGTATGTTCCATAACATTAAAACATTTATTTATTTTAGTATCTTTTTTTCTTTATCAACCCTCGTCCGTGTGTGTCACAGTGTGGTGCCAACTGGAAACCAGCGCTGGGTATCTTTCGCCCATCAAATGCTGAGTTGGTAACCCCTTTGGTGTGGACATGCTCAGCAAAATTTTTATTGTATTTTTAATTATTTTTTTATTAAAAATACAATAACACTTTTGCTGAATGTTTATCTATTCCTTTTTTCTATTCTATACCACTAAGACTTTCTAAAATTTTCACCAGAAAACTCACAAGTGCAAACCCTACCACACAGTATGGCTAGATAAGTAACGTGGTCCTTGCCACTGTCTTGATGTAACACATTTGTAACGGCCCGATGTAAACACAGATACGGCCGGTTACATTCAACACCCTGTATAGCAATTTCCCTTAGCATATGGGGTTGAGACACCCAGAAATTGTTCCAATTTGTTTCTGAATGTTTATTTATATCTTATTTGTATGTTAATCGGGGTGCGCTTTTGTTTTTGATGAGGTGGGCAAGGTAATAAAGCGGCGAGCTACCCGAGAAATTATAATTATTTTAATTACTAACATGTATGTTTTGGGCAGAATATAATGGAGGCCATCGATTTGTACCTTCTTATTTGTTTTACTAAGTTTGATAGTTCGTCGAGCCAAATTCAAATGTCACTTTTAATTTAAGAATAATTTATCTAAAATTCTTTTTAGGCACAAGTAGGCAATTTTTTTTTGACGACAAAATGTTTGGTCAAACAAATCACCCCATTTTTTAAATGACTAACATTTAATTTTGCAAAACACAAGCGACATGCAATAGAACATCGCCAGGCGATTTGTCGTCTCTCCACGACTATAGTGCTGTCCTATGTCTGGGCCAAAGAATCAGCATTGCCATACAACGTGGCAATGCTGCCAGTGTTCTCGGCACTGGTTTCGATGACAGCGCTTTGGACTTAGTTTTTGACGCCCTTTGAATTTTTTTCCAATGCTACTATTAAGTTTTATATAAAGAATTGAATTGAACTCATATTGGGACATTTTGAGCTGACATTATATCCAACTACTAGAATGATTTCAAAACCAAAACATTCACAAACACACACCATCCAACTCCAAATAACCTACTTTATGTATGGCTTAGGTCAAACGGCAGTCATGAAACTGGAAACTCTCCAAATCATGGGACATCGGATGTGGAACTAGAGGCGCTAGTGTGCTCGCTAATGAGCCGGATAGTTCTCTTAGCTACGCTTTGACCCAAGTTATCGTGCACTGAACATGGGGACGACGAAGTGAAGTGTAAACTTTTTATAGTACTATGTAACTTTCAGATAATTTATACATAATAATATTAACCTTACTGGAAATGTATGTTATTTTGGAATTATATACAACTGCGTAGCTATTTAGCATAAAAAGTGTTTCACGTGTACAGGTAGATGGAGCCCCGCTGGGCGAGGCTCCTATTTCCACTTGCAAGGTTTAAAGGAATCTAACCAAACCGAAATCGGTGAAAGTAGACGTCGAGGTTCGGTTTGCTTAGATTTCACACATTTCCGGGAGATTTTAGAAATTACATATATTTCCTAAGAATTGTATACAATGATGGATTTCATACATCCAATCAATCAATTATTCAATACATTTTCAAATAGACCACTGGCAATTTTGCCCGTTGGATTTTCCGATAATTTTCTCACGTACTAGCCTTGATCATCATCACAGTATCACATCGACATTAAGCAACAAATCAGAAAAGGACTATCCAATTTGCTACAAGCTTAGCTTTATACAATACAAAGAGACATAGTTGAAGTTTTAGATGATTTGAGATTTTGATAGGTACATTGTATTTTTTTGCTACTTATACTACAATTATGATCAAATATTAATCATCACTACTTAGTGAACCAAATAGTTATCTTATGTACGCTATAGCAGCTTTTAAATGTAAATTTTAATAAAGTGACTATTTTAAAATCAAATGTTGGCCACAATCTGGCAAAACGTGAGCACTTTGTAATCATACACAGGAACTGCAGCCAACATCTGATTTTAAGGTATCTAATAATCTACCTAACCACAAAACTTTAACATTCTTCCGTTCCGTTCCTCTTTCTATTTTCGGAAATTCCGTCTAGAACAAATTAAAATCTCGAACTGTAAATGATCCTCGCTCGTAAATTAATGGTTAAATCGCCGTGAGCCGATCGAGCTATATTTCAGTCCCTCACTAACCCAAAGACCCTGCGCCCTAAATATTTAAGTAAGCGCTAGTGTAAAGTATTAATTTCATAGTATTCATGAGAAAATAGTTAAAATATTAGAAGAGAGAAAAGACAGAAAAAAGAATTGTTTTATTTATCAGACACATACAAACGTGCATAAAACAAAATAGAAAAATTAAACAGATAAAACAAATAAACAAAAGAGGGTCATTTTTCAAGTTTCATCTAAAGATACTGTCCGCATTATAAAATCCACCATCTAAATGTACAATCGACAAAGTTGAATCATGACCCATTTTGACAATAAATCGTTTGAATCCGTCAAATTAACAAAGATCAAAGTCGTTGCCATGGATATGTTTGTTTACGCGAATGTAGACCTAATTGTATTTGAATATCTGTAGGAATATAAGCTTAAAGTGGGTCATGATTTAACTTTGTCGACTGTACAAATAGACGATCGAAATCACCAGTCGAAAAGCAAAAAGTAGATGTAGTAAAAATCTAGGCTAAGCCTTTAAAGATTTCATGGGCCAAAAAATTAATCTATGTAAACCCCATAAAGTGTGCAAAGTGTGCAATACTAATGAGAAACAAAAACTTTATAAATTCTAATAATTTAAAATGAACAGAACAAAAAAAACAACTAGTGTTGTAACCGATATCGGGCAGGCCTCAGTTATTTATCGATATTTTCATAATTCATTCGAGGGACACACGCGACACTTTTTATTTGCCGTCCTAGTTTAAGATTCATGATCTCATGAGATATTGGTAGACCTTCGGAGCCAGTGTGTGTGACAGCCGCTTTTTTATGATATAAAGGAATAAATGGTGGATGTAAATGGTTGTACAGAAAACTTTATGTCATAAATAAAAGGTCACGCTTTTTTTTTGGGATTCGGTTTGGAAGTAGTTACCACCTGGATATAGATTCTTTGCTTAGGTGACTAGTTCAGTACTTCTCTTGATTCTGTTAATAGAATTATTAGAAGAAAACATTACACTATATGAAAAATACACACATATAAGGTAATGTTAATTACACAACAATACACTTAAAGGGTAATGCTTTCTTCGGTTGTACAGCACAATTATTTAGTAAAAACATAATCCTACTTCTAGCGCAGTTGGGGTAAAATGTTTCCACTAAGGCTTCAAAAGTCGGGAGAGGTAGGTTTTAGATATCTTGAATAAATAGCGATTACTGTCTTTCTGTGGACATCAATCTATCTGTTAACTAGTGCTTTACTAGGATGTGGAGGTCCGACTGGCAGTCGCTCCTTATTATAAACTAGTGATGTTCAGCTTCATCTGGTTCGGCTGGAAGCCGACCCCATGATAATGAATTCCAAACAAAATACAGTGAAAAAAAAATGAACACTATTATTTAATCATGTAATGATATTAAAACATGGTTGAGAAACAAAATACATAAAAATTAAAATTGGAAAACAAAGCAAGTTGTTAAAACTGAGACAATTCAGCCACGCATCATAATAACTTTATGTAGGTATATCTACGCATGTTCAATTATATACACTATGTAAAATACACACACAAAGACATTAAACTATATACGAGCAGTAGACGGGACATCACAAAGAAATTTGTGATCCAAAATTTTTTACCAATAGGTAAAAAGTCGCTCAGTCTAGTAGTCGCTTTGCTATGCGACGCTTAGATAGTGCTACTGACGTACGGCATCAATAATTTTGTATGAGAATTTTCCCAATGCCCGCTCTATAGGTTCTTTTAAATCTCTTTGTACACACATAATTATTATAAGTATTGTACACGCAAGATTTATCATAAAAAGTATTATCTGTACATGAACATTATGTCCAAATCTTCTCCACAGACTTATATGTGGGTGGCTGGGTGGTATTGACGATGTAAGGTTCGGTGCACACGGAGTGCTGGTAGATTTTAAACTGTTGATAATATGATCTATTGTGTACGATTTCGCATTCGGATAGACGATATTCTAATATTCATACAAATTAATCATTTAAAAACGCTATGTTCTCTTTAAAAACAAATTATTTGCATAACGCATACGATATGCATCGTAAAGATGATTTTTTGAGGAAAGAAAAATTTTGTGGCAAGTGGGATTTGAACCTGCGACTTTTGGATAAGTAATCCAGACTGCAAGCTTGCAAGTGTGAGTTGCAATGGCCTAATTGGTAAGGCGCCTGAAGTACTTATCTAGAAGACACGGGTTCAAATTCCACTTCAAACTGAATTTTTCTTTCCTCAAAAAATCAAGCTTTTATGGTTAAAAAATACTTACGATATACAAATTACTCGTCAGGACGAATCAAACGAGTCTTAATTTGATGGATTTGCGGCATTTCATTACTATATATATTCACAGTTCCTATAGCTTCCTTCCAGTTCCATCATCAGATCAGCTTAGCAGCCTTTTACGTTCCAGGGTCCCGATTACCTGACGAGACAGTCCCGCGAACATTTACCAAACAGTCTTTGGTATTAAGTTCTATTAAAAACGTTAATGTAAAAGTACCAACATTCCAAAAAGTCCGCACAAAAGTACCAACCTACTAACAGATACTTATTATACTTTCAAAGGTAACCGAGCGGTTGCTAAGGTCTTCCAAGTACGTCCCCTGTCCTACTGAAAGGGGGCTTTGAATCAAGAGATATTATAGTCGGCTCTCGCATAGATCTCGACGAGTCGGCTTGCTTCTATTTTTATTTGCTGTAGATGTACCGTGAGGTGGAAAAACTCTGAAGAGAAATGGGGTAAGTTTGTATTTGAAAATAAGAGTATTATGTTTTTTTTTTTAACTCCACTAATGGATAAAACTCTTTCCTATAACCTTTCACACCTCCTCCTGAGCTGTTCTTCTGAGCAGCTATCTTCTGCCGTTGTCGCGTACCTAAACACGCTTTCGTCGACATGCCATCATTTTCTTGGTCACTCTCGCCCGCCGCATGGCGCCCCGCATCCACTGCCTGATGTTTCTAGCACATTGATCTCGATGCATTCTGCAGGCAGGGTACGTCTAATATCACTTCAACATAGCATAATTTATCAATATAGCTTTGAGTTAGGAAAATAATTGAGAGTAAGTAAACTGAATAATTTGTCAAATGGAACTAGGTTTTTTATAATTCTCGGCACTGCGTAACTCGTGGTCGATTTCTGGAAAAAAAAAAACTGTCCTACAGGTAGTAAACACACACTAAGTAAGCAAAAAAAAAATACTTGAAAAATATCTACAAATTCCAAAAAAAATGGTGCTGCTACGCCGTAGCTCGTAACGGCGTAGCACAAATAGTGATTAGAAAGTATTGAATCATTATCATTAGTACTTTGAAAATATAACCGTATAACAGTGTTAAAAATTAGGACCAGTTGCAATACCAACAACAATCAATCCATCCAGCATCTCTGATGTGAATCATAAATCTCATATTTCCAACTTACACCCGTTTGTTACCCACCTTCGTGGAGAGCTCACATTATTACCGATAAGTACATGGGGCGGTGTGCGCCACACTGGATTTTGAATAATATATTATTTTCTTATGTAAAATGCCCGATTACTACCATCCCAGAGATTTTTGCGGCGGCACATACGAAAGCTCCTTTATGGCACTTTATACGTTTTTGTTCTTAAATTTTTGTTATTTCACGTACATTCGCGGGCCTTGCGAAATGAAAAAACTTTTTGTGTTCCAACTTAATACGTATGGAACACTTATTTTGTTTCAATTTTTTATTAGATCCATTATGTGCGATTTTCTATTAGTAGTACTGGAAGGTCATGTTGTAAACATAAAATTGCTGTAAAAAGGTAGTAGGCCAATTAAATCCAACCCATTTACCACCACCACATGGTCACCACGACCGAACAAACCCAACAGCGTAAAAAGAGGTATATTATTTTATTATCTGAAGGCAGGCAGGACGCAGAGACGGTAATATCACCGTATATAGATTCGATTTTCTACGTGAATTCGTTTGACGGCCTTCATAATGCGACATATAAAACTGGGGACTTACGGACCCCGAAACCAATTTCGGGTTATGACCCGACGACTCTCTGATAATATTCTCGGGTTATTAGGTACGGATAGGAGTTTTTACTATGGCTATTTTTTCCGTCGACGTTGGATTATTGGTAGCGAGTTTACGATCCTCTGTTCTTCCATACTCTTGGTGGCTTACATTTGTTTTATGACGTCATCTCTCCCGATACTCGTTGGGACACTAGTTTATTTGTTTCTGTACCATTTTACTCATAAACTTTTGTGGGAATTTAATTCTAGTTAGTTTTATTTGTTAAGTTTTGCACGTATTGCTGTTCTGTAAAGTGTAGTGAAATGTTTTACTGTCATTTATTGGAATGGTGTTTTTAAGTTTATTTGGGACATTGCTCCTATTATAAGTGGAAAAAGGTTATTTAGATATAGTTTTTATTTTTCATTTACGCTTATGTTTTCACTTTTAACATTATTATTACCTATATAATTCGATATTCATATTTCCTTTATTCATCTTTGTTTCCCTAAAATTTACATTTTAAATATTTCTGTACAACTAAAGAAATAAAAAAACATTTAAAAATATAAATAATAGTGGCCCACCGGTATCGGGAACAGGGTCCAAGCTACCAGCAGTCAGGGCTCCAGAGAAAGGAACCTCCTAACAATGCGCGCCGTGTCCAGAAGAACTGCTTTCTGAATCAAGCCCTTGATCCAGCTGCCTAACGAGAGCCTCCTTAGGTGTTGGTCGAGACTCTTGGCAATTAAGCCATGGGCTGACACGACTATCGGCACAATGACAGCTGAATCCATTATTATTAAGTAATATCTAATATAATAAAATATTTGGATAAACATGAAATGTTTATTTTTTGATTTTTTTGGAATTTTGAACAACATTCAGACACTTTTAGAAAGCCAAACCAATCTTATTAAATTTTATAATTAAATATTAACATAATTAAATTTTAAATTTGATTTAACCCATTTTGAATTTCCGTTTTCCTATAAATACTTAGGTAACCTAATTCAAAATGCAACCTACAATTTTCGTAGCACACATAATCTGTCTTCACCACCTTACCTTACGTTTACTAAGATTATAGACCTAACCCTCTCGATGCTGTATCGTCACGTATTGCACACTCGAGTATCAAGTACGTCGTCATAAAGAATATCACCTTTTACTTCTAAAGATTGTACGTGACTGGCTGATATTATTATATTGTGAAAAATAATAATTAAACGTAAGTATGTGCGTATTTTCGTTGTGTGTGTTATTATTTTATGAATGGGTGTTAAAAAAAATGAGAGTTACTTTTTAATAAATCAAAAAGTTAAGTTGTTTGATGATGAAGTAGACATCAATGTTCGAACCATTTGGTATTTGATTTGGCTTAGTAACCAGAATTAGATACTGATTTTACAGAGTAGGTATTAATGTGGGAATATCTGTATCCGGTGATGTATCTGCAATTTTGCACACGAGTTGCACTGATGTTACATTATTTTACTATTTTTTTTAAATCTTTATACTTGCTTTACCCAAGGTTAAGGAAAATTACATGTATTTATGGTATATTCTAAAATATAGTTACACCATAATGGTTTTCTCATTTGTATGTGTATACGTCCGGAGTCAAGTCCATTATTGGCCAGAACCGATTCGACCTTCCATCTACTGATTGACTTTTAGAACCAATTCTCCATTCCAAAATACACCATGACTAATTTTCTTTTCACCTTAAATAAATTGTCTCTAACCCTCTCCCTGCCGTATAGTCACGTATCGCACACATGAGTATCAAGTACATCGTCGTAAAGAATATGACCTTTTACTTATATAGATGGTACGTGAGCTGACGCTAAACGTTCGATGATTCGCTCTCGATACTTCTACTTATTTTGTTTCGTACGTTTCACTGTTATTTGAGAGGGTTAAGGGTTGAAAGCTTGTTGTTTGTGTGTTTAAAAGTTGAGAAATGTTTTCTATGTGTGGATTGGCTTGTATTGTGATACTGTTGCTGTTACTTAGTTGTTGTTACCTAAGTTGTTGTTTTGTAAATAGATAGGCTTTGTAAAAGGTGAATTACTTAGGCGATATTATGTCGAAACTGATCGTAAGTACGTGCACGGCAGAGGCAGTGTATACGAGTATCGCTTTACTGTTTTAGATTTCATTGGACAAAAAAAGTGTTATCTTACTTTTTTTTCGAGAATTGCTCGATAATCCCCGGGTATTAGACAATTGGTGTGCAACCCATAACTAAAACATATCTCGTGTGTGGGTACACTTATAACTACACCTCTGTCAGATTACATATTTGAAGAATTGTGTGTGTTGATTAAAATTTAAAAGCGAAATGAATTTCTCGTATGACAAAACGGTCAGTTGCTACGCAGCATAAAAATACATTCAACTCTTGATTCAGGCAATGGGCAGTTTTCATCTCCCAATCTCATCACCCATACGAAAATCACATACCCAAACAGGGTGATGCGAACGCCTTCTTTATTAAAACACACTCTATATTCATAACGCATCAGCTACACTATCACAAATAATATCGCCCCCGAAGATGCATTGGAAAAGAAATGTATCAGAAAATGTATAAAAAAGCTGTATTGTGACTCTAGTTTTCAGAGATGTAGTGATGACTAGATATGGCACGTATGTAGTGAGCTGGTACCTACTTAAGCAGGGCTGCAGCGATTGAAGCCGGAAACACGTTATTAACACCCGACGCCACCCGATGAAACATGATGCGTGTTGGGTCAAATCAAATGTATTGTTTTCTATGACCAGAATCACACTATGAAAACCCGACGCGATGACACGCGCTCACTGCACATCGGGTGTCGACACGTTGCGTCGCGTGGCGTGTTAAATAATGTGTTTCCGACTTTAGTCATGAAAGCGTAATAAAAAAGTGAATAAACTCATTTTCGAATATTTGTTACGATTAGATAAATAAATGTTCACAATTCCTCTAAAACGAGATGTTCGTTTTATGTTAAACTAGAAAACCGTCCTGGTGTTCAAAACGTGTAATTTAAAAAGATATGTAGCCGATGGCACTCAAGAATAATGTAAAATGCTAATGGTGCAAGAACTTTCAAAACCGGCTCACTGATTTCAGAGATTACTTCCTACAAACAAACTTTACCTCTTTTTAATATTGTAGAGATTAGCTCGTAATTAAAGGTGGCCAATAGATGTTAGGCAAAAGGTTACGGTTCAAAGAAAAAATTAGTTCTTTCTTCGCACGCCAGAGGCCCTGTTCCATTTTTTCATACAAAAACGCTGTAAAGGAAGAGATTGGAAATTCGTGCTAAGGGTAATGTTTTCTTAGTCTCTTCCAGTTTCTCTATAAAGTAACAGATATATGAATGTAGGCGTGTGCGGGCGAGCGTATGATTCTTGTAGGGAGATATGGGATTTTTCAGAGATATGTACCAGCCTGACTCCGTTTGTCCGAGGGGGTGACTCCAAGATAGTTTGTGCAGTTTTAAAGAAAGATGCTGTGACGTTATCTTTGTTATTTATCTAAGTTAACATAAATCAAAAGACAAAGATAGTAGTCGTTTTAAACTTTGTGTTTTGCACACTAATTTGATTTTACAGAGTAGAAAAAGACTTCTGGGTGTAATTTTTTTTTTATATTAATTTAATCCTCCGAGTTAAAAGTCAATTGACATGTTTGTTTCAAGATAATATATTATGTACGATATACACATGACCATGTACTCGTATGTGACTACTATATCGGTAAGTAGGTAAATCCAACATTAATTAATTTTTGATTAAAGACGTGCTTACACAAAATAAATAAAAAAAACGTCCTAAGAAACATGAAGATCGGTGACTGTCAGAAATACGTTACATGACAAAAACCAATTAAAAATAATCGATCATCATAAAACCCACATAACCTTAACAACCGTACAAAATCCAACAACGTATGGCGTCAATAATTTAATATTAAAATTACATACCGGGGCCCCACATTGGGCGCCAACAGGCGATTTTTTACATTCAATTAGAATGACCCTCCTTTCTCTATATAAATTGTTCTGTCTACCCTCTAATAAATGATATCTAGAGAGCGACACGGTGTGGGAGGTGCTCGTGATGGATGGCTTGGACACAAATGTGATTGGCCATTGCATTCATATTGGAAAAGTTTTAGAATCGTTTTAAAGTGATTTGGGTTTAATTGATCTGACTTTGTTTTTTTTTTTAATGGACTTGAGGTGGTCAATATCTTTGTCATTTGTTGTTTTCTCTAATCGATTGGATCCATGGATTCCGTCTGAGCAATTAACTAAAGGCCCAACTCAGTTTTCCCAGTGTTGTTCATTTGTCTATTCGTCTATATTTGTGTTCTCTTTTTCGACCTGAAATCTGGCAAAAGAAAATCCAGATTGTCACGCCAGATTATCAGAGAGTCGGTGAGAGTGGTTATCGGCATGTGATATTATAATATTGAGATAGACAAAACGTTATTGACACTGTATGCCATAAATACACACAACATAAACAAAGCTATTGCTACTAATACCAGTATTATACATATTATGTATAATATTATGATTTTTCTGCAGTTATAAAAATGTCATAATTTTTTTGCTCTTATCCTGTGTGGATTTTTTTGCCTTTATATAAAGAATTTGTGTTTTTTTCTTCCACTATAATCTTCACAATACTTTAATATAAAGATGAGCAATTGAACACACACCATTATAACTCAGTGACTAAGACAGACGCAGTAAATAACATTAACTTTATTGAAGGACGTTCCTATAACCTTTCTTACATCACCGTCGGTCCTAAACTTTCGAATATCGAACTTATCAAATAAGCTGACGTCATCTTCAACAAAAAATATTAACCCTATCACTGCGCACGGTTTTTATACACCTTCAGCATTTCTAAATCCTCTCTCTAGGGTGGGCTAACTCTATCTCGGGGGAAAGGGATTATTGGAAGAAAGAGCGGCTACGTATGGGATCCAGTCGCCATTGTCAATGAGATCGCATATGGCGCGAAAATATTAAATATTCATCACTCGCTGAGAACGTTGAATGTTTACAGGGTAACAGTTTTTGATTTTTTGGGGTTGTGTTGTAAATATAGTGTTGTGCCTGTCTGTTTCTATTTTCAAATGAAAAAAAAAGTTTTGTATGTAAATACTTACCTTATAATAGTGTATCATCATAATCATCGTCAATAAATAGCCATAACTAAATTAAAGCATTTGGTGATATACAGAAAAAAACAAACAAAGGAGAGATTGTGAAAACTAAATAACAGAATCTAGATCTTTGATCTTAAAAAAACTAGTTCAAATTGCGAATTTTAGTTTCGATATCAGCGTACTAATTTTACGAATTTACATTTTTTTTTTAATTTACTAATTTTTTATCAACAAGTTTGTAAAATCTGTCAACAAAATTTATTTGTAATTACAAATAGATTTTCTATTTGTCAAATATATTATTTATTTGTGAAATGTATTTGTAATTACAAATAGATTTTGTTAATATTATATTACACTTATTTTATACATTTAATTTAATTTAAAGTTTTATTAAAGTATATCATATTATTATTACAAGCTTATGCATCAACTCATGCCTTTCTATATTTGTCTCTACGAGTATCACTTCTCTTCTTGTATGTTATAGTAACATAAGAGTGCTATGAGCAATGATAGGCAATAAAAAAAACAGAAGAAAACGTCGTAAACTAAAGCTTGCCCTCGTTTACATTCACTGCTTAACCAGCACCCTCTCTATTCATGTCAATATGCAAACGAAAAAAAAAACTAGACCCACCTTTTAGTAAAACCTCGTTCATTGCAGACCACACACTTATCCCGCATCCCATCCGCCGGGTGAATGTGGATCAATGGCGCTTTTTTTTATTCAAAATAAGTCCTTAAAAAAAGCATGCCATGGTGCCACCCCAGAAGCCAAATGGCCCAGAATTTGTTTAAATTGTCACGTACAGACACCGCGCGGTTACACAATCCGCGGACGTTGGCTCTCAAACTTTTGTTAATGAACCGTTATTTTTAAATTTGGAAATTGTTTGTTCCTTTTTGACATTTGCAAGTTTAGATGCCATTTTTTTAAGGGTTACATTGTTTTATTTGGTCGCAAGTTGAAATAAAAAAATCATCAAATAATTTGTCGAAATTAAATTCATTAATTTCATTTTTTCATTGTAGCACAAGAAAAATCTCTTTTAGGTTTTTCTTATTCGCAAATCGCAAGATAATCTTTATTAACCTGATCTGTGTTATTTCATAATCTTTATGGAATAAATTCAAAATTCAAAACTGAAATTATCATAAATTTGACAAACGCTGCCACCAGATAGACATACGTTGAAGGGGTTAAAAATGCATCGTAGTCACATAAAAAAATCCTCTGTACAGATATCGGATTTTAAATTTTAAAATGTGCATTGTATTGTGTCGGGGTTCGAAAATCGATTGGTCCCAGCGACAAAGGGTTAACCATTAAAGATAAAAAACCATTGATTTTTGGATCCGACAGCTTGCGAGCTCGTCAGTTAATTTTAAAATAAATGGGACGGAATGCTACGTCATTATTTTGTAAGTAGTTCAAGGGCATTTGGTTAGTTTATAAAGTGCCTATACACATAGTTGTAAATAGGTATATCATCATAATATACGACTCTTTTATTTTTTTCATCAAATGAGTCCTCCCACCCCCCGGGCAGGGCGGTAGGGACTGTCAGTCAAAATCCACGGTGACCTGTAATAGCCCTTTATGTTCCGGGGTCACGGTAATGAAAAAAATATGGAAAGAGAGAAGGCGCTTATATAACAGAGAAGATGTGTGTTACAACATAAAAATCTTGGCACAGTACCCTTAGCACGAGTTTTCAGTATTTGAGACGTAAAGTAAACTGGAACTTTGACAATTTCATTGACAATTTTCAACGAAAAAATAGTTCCTTTTTCGCAGACCAGAGGCGCTGCATTCCATTTTTTTCATACAAGAAACGCTGTAAATACCGGAAAGACGCTGTAAAGTAAAAGAGTGAAAACTCGTGCTAAGGGTCAGAGGGCATTTTTTTTTTTTTTTTTTTTTAGCGTGGTAAAATCATCAAATGAGTCCTCCAACCCCGGGCAGGGCGGGAGGGACTGTCAGACTTCTACTGACTAAAATCCACGGTGTCCTTCATAGCCTGTTACGTTCCGGGGTTACGGTAAGGGAATAATCCCGCTACCCCGGCAGGCTTTGGCCCTCTGAGAGGGGGGCCCCGTCATTATGCTGACGCTCTTTGAGGCGCGCGTGGGACACAACGCGCCGTCGACCCGGGCATGGTCCTTGGTCGGGCAGCGAGTTGCCCTTTACTCGCTGCCCGCATGCCCGCGCCTACGGTGGCCGGAGATCGTCGCGCGACGTCCGTCGCCGTGGGCGTCCTTCACCGCGGTTGGGGCGGAGGGAGGACTCTGTCCTCTCTCGCTCGCGGCGTGCCTCCTCCTTCGCGAGCATTACTGCTTCGCAGAAGGAGGCGACCGCTTCCCACTCCGTCTCGCCCCGCAGCATGGCCGAAACCAATGCCGGGCGCGAGAGGTCTCCGCCTATCGCAGCCGTGAGGACACGTCGGTGCGCCGCCCAAGCTGGGCAGTCCTGCACCGTATGCTCCACCGTGTCCTCCGGGCGATCTTCGCAGTGATGACACCCAGACGTATCCTCCTTCCGCATTAGACACAGGTACCTCCCGAAGCACCCGTGCCCGGTGAGGAAAGTAAGAAGAGTGCCTGCGTCAGGCGGAAGGTAAGGACGCCATGACTTCTCTCCAACCACTCCTCAAAGAGGGGTCTTACCGCCGCAATTGCGGCGTGCCCGGCCGTCGGTCGCGACAGTCGTTCCTTCCATACTGCCCTGAGATCGCGCCGGAGGTCTTCGCGCCGCGCCTCGACTTCGCGAGGCAGCGGGGTCACGCCCCGGCGCTGCGCCTCCACGTGCCACTCATAGACGCGCTGGAGGGCAGTCGCCTCCAGATCCCAAGGCAGCAATCCGGCAAGCAGGTTGGCCGATTCGCCGGCAATCGTGCGGTATCCCCGGATCATTCGGATAGCCATGACCCTCTGGCATGCGACCAGCTTCTGTGGTCGCGTCCGGATGCTCAGGGCCCACACAGGGGCCCCGTAGAGGGCCATGGGGTCAGAGGGCATAGGAAGGAACATGGGTGGATTTTACTCAGTAAGAGTCTGACAGTCTCTTCCGCCCCACCCAGGGCGAGAAGACTCATTTGATGATTTAACCAGCTAAAAAAAAAATAAAAAAGGTATGGGCAATGTAACTTTCACACAAAATTGATAACGTTAATAATCAAAAGTAAACTATATCAACTATTTCCATACATAAATAATAATACACACATTATTAAATTATTTAAAATTACTCTCATTGTCCGTCAGGGTATGGCAGGACACCCACTGAGCAGTAATTTTGGCACACCGCGGGTCGGTGATGGGCTCCCATGGAGAGACAGGCAACACAGGTAAGGGGGTAAACAATTAAATGTATGCAACATATAAAATACGAAGTTTTATTTTTTGTTGTGGGGAAATTTATAATGTTTTTTAACTGGAATCTATAGAAACTATCGCGGGCAACCGATGGATTCAAGTCGCGAATTTTCGTTCGGCGACCTATGTTCAGCAGTGGACGTCTTCCGGCTAATGATGATGATGATAGAAACTGTATTTTTTTTTAACTGCAATGTTAAGAAACTTTCTTTTTATTTACAAAAAGCCACAGAACCACAAGACAGTAAGCGACGCGATGCTTAGTTTTTGGATCAACAAACAGAATGTTACATTGTAATTTTACATTGTGATGAATGAAAATTTATTTATTTAACTCTGTGGAGGGTTCGAATATTTGAAATCATAAACTTGCTTGTATAACGTAGGGCGATTATACTGTGATATCCAGTTATACTGTGCGACTGGGATTTGACGTAAAACGATAATGACCTCATCTATCGCCAATAACGTTTAGCAAATAATATTGTGTACAATTTTTAGCAATTTTAGTTATCTTATTATTTTTTTATGTTATTTCTACATCATATTTTTTTTTATTTTAAAGCCTGTTGTCAGTGTGTATGACGTCACAATATGGCGCCATCACGGTTTCATTATTATTGTAGTCGCATAGTATACAGTGCCATTTCCTTTCAGAGGACGTAAGTTACAATTCCTTTTAAATGTGCCAGTTTTTTTTTTGTAAGAAAGTTAAGTAAGTTTATTATGTTCTTAACTTCCGCTCTATGTAAATATCTAACTACTGTATGAAAATGGGTTTTATCAACAAAATAGGATAAATATTAAGTCGACCACGGCGGTATATTTTTCGTACGCAACATAATACACACTACGCAAAATTACAAGTCACCGCTCTGGCGACAACCCTATATTCAACCTCTGTACTAAAAACCAATAAAAATTGTTCATACCACAAAGTTGTGGCATACACTGACGGTTTACTGAGTGTTACAAAAATAATTTTGTAAACTAAGCCAGCGATGTATACAATCTTATTCGATTCACTCGCTTCGTGTTAACCCCAAAATGCTCAAGGCCTGGAGTTCTTATTGTATCCAACATTGAGGGACCATTAATCAGTCTGTGCAAGAATCATCAATATAACATTACAGTGGATACGTCCAAGTATTCGATTCGATATCCTATGTATCGATTATGTATCGGTAATTCGATTATGCCAGCATTGTTAAGAGGCTGTTCATCATCTGAAAAATGCTGGTGTCATTATGTTTTCGTAAAGGAGTATAGAGGTTTTCTTCTCGATATGAGTCGACGGGTTTCCGTTCATACCTAACTAGAAATGTTATTTTAGAGATGTGATAAGATTGAAGAAAAAAAGATAGATTAATGTTAAAAAAAAGAAAACGTAAACGTTTATTTTGTACACACTCAAAACAAATGGAATAATATAATATTTGTGGTTCATTTGTTGAAATTGATATTATAAAATGTTATTTTTTCCAAAATAAATATAATACAAAATATTCAAATAGGTATCTACTCCTCTAACAGTATAAACATATTTTTCAATAATTTGTACTTCGTAGTTGTTTCATTTCAATAACAATGAGTTAAGCTTTGAGCGCTCGTCCGTACTATAATATATTTGGTTAACTTTTAAAAAAATGTAAAAGATACTTCAGAAGATGGTTTATTTTATAAATCAGAATTTTCGTGACAAGGAATTCAAATAAGACGTGTTACTTTGGTTCAATTTGAACTGATAAGACTGGAATCTAGACATAAATATCAACAAAACAAAATAAACGATTGCACAAGCTTAACCAGACCATTATTTTCCCATTGCTGGGACACAGGTCTCCTCTCTATGAGTGTTTGGGTTCATAACCATGTGGCCGAAAGGGTGGCCAAATGACACGCTAATTAAATTCACGCCAACGAATCCTTATTTTGAAGACAAATAAACGGCGATCAACATCGCAAATTAAAAACAATTGAATAACGAAAATTATTCACGGCAAGTTTTCTTTCACTGATAACTTCGTGACAAAAAATACGTAAAACCTTTATATAAAGGGCACACAAGTGTTGAACGCCATTCCTAGAAGGAACTGAGCACCGTCCGGCGGGCATTAGTCATCCTTGTTGAGAGGTATCCTGTGGGAAATTACGTGCGGGGGCCTCCGCGACCGCACCTCGCAACTGACGGGTTGATGTTGCGCTTACGTGGTAACGTTTTGTGAGCGTATTGGTAAAATGTTGAGGGTTAATATGTGAAATGGTGATGAGGTGAGGGTTAATTGAAAATTGGTGAAGGAAAAATGAGAGAAGTGTTGAAGTTGAAATAAATTGAGGAAGTATTAGAGATACGACATAAAAGCAAGCGAAAAGTCCTTATATGATCACGACATAAATGTTTATATCGTCACCTTTTGTGTAATTGTTTAATGTTTTTTTTAATTCAGAATTTTAAATATTATTCTACTAATCTCTTTTAGGCTTTTTAATCTGACATTATAATAATATCATCATCATCTGCCTAGCCTTTTCCCAACTATATTGGGGTCGGCTTCCAGTCAAACCAGATTTAGCTGGATATCAGCATTTTACATGGAGCGACTGCCTGTCGGACCTCCACAACCCAGTAACTGGGTAATACAATACCCCTTGGTAAGACTGGTTGTCAGACTTTAGAGCTTCTGACTAACAGTAACGACTGTCAAAGATCTACAAATGACAGCCGGGACCAACGGCTTTACGTGCTTTCCGAGGCACGGAGGAAACTCGCTATGATAGATGGTCACCCATCCACAGACCAACCTCGTCAAGCGCGGCTTAACCCGGAAGATCAGCCTGTGCGGCTGTGATTATTTAGCCACGAGCTCCTCCGATATTATAATAATATCAATTGAATCTTAATTTGTATTGCAATTTGATAAATTATTAATTATGAATTTTGTATGCCTAAACGGCGGGACATAGCAGATTTTACCTAACATAACATCTTATGTACACCTATGATCCACAACAAATGATTTGAATTTGCAAACATTGCATTTTTTTTCAGTACCTATTAAACTGAAACAAAAATTGTTTTTTTTTTCTGTGTCACAAGGCATTTGTTTAAATATGTTGGAATTCATGATTTAAGTGATTTCAAATAAAGAAAATTCCGCGAATGTACACTCCATCATATTGATAGTAACAGATGCTCAGGTCACAGCATCATTAAGTAAACACAGTACCGTAACTGAAAGATGCGAAACTTCCTGGACCCTTACATTTACATCCTTAACCGTTCCAAAATCACCGTTAGCTTACGCAACTGTTAACTAGCAAACTGTCGATCCAGTTAACCTAACGGTTTTAACCCTCACATGCCGAATCAGGTGCTAAAGACACACACATTGCTGTTACCAGGACATATAATACGATCCCGCAATTTTTCCCACACGCACAAAGGGTTAATGCTCGTCTCCATTGTAAGAGGATATCTAATTTCCCTTGAAAGCAAAATTGGCGTAACATTGCCAAGGTAGTTCTTTTTTTCTTACGTTTTTAGGGTTCCGTGCTGAAGCTACCAACGAAATCCTATTACTAAAGCTCCATTGTCTGTCAGTATGTTTGTCACAGGGGTGTTTCTTTGAAACGTAGTGGGAAGATATTTAAGACTAGCTGTACTGCGCTAATCTCCATTGGTCGACTCGTAGCTTAATGTTATGTATACCTTTGTCTTCCTCGATAAATATAGACTATCCGGAATAAACATATTTAATTTTATTGAACCAGTAGTTCCTGAGATTATCGCGTTCAACCGAACGAACTCTTCAGATTTATAAAATTAGTAAGTATAAATATTCACTAACAGTGATAAAGGTACTATATGGATAACTATATGGCCGGTATACAGCCAATTTAAAAAATTACTAATACTATTAATTTCCATACAATAAGCAGTTGTAGTTTTTGGCATTTTTGTTCGATCTTAATAGGTAATTGTAAATTATTAAATGTGGTACGGAACTCCTTACCTGCAAGTCCAACTCACACTTACTTGACTGTTTTTTTTTCCGTAAGTTTTTTTTTCTTACCAACCCTTTTGCGGCACCTTTGTCATTTTTTCTGAAGCGTAAAGAAAAGGCGGTTAGTTTATATCCGGTCTTTGACGTTTGGAGGGTTGACCGATGTTCTCAATGAGTATTAATTATTTGGAGTGGTTTCGTATCGAAGATTGACGTGAATTGTAGGAGTATTGTGTAAGTGAAGGTATGTTTCTTTTGATAAAATTAAGACGGTGTTTTTGTGTGTGAAATACTTGTAGTTGAGTATTATTAATTAATTTGACTTATCAAAAATATATGTATTTTAATAAGCATGTGTATTATATTATTCTGTATTGTTATTCTGAAGTTTAGACATGACATATTTTTTGTTTTTTGAACATGATAATAATGAATAATGTTATTGATCAATCGTTCTTACTGATCTTAAAAATCTGTGTAATAAGAATGATATTGTTTATAATATCAAAATGTAGAAATATCTTTTAGCTGTTAAGAATGTCTTCTGTAAAAAACCATTAACCTAACCTACTGTAAAATAAAAACATAAAAGGGATTACTAATTTTCACACATCATCAGCCAACGTGAGATTCCATCAGAAACATGGCGCCAAATTGAAAGAAAAATAATTTCACGCGAATTAGGAAGCATCTGTCGTCACCTGACATTTGTCTAACCCTTGATTACCCTTTTCTTTCTTAGGGTCCTTTTGACCCGCAGCGGATATCAAAGGGTTCTTTTGTCTGCTAACTGTTATTACGGGATACCAGGTGCAGGGTTGAGTCTTCCGCGTTTCTCACGAGATAGGGATTTGGCGACTGCTATCGAAGGGTTAAGATGCAACTGTTTGCTTTGCACGTTTGGAGGGTTAGGTGGGAAGTCAATGACGGGTTAGATACGGATCTTTATGAGTGTATTGTGATGTTAGTGCTTCGACAAATATGATAGCAAAAAGTAATAAAGAAAAGTTCTGTTTTGTTCTCGTATGAGTACTCACTTTGTTACTGGTTCATCAGTACTATGTGCAACAGGGATAACGTTCTAGGAAGCCGAAACTAGCAGATTATTTCTTAACCATGCTTTTAAGGTCCGTTCCCCATGACTTATCCGCATGTTCTTCCATGTCAGTTCTATTAACCTCAAATGATAAATGTTTTTTTTTTAATTCCTCCAACTAGGAATTACTCCTGTGTCGTGCGTGCATTTACAAACATGTTTTCAGACTTGGAATCACTACTTGTAAATTACACAAATATTTTGTCTGCACGGGAATCGAACTTGCGACATTCAGCGCAGCAATCAATCGCTCAACCATTTTACCGACCATATATTTATCATATCAAAACATCTACTAAGACATAGATAACAAAACCTAGCAGAAGCGACTCAGTGTTCAGGTCATGTCAGGCTTTTATTCCGGTAGACGGGGCGAGGTGAAGACGCGTCGAGCGTGTGTGATTGACTGTCTGGACTTTGAGTTGAGATCTGTGGGGTAGAGTATTGTGCCTATAGACGTGAAGTCTCACTGAGGACTTGTACTAATGGTAGTTCATTTACTTGTTTTTAACATATTGCAAGATAGATTTTGGCAGTTACGGATTAAACAGTAATGAAATGAGAAAGATACGTGATAATTTTACATACTCGTACATGCCAAAATTAAATTCGTACTGTAAGGTTTTTCAGGATAATTTTACTCATATTATACGTATCATAGAAAACATTTTAGCGGTCACTAAAATTATATATTAACTCAGCAGTCTTTCTTATAGTACGTTTGGTAACATTGAGATAAGAATTCCTCCAATAACAATTATTGTAAAATGTATCTGAACTATTTGTTTACTAAATAATTATACTATTTTTAAACATTTTGAAGTGATTAAAACGTCTTTACCTATCAGTATTTATATCGCTTCTATATCTTAATCTTCATAGCTAGTTTTTGTACATCTGAGGGCGAACAAATACGAACATATTTTTTCTTTCGTTATAACAAGTTATGATAACTTATTTGTGAAGGTTCAACAAACTTTTTTTTTTTTTTTTTTTTTTTTTTTTTTTAGCGTGGTAAAATCATCAAATGAGTCCTCCAACCCCGGGCAGGGCGGGAGGGACTGTCAGACTTCTACTGACTAAAATCCACGGTGTCCTTCATAGCCTGTTAAGTTCCGGGGTTACGGTAAGGGAATAATCCCGCAACCCCGGCAGGCTTTGGCCCTCTGAGAGGGGGGCCCCGTCATTATGCTGACGCTCTTTGAGGCGCGCGTGGGACACAACGCGCCGTCGACCCGGGCATGGTCCTTGGTCGGGCAGCGAGTTGCCCTTTACTCGCTGCCCGCATGCCCGCGCCTACGGTGGCCGGAGATCGTCGCGCGACGTCCGTCGCCGTGGGCGTCCTTCACCGCGGTTGGGGCGGAGGGAGGACCCTGTCCTCTCTCGCTCGCGGCGCGCCTCCTCCTTCGCGAGCATTACTGCTTCGCAGAAGGAGGCGACCGCTTCCCACTCCGTCTCGCCCCGCAGCATGGCCGAAACCAATGCCGGGCGCGAGAGGTCTCCGCCTATCGCAGCCGTGAGGACACGTCGGTGCACCGCCCAAGCTGGGCAGTCCTGCACCGTATGCTCCACCGTGTCCTCCGGGCGATCTTCGCAGTGATGACACCCAGACGTTTCCTCCTTCCGCATTAGACACAGGTACCTCCCGAAGCACCCGTGCCCGGTGAGGACCTGCGTCAGGCGGAAGGTAAGGACGCCATGACTTCTCTCCAACCACTCCTCAAAGAGGGGTCTTACCGCCGCAATTGCGGCGTGCCCGGCCGTCGGTCGCGACAGTCGTTCCTTCCATACTGCCCTGAGATCGCGCCGGAGGTCTTCGCGCCGCGCCTCGACTTCGCGAGGCAGCGGGCTCACGCCCCGGCGCTGCGCCTCCACGCGCCACTCATAGACGCGCTGGAGGGCAGTCGCCTCCAGATCCCAAGGCAGCAATCCGGCAAGCAGGTTGGCCGATTCGCCGGCAATCGTGCGGTATCCCCGGATCATTCGGATAGCCATGACCCTCTGGCATGCGACCAGCTTCTGTGGTCGCGTCCGGATGCTCAGGGCCCACACAGGGGCCCCGTAGAGGGCCATGGACCGCACGACACCAGCGTACAGCCTACGGCAGGAAGCGTTTGGCCCGCTGAGATTGGGCAGCAGTCGCCTGAGGGCGGCCGCTGCACGGTTCAGCCTTGGGGCCAAACTCAGGAAATGCTCCCTGAAGTTCCACCGGCTGTCGAGGACGAGTCCCAGGTACTTCATCGTCCCCTGTACGCCGATTGGAACTCCTTCCACCGTAATGCTGTAGCTCGACGGTGGCGCGTTACGGCGGCCATGAAAACACATGGCCTCCGTCTTGTGCAGCGCCACCTCGAGTCCCAACCGCCGGATCCTCTCGACAACTGTCGCGACCGCTTCCGTCGCCACGTCGGCCGCCGCCTGGTGCGACTCTCCCTGTGCAAGGACGAGCGTGTCGTCAGCGTAACAAATTACGCTGACGCCGTCAGGGAGGTCGCTGCGCAGCACCCAGTCGTATCCGATGTTCCACAAGGGCGGTCCCAGGACCGAACCCTGTGGAACACCGCACGACATCTCTCGCCGGTTCCACTCTCCCCGGTGACCGGGGTAGATGACGGCTCTGTCCGTCAGGTAGTCCTCGACTATTCGGCGGAGGTAGGTCGGCACCCGGTGATACCGGAGTGCCTCCCTGATGCAACTCCAGGGCAGGGTGTTGAAGGCATTGGTGATGTCCAAAGACACCGCCAAGACGACCCTGCCCCGGGCTACTGCATCCCCCGTCGTGAGGGCTCTCAAGCGCATAATTGCGTCCACCGTCGAGCGCCCCCTGCGGAAGCCGAACTGGCTCTCCGACAGGTTCGGACCCACCCGATTCAGGTGCCCGGCGAGGCGGTCTGCAATAACTCTCTCAAAGAGCTTGCCCACCTCGTCGAGCAGCACGATGGGCCGGAATGCGGACGGAGAGTCCGCAGGGCGCCCGGACTTCTGGATCAGGACCAGTTTCCCCGTCTTCCAACGAAGCGGGAACCGGCCCCTCTCCAGGCACGCGCTTAAGAGCCCCCCCAGTCGAGGCCCGAGAGTCCCGAAGGCCAGGACCCAGGCTTTTCCTGGCAGGCCGTCGGGTCCTGGGGCGGTATTTTTGGCTTTGAGCCGTTGTACCGCCACTCTCAGGTCTACCTCGGTCACCTCTGGAGCGTCGTAGACGTCGTCGTCGCTGTGATCCGCGTTTGCGTCAGCTTCCTCCTCAGATTCCGTCGGAGACGGAGCCATGGGCGGGGGAGCATACTCCTCCCCTCTCGAAGGGAACAGGGCGCTCACCACGTCCTCCACGAACTGAGGCCGGAGACTCTGCGTCAACGGGGGAGCCCAGGGGCGGAGCTTTTCTCGCACCCACTTGTAGGGGCGGCCCCATGGGTCCCCGTCCAGAGTCCCCAGCATCTCCTCGCGGGCCAATTCCTTGGCCCGCCAGATCGCGTCGCGGAGGGCGGTCTTCGCTGCCCTGTAGCCCTCGTGCAGCTCCGCCTCTACAGTCGCCGCATCCGGAGGTCGGGTGCGGCGCCTGCGGAATCTGGTGTACCGGCGGCGCGCAGCAACGCACGCTTCGCGCAGCGCTGCCAACTCGCTTGACCACCAGTACAGCTGACGCCGGGCGCGTCCTTGCCGGACCCGGGGCATGGCCACGTCACAGATCTCCGACATGGCCTCCCGGAACCACTCAGCCTCGTCGTCTACGTCGGCAGGCCTGTCCGGTGGTGACACCCAGGCCTGCACGATCGAGGCTTCCAGGAATAGCTCCCGGTCCAGCTGCTTCAGCGCCCATCGCGGACCACTTAGGTTCCGTCCACTTGAGACCGGCGCGTCTGAGGTCTGGGTGGAGACGTCGAACCGGATATACCGGTGGTCGGAATAGGTCTCCACCTCCTCCACAACACGCCAGTCGGTGACGCGCGGCGACAGGGCGGCGCTGGCAAACGTTACGTCTACCACCGACTCGCCCGTCCACCGCACGCACGTGGGGACGGAACCCCGGTTCTCGATCACCAGGCCATGCGCACGGGCCCAGCGCTCGAGCCTCCTGCCCCGATAGCAGTCCGTGCTCCGGGAACCCCAAGCCGGACTTTTGGCGTTGAAGTCCCCCAGGACGAGCGCGGGGAGGGAACCGAGGGCGACGACGACGTCTCCCAGCTCCTCTAGGGAGTCTTGGAACTCGGCGATAGATCGGTTCGGGGAGAAGTAAACGCCTACCACGGCGATCTCCCCGAACCGGGCTGCGACAATCCCGTGCCCTCTCTCGACACGATCGAGGGGCGGGGTACCGGCGGCGGCCGACGAAATTAGGGTCACCGAGCCGTCCAGGTCCGCTACCCAGTCATTCCTGGGCAGGACAAAATACGGCTCGGCGACCACGGCGACGTTGATCAACCACTGCGCCATGCTCTGGAGCAAGAGATCCTGAGCAGCGGCGCAGTGGTTGATGTTCGCCTGGAGGAAGCGCAATGGAGACATTAATCTGAATCCATTGCGTCCTCCTCCAGGGCCCTCCTCGAGGGCAAGGCCACGGCGGCGGCGGCGGCGACGGCGGCGGCGGCGGCGGTGGCGGCGGCGGCGGCGGCAGCAGGAGCTGCGGCGGCGGCGGCAGTAGCGGGGACAGCGGCGGCAGAGGGCCTACCTCTGCTCTTGGTCTTGGCGGGCGGGGCGCAGGACTTGCCCCCTGCCCGGTGATCGGCCGGCTTGCCAGCCGCCGCACATAGGAAGCAGTGCGGCGGGGCGTTGCACGAGCCAGCCTTATGACCGGGCCGACCGCAGCGGAAGCAATCGCCGCTGCGGTCCACCTCCGAGGTGCACTTGCATGCCGTGTGGTTACCCACTTGGCAGCGGAAGCACCTCAGAGGTCTGGGTTCCAGCAGTTTCACCTGCGCGGACACCCAGCCGACCAAGAGCCTTCGGCCCTCCCCTATCTTTTTAGCCGCGGACACGGGGCAGCTCACTGTCACCGACAGCAGCCCCGCAAAGTCCGGGCGAAGGGTGCCAGCCTTGATTTGGTCGACAGGGCATTCCCCAACCCTGCCGACGGCGGCCACCACGTCCCCCTCCGTGATCGAGTCGTCCAGGCCCATTATGCGCAGATCTGCGCGCTTTACGGGCCTGGACACCCGAGCCTCCTCCGCGTTTAAGGACGCTCTAAGCCGTTCGGCCAGAGCGTCAGCGGTCGGACCACTGGAGGCGCCGGGAATCGACAGCAGCCTGGCCCCCGTCGCGGTGACTTGCACCCGGAGACCCCCGTCGATTCCCAGCTCCCGGAGGTTCACTGCCTCCTTCGCCTTCGCGAACACGTCGCGGTACGTCACGCCCCTTTTGACCGCGTCCGGCTGCAGAGTGATTACTACAGCCGCGGTCTTGGGGGCGCGGAGTTTCGCCGCGACGGTTCGCTTCCGCTGCTTCCGTCGCTGCCGCCGCCTTTTCTTTTTTGCGGCCCTGCTCTCTCCCGCCACCTGCCATTCGGCATCGGCTGGGGGAGGACGCGAGGGCTGCGTAGGCGGGACAGCTCGGGACGGCTGGCTCACCGCCGCCGCCGCCGGAACACCCTTGCTCTTTCTGGCAGCCGAGCTCTGCGGGGCCGCCTTCACCCCAGCCGGTGCCGCCGCCGCCGGAACCGCTCTTGCCGTGGCCTGTTGGGCCTGTTTTGGCGGTGCCGGAGGTTTCGCCGCTGGTTTCGCCGCGGCCCGCTTCTCCTGGGCTGGCCTGGGCGGCGTGGAAGCCGCTACGGCCGCGTAGGAGGACGCGAGCGGGGGGCGCAAGACACGGTTTTCCAGCGCTGTAAAGCGCTGGTTGAAGGCCGCTAGCTCCTGCCGCACCAGATTTAGGACAGCGTTGCTGTCTTCTACTGGTGCGGACTTCGCCGGCGGCTCCTTTTGCCGCGTCTGCGCCTGCGTCTGCGTTCGCGCCTGCGCCTGCGGGACCTCCTCTCTGCGGCCCCCCTTCCGCAATCCGGCCAGCTCCGCTTTCAGCTGGATGTTCTCCTTACGGAGAGCATCCATCGCTGCCGTGAGCTTTGCGACCTCCGCCCGCATTTGGGACATTTCGTCCGGTGTTGTCGATGCGGGCGGTGGCCGGCCGAGGCTGTCTGTCGCCGCCGCCAGGATTTTCGCCGTGACCGCTGTTATGGCCCTGTCCTTCGTCGCCTTTTTCCCCGGCTTATTGCGGGTCAGGGTACGAAGGGCGTCCTCCACGGTCTCTTCGAGGGAGGGCTCAGTCGTGAGCCCTCTACCTCCAGCTCCTCCAGTCCTGCATCGGCCTTTACCCCGCACACTAGTGGGGATCTTGGGGCCCGAGGCAGGACCCTCCTCAGACGAGGACAGAACTTGTCGGGGGCGCTTGAGGAACTCGGTCCTCCTATTGGCGCTCCCCTCGCTCCTCCTCGTTACGCTCCCAGAGCCTACGCTCTGGAAGCTCATGGCGTCTGATCCCGAGTCGGAGTCCGACTCGAGGACCAGCGCCCCCTCCTTCCTCGGAGCGGCACTCTGTGCCCGCTCGTCCTTCGGTGCCTGTGAATCGGACGTACTGGACAAGTCCAGTGACTCCTCCTCACGGGCACGTGAGCCTCCCTGGCTCAATGCGGCGACTGCCGGAGCAAAAATTGGATAAAAGTGGTTTTTGCCCCCCCAGAATACGGTGGGACAGCCCGGACGTGTCCGGTGCGGGATTCTCCAGCTGCAGAGCAGCTGGTACCCGCCTGGGGTAATAATTCTTTAACACTTTTTTTCCATGGTTTTTCACTTTTTTAAAGAGGTGAGTTCCTCTGTAACCTATCCCCGAATTTCCCTCCCCGGCTCACTTCACGGTTACGTCTATAGACTAGACGCGTACCGGAAGCGAGCATTTCCCCCCCTGACCCAGTCTCAGACGACTGGGCCCGCGCCGCCTGAAAGCTCGAGCTAACTGCTCGATCCTCCAGGCGGCGCGCCTTTCGCCCCGGTGTATCCCTCTTAGTTTACAAGCCCCACCACGACGACAACGTGGAGATACGACGGTGGGGAGGTTCAACAAACTTGTGCAAATAATATTTTGATATAACCATTTGCCATATAAATGTTTTCAAATGTATTTACATTAGTAAGAAATACCTAATTCTTTGAAAAATGTATGAGAAAGCTCTCTTAGTAACTTTCTGAGAATATTATTTGAGTTACGTTGCAGATGAGTCAATAAAATTGAATGTTTATTTTCCTTGAATGAAGCTAAATGAAGAAAAGAAAATCTCTATTATGTTAAAAAACACAAATAATTTTATTTAAACAAATAGTTAAAAACTTGCTTTCAAAGTGTTGTGTATTTTTGAAACGAATTTTAAAAATCTAAACTCTTTCATATTTTTTAAATTGTAACTAAATCATTATTTTTGTACACAATGGTGTACAAAAATAATGATTTAGTAACAATTTATAAATTAAAGATTCCAAAGATTTACATTCAAGTCAATAAAATGCAGAGGATCATAAACGGCCACTCAGCAACATGCCTAATAATTCACTTCGTGAATTTCCAGCAAACCTTATTCACGAAGTGAATCAATTTGATCTTCAATTCTTCATTCACGAACTGAATTATTAAGAATATTGCTAAGTAGTCGTTTAGAACCGCAGGTTTTATTTTTCCAACATTGCATTGATTTTGCTGGTTAAGTGTCACTTAGTCGAGATCCTCAAACCCCATTTGGAACAGCGGTGATTTTTTTTTTGCAAAAACGGGAATATAATGTAGCACCTAATGTGGTGAAAATTCATATCCCCAAGAATAAATCCAGAAAACTCGAAATCGCCAAAACTTCCATTTCATCCCACTGACTAGGTAAGAAACAGGATAGCCGAAGCAAGTTGTTTGTCAACCCACAAATGCTATTTGCTGTGCCGAATCCGTCGGCCACTGGCGGTGTCACGTTGCTGCGCTGTTTACAGGGAGCATGACGAAATGGAGGGTTAACGTGTTGTAGAACTGAGTTATTGACAGGGAAGTATAATTTATGATAACTGTATTATTTAATTTTATAAAATTGTAGTCATAATATCAATGTAAAGAATTATGTGGCTCTTACATCTTCACCTTGTAAAAAGTCAGTCATACCATAATACAAAACTAATAACCGTAAGATTTAAACTTCGATGAGATCTCACACATAACATGGTAAAGGGCTTCACACACAGAAGCTATAATGTAAAGATGTATATTATAGCACGATACAGCTCATTACATCTTTCCATAGAAATCGTCAGGAGACCACACACAACAGCAATAATGTATATTTTTACATCTTCGAATCTCTATGGAAAGATGTAATGAGATGTATCGTGCTATAATGTACATCTTTACATTATAGCTGCTGTGTGTACAGCCCTTTAGACTTGACGAACAGCGAATGTCACTTGTTTGATGTAATGAGTCAATATTTGTTTTGTCAATTGTTTTAGGATGGTAGAAGTATCGGATAATGATTCAAAATATACGTAGCAAAACAAGTAGGCGAAAGCGGGTCTTAGCACTCCATTCAATGCATATTCGATGTTTACCAAATAAACCTAAACGTTTGTTTGTGCAACGAAAACCTGGTGAAAAGAAAGTCTGGTGGTGACGTTGCGATTGCGTATGTTAATAATGTGTTGGAAAAGTTGCCATTGTTGGCTAATGGCTATGTACACAGTGGCCAACGTTAAGCTTATAGAGTTAGTCGTTTACTTTCTCATTTATTCAATGACATTACAATATCTTTACAACCAAAGCTGAGAATGTTCTTAGAAAAAAATATTATAATTTAAGTGAGTAGGTATTTTCCCCGGTTTTCGTTTATTTGTAGGGTTGCAACGAATACACCGTAAAGTAAGCAAATAGAGAAACTACAAAAAACCAAAATATATACGAATAGGAAGCCATATTTTCCGCCGATATCCACCCCGGCAGCCGTGCGTCCGAAAAAATAGTAGATAATCTAACTTTTTCTAACGCCCCTGATCCTAGAAACTATCCAGTATAACTTGGCTCCTTTACCTCTATTTCGCCAACAGAATGACGGTTCAATGTGAATTGGGGAAATTGCATGGGGGCGTTTGGTAGGGAAACGGCAGCAAATCATTACTGACAGTTGACCAAACGGGGTGTGCTCCCCCTAAAATATGTATGAGGCTTCGAATTCCTGTTATGGTGTCCGAATGTTGATAAGCCAAGTATCGGGTCGTAAGATTGGGTCCCAATAATAGGGGACGTAGGGTGAATTAGGATTTGTCGCGATTTTTTTCGGGACGAAAATTGGTCGGCTTCTAAGGGTCGGAATTTTTGATGATCATGAATATTGTATTTCGATTTTCTTTTATTTGTAGGTGTCAGCTATATCCTGAATATTGCATTGTTGATCGGAATTTAAATGATGGAATTTTGGGGGTTGATTCCGTTCAACAAAGGTCGTCATGTTTTTGTTCCATAAAGAACTTAAAACAAAAATATAAAGATTTTAAATTAAAACAACAATTTCTAACACAACTGAACACCTTTATATTTCAGAAACTATATGGCATGACAATAATTAATAAAACATCCCAAATCCGTGGGAAAATCCCGAACAATAAAAACACTAAATCAAAACAAATATCGTTCTCTACAAATGCTACTGTTGCCACAACAGTGTCTAAATCCTTTTAAATCCGAGAAATAGGATTTCGTAAAAAAAGTTGAAAAAAAAAACGCACTCGTTGACTCTAGCAAAAAGTTACAATAGCTTTAGAAAAAAAAATAGTTCGAAGTGTTGGTAGCGGTGTAAGCTGCCAGTGTACAAAATGGAATTGATTGTACAATCTTTTTTTGTGTCAAAATTATTTGAAAAAAGAATTTGGAGTACGGATTTAGAGTTGACGTTTTGCTGTAGTTATTATTGTTACTTTTGGCGCGCATAATAACCTTAGATTTTGTAAAGGGTTAATTTTATAAAAGGCACACAATCTTTTCTTCCTTCCTTAATCTTTTTTCTTTGCCTTTTAGAAAGTTGTATGTAGGTAAATGAAAATAAAATCACGTTTTAAAAAACATTAGGTTAATTAAACCTATTATTGAATCAAATGCACTTTACTTTACTTATAAAGAAAAACTAAGGCATAATAAAAAGGAAATTAAAAAAAATCGGTTAAACTTTCTCATAGGTTCATGACACGGCAATAAATTAACCATCATTATTACCAAAAAAGTTTAAAAACGCCAAAATACTGAACCCTATCAATTACAAAAAGAAAAAAAAAACTCTAAATGACCCCATATCTATAAACCTATACAAATATAATTAGTGTTGTTCAAAATAGTATATCACAAATCTTTTTTTACCCCAAAACATGTCGTTTTAACCCCGTTTCCCCCGATTTTATGTTTTTTTCGACAATTGTTCAATATTTGTCGATGTCAAGAGTCGATTGGTGTGAAATTGTTCAGAACAGAGAGTTCTCATGACCCTAAACGACCTTTTCGATAATTATAATAGGTATCTCATCGATTTAACTAATCTCGCTAATGATTCATTATCGGAAATCTATTTTTATCGCAGACTGTTGAGTTTTGTAGGAGAAATTTTCTGTTTCAAAACTTGAGATTTTTTATGTAAGAATGTAGGATTTGTAAAACCAACTTATTCGATCGTAATTTGGATGTGAAGATTGCTACTCGATGCATTTGGTGCTAGGTAAACGAAATTAAAACGTTGTTCAATTCCTTTCAATCAGTCAATTTGTAGATAGCAAAGATATATTTGAAACACAATTAAACTACAAAAACATTTTGTTTATATTTTGTTTATCACGCCTTTACCGATACCGATTGTGAAACATTTTGTTATAGAAATACGAATAGATGAGACCCTGAAGATGATTAAACTATGTCACATATGTATATGTAATATGTTCAAAGCTGCGGGCAATTAATGCTAGTATCAAACAACTATAGCTTAACTGAAAATTTAAAATATTTTTTAGATTTTTTATAACATTTGCGTTTTACAACCCGCTCAACTAGACTTCACCCGATCAGACTGATAATAATGACACTAAAACGTAACATATAACTCGGTATAATTCGCACAATATGACACCAAATACCGTTAGAAGACACGCAACAATCAAACCCTATTCACTCAACAATACCGACTTAACCCTTCCACTGCTCACGGACTACTTTTATTATTTCATTATTAATTTGAATGAATGTTGCAATTTTTGCGTATACCTGATCTATGATAATAGGGCGATTCGCTATTCAATTTTTGCATAGAGGGTCCTATTCTAATTCGCTCGTTGAGTATAATGCCGAGCAGATGCAGGGTTAGAGCTCTTTTATCGTTTTTAGTGAAAGCTTTGGTGATGAGTATTGGAATATCCTGGAGGTTATAATGTTGTTGAATGCAGTTGTGGCAACGAGGTTCGGTTTAGGTATTAGCAGAATTAAATCGTAATACAGAAATTGTTTTAAATCTGATTTAAAGAACAGTGAGTGTTCCAATTTAAAATACATAATTTCAAAATAATAAATACTGTTTTATGAAATGACATACAAACACCTACACACTACAATAAATAAATTATGTACCCCATTTAAAGAAAATCCTAATATTCTTTTCAAACCCTTGAAAAAACCAGGATTGTCCTGTCAATAATACTAAATGAAATACTTGAGTAATCTATTTCAATCGGCCTGATATATCACGCGAATAGAAGTGCCTCTTCACTTATCTGATCAGAAATCTGCATAATAAAAGCAAATTAGGCGAATAACTCAGCGCAGTCTGTGGCACATGTCAAGTACGAAATTACCTTTCAATCTAATCTTAAATCTATAAGTGCAGCTCTTGACAAATTATAGGACTCTTATTGTTGTGTTTTCAACAATGGGAATGGTCTAATTGTTGAATTGAAGTTTTATTTTATCAATAATCTAATTAAAACAAAATAAACATTTGAAAGAGTAACTCATTAAAAATATTGATTTATACTGATTAGTTTCTTTTATAATTTTTTGGACATTTACAATCGATGTTTCGATGATGAGTAATAGTAGTAATGGATCCCATGAAACGTCAAACTTTAAAGACTGACACTATTTTAAAACATCAATCGATTACGCTCCAGTTCAAATATCGAACGTATAACTGCAACGGTTTGTTATTTCCAAACTGATTTATGGCCAGAGACAAAGTTGAAAAGCGAACGTGTTTTTTTTTTTCTTAAATATTTGTGTTCGGTACGGGTGTTTTATTTGTGTCAAAATTCGCAAGGGGTCGCATAGACAGCGCGAAAAAGGGTTATTACTATTACTAGAAAAATAAGTTTATGTTGTATTGTTCGGTAATGAATTATTGGGTCGGGTCGTTTCAGGTACATTGAGTATCATGTGAAGGGTTAGTTTTAGCAAGATGACAGTCGGTAGGTTCACACGTGAAAGTGTAGTCAAGTAGACTTTATTTGCAAAAATGTGTCCAATTTATAAACGTGTGTGTTATTTAAGTGAGTTAAGACAGTGAATTAAGGTGGAAAGTTGTGTATTGCTGAAATCATGTACCTAAGTCCGAAAAACATTGAATTGTTTCCTGAAAATCAGCTCATTTCCAATGTCAAAATTACAAGACGTATGCTCAACGCCCCCTCACCATCACTTAGTATTTTAGGTTGTAAAATAAAAGGCGCAATAAAATTGCCAGCTTTAACATTATGATCTAAAATCTACATCGAACCAATCCTATAAATCAAACTAAAATTATTTGTATTCCTTTGGCATTGCTAAAAACGGGATCTGAGGAATTATGTTTCCAATTGATAAATATCTATGCTTGGATTTTTACTGTTCCATTTTTAAGTCTAACAAACTACCAACATCATCGTTCAACGAAGACGGCTCACAACACAACTTAAACTTTAACAACTTACCAAAGACTAAGAACTAAACTAATTTAGCCACACTAAAACACATTTCCGACTAACACGCGAGCAACCTCAAGGTAACCCTGCAACCGTCTCCTTTCTTTTGTGTGCCCCTTAACCCTCTAATAATAATTACACCTTTTGTGACTTAACCCTTTAACGCGCCGGTAATTCTTAAACCCCGCTACCTGACCCGCGGGGTCTACCTTACTTCCTGATTCATTCCTTAACGATCGCGTCTACGGGTTGCGTGTGCGCAATCGATCAGTTCGGATTTTAAATCGATTGAGTGATGTATCGAGTTTTGAGTTTTGAAGTGCGAAATTGTGGTTTGGTGTTGTGTTTCAGAATTAATCGATATTTACGGTGAGTTGATGATTTTCATTAAATTTGTAAATAAGACGAGTAATTTTCTATATGAAAATAAAAGCAAAATGAACGATATATGAACGTTATATTTTATTTTCATATTTCCGAAACGCTACACATTTTTAATAAACCATCAAATTTTTCCGTCCGACTTTCCTTATTACCCTGCCTAACTGAGAGTAGCATAATTTTATTCATACAAGACGATATAACAAACAAGAAGTCGTTACGTACGTCAGCAGTTCCCTGAGACAATAAAAGGAGGCTGGACTGTCTACACGAATGTCCTCATACGGTATCCACGAAGGATGATACGCTGTTATTTCCAACATATTCCAATATATTATTTTTTATTGCCCTCCTACGACGGGGAGGCAGGGGGAAGTCGCGTCATGCGTGATATTTGATATAAAGTCGGAACTCAACTTCGTTATGCGATATTCTTTTTTCAAAGGACAATGGTTCGGTACAGACGTAACATATTTTTGAGGAGATGGCTGGTATTTTTCTCGAGTTGCTCGGATAGGTCCAATTATTCTACGACATGAGTATGTTTGCGATGTTAGTTTGTTAACGTAGTTATTTGTGGCGTAAAGAATAGGACTTTGCTTGTTCGAATAATAATACAAGACATTGTTAATGTTGTCCTCGTTATTTACTATCTAGCTTTTTGTTTTAACATTTATTGCTTATGCAAAGTTTTTGATTTATTTTCTTGGTTAATTATATGACATATCTTGCTGTATAATTACTGAATTTGGGAAGCATCAACTAAACACATATGCTACACGTACCCATAAACAGTTAGGTGAACTTATATGTGAGTTTACAGTATTTTTGTAAAAGTTAAACACTTTTTAAATACACATATATGAAACCTTTAAAGAAATAATAATTTATTATCTATAGTATTTTTAAGATGTCTTGTTCAATAAGTTAATTTACATGTTTTTTTTTAAATTATTTAAATTGTATTTATAAAAACAAAAATAATTAAGGAAATATAACTTAAAATACCAAATACAAAACGGGTAAGCAAAGATTCAGCTAAAAATATAACATACAAAGTAAGGGTAAGTTCGGCCATGTCGTGTGCAAATAAAATCCGTTGTAAATAAGCCGGGGGTGAGGGTGGCGGTCAGTTCACCCCACTGGACCCGCCCCCGAGGGGGTGAGGCGTCGGTCATATGTACCCCCGTGCGCAGTTTAGGGTTGTGCGAATGTGGCAGTTTAATTTGCGTTTCAGTTATAATTTAATTGAGTTGAGTGAAATTGACCAAAATGTTGAGTTTTTACCCGACTGCGCCAGAAGGAGGGTTATTGTTTAGTTGATTTAAAATTAAATGCATGTGCTTAACTAAGTATTAATTAAAAAATATACAATTCATGTTGGGACTACACGATTGCCGTGACCCCGGAACGAAAAGGGCTATTGAAGGACACCGTGAATTTAAGTCAGTACATGTCTGATAGTCTCTCCTGCTCTGCCCTGGGAGGACTCATTTGATAATTAATAAAAAAAAAGAGTAAACAACTCTTAATGAAAGACATTTTGATGTGGCAGTTTGTGAGTAGGAATGGATTTGTTGAGTGAGAACACAATGATGGATCAAAATGAAATTTTGAACACAGATTATTTTTGTACCGGTTATGTATAATTTAGGTAGCATGAACCCGTGAGAACACTACCGAACTTATAATATTATTTATACCAAGTGCATAATTTTTCAAGTCATTCAATTATTGTTTACTTTTCTAAAGTTATTAGATGAGTAACGCTATCGTATTACTTATTGAACAATTAAAATTAACAAACTTCATGAAGGCATAACTGCTGGTAAAAGCTAAAACTATTACTTGCAAATAAGTGATTCAATCTTGTCAAATAAATCAAAAATTATATGGCTTTACAGCCATGGTTTTAGAGTTTTTCTTTAATGTTTTTTTCATAATCATTATAGATAAGTTATACATTTTTATGTGTTATTTTGGTATTTTACGAGCTTTTAACATAATTTTAATTTATTTGGTAGATTCACAGTTTGACAAAAAACAGTTTTCAAATCTCAGATCAAAGAAATAGGCAGATAGAACGCTCAGAACACGCGAGTGTCTCCACCTTTAATACAAAATCAAATGGAATTACATTCCATAATGTTTTCTTTGTTTTTGAGAACAACTTTTACGATGGTTAAAGACACGAGATATATAGATATTTTGGCAAAAAACAACTGTTACTGTCACGACTTTGTATTTGATTTTGATTTTGTATTAACTTTGGTGGACCCACTCGCGTGTTCTGAGTGCTCTATCTGCCTATTTCTTTGATTTGAGTTTCAAATAAAATTAACGAAAAACAAAAAACCCGACTGCGTTAAAAAAAAAAACTAAAAAGAAAGAAACAAGCCCAGTAGTTAAGAAATCACTCATTCACACTCACAGTCGGGGCCCATTCAAATTATACCAATCAAATCTTCCCAACGGGCCCCGACTGTGAGTGTGAATGAGTGATTTCTTAACTACTGGGCTTGTTTCTTTCTTTTTAGTTTTTTTTTTTAACGCAGTCGGGTTTTTTGTTTTTCGTTAAATGTTTTTTTTATTTCATACTTTTTAGTTACTATTCAGAGAATTATTGTTTTGCTAAACAACTTTAAATCGTTATATATCCTAAACTATTATTTAAAATGAAAAATGATGAAGGGAACCTAAAGTTGATTTTAAAATACCTATTCAACGATACCCCACATGACATAGTACATCAACATTTTTTTTTTTCATTTTGACAATATGGCGTCTGGTTGTCGCTCTGGTGAATTTTGATTACTGTCATGTCTTTAGTGACACTCGCAAGGTGAAGACGAATCGATTGACGTAAAAATCATCAAAATCGGCCTACGCATTTGGTCTCTAGAACGCCACATAGAAACAAACATACATACATACATACATACATACATAGACTGATAAACACATTACCCTCCTTTGCATCGCGCAGTCGGGTAAAAAAAGTGCAACACTAGTCTCCAGAGTACTAAAATGAGAATTATTCAAGCGAGTTTGACAAATCCGTTTGTCTACTTTTTCAGAATCACCGCTTTCTTCCTTAAACTAATTATAGCGTCCATCCAAACAATGTTTCCCTCAACCTATTCAATAAATCGTCAGGTAAAATCCCCACAACAGATTAATAAAGCCCAATATACACACACTAAGTCATTTACACACACATACACGAGTTAAGTACATTAAGTCGGCTATTCGAGACACCCGGGTGGACGGGCAACAAATGTCGCGGTCAGTAACCCCCCCATCCACCCTACGTAGCACCCCCGCTACGCCATAGAAGTGTAGCCGCTACAACTGCTACGAGCTACGACCGCTCGTAGCAATGTAATATAATTTTATGACGTCACAAATATAGTAGCTGGGTGAATTTTTCATTTGAGGTTTTTAATATTATGTTTATTTGGGTAAGATTTTGTTAGTTTTTTTTTGTGATTTCTGCATGCGGTTCGTTTATATATTCCATTTTTAATTTACTCGATCGTGGTTGCTGCATCACCATGATGTAAAAATTCAACAGAAACGAAAAAGAGTTACAAAATATAACTAAAAAAGCAGAGTAAAGAGAGTCAATAAAGCCTTGCAAATATAATATGCTAATAAAATGATAATTAATTGCAACAAAAAAAAAAGAGGAAAAAGGGTAAAAACATCCGTTAACGAAAATAAATCCCGGAACCCAATTTATTAGAATATGGAAAGGGGAGAAATCAATTAGAGTGAACACAGATTTCAAATTCCGAACTGGCCAAATGGCCAATAAAGGCAAATGGCGCGATAGTACATTCGGATCTACGCATCTAGCATACCTTGACCTTTCATTTGTATTAAAAAGTTCTGCAATATAGGTCTTGTTACAGTGGATTTTATATGTAAGTTTATGATACCATTAGTATGTTTTCTGTTACACTGGGCATCCATTTTTGCTAACACGGTGTTTTGGACGTCTCTTATTGGTTGTCTCGTATTATGTAACATTGTATAACATGCTATTTGTGTTTTATTGGGGGAATTAAAATAAATGGCGTCATTTATACTTTATGTTTGGTACACACCGCTACACATAAAGCTATACAAAACCAGTAAGTATAAGCTGATTTTGTATAGATATACAAAATCAGCTATACTTAATGGTTTTGTTTGTTTTTCTGGTTTTTCAGCGTTGATGTAAGCGCGCATTCGCGTTGTATGCGCGGAATGATCACACAACATAGAGCTGTGGTGGACCAGTGGTATCGGTCCCAACTTACGAGTTGTAGGTCGTGGGTTCGTACCCCGCCGGGCGCATTACTTTGTGTAACTTATTTCATCACCACTGCTCTCAAAACGGTGAAGGAAAACATCGTGAGGAAACCGGCATCTACCAGCCCGCACCGGGCCCGCGTGGTGGTTAATGGCCCATTCCCTCTCACAGAGAGAAGGCCTGTGCCCCAGCAGTGTGAACATTATAGGCTGATGATGATGATGATGATAATACAAAGCGAGACCACGATCATCTGGTTTGGTATAGCTTGATGTGTAGTCGTCTATACCTTGACATACTATTCGTGTAGGATGGCTTTTTCTTGAAAAATATGTGTAGGTTGTATGTAGGTTATTTTCATAAAAATTGCTTCTGACTTATTTTAGAAATATGATTTTGAAACCTGTTAAGGCGTTCGGGAATCACAGTGTAACAGAACTTTGCCATAAAAATAGATATCCATTAATTTATTAAATTACAAAATAAGGGAATATTTGCTCTGATTTTCAATCGTTATAAAAGAATAAATGTCGTCTTGCCTTTTTACTTTTTTAAATGTTAAAAACGTTTCTCTATGTTGCTTCATATCCCCACCAACGTGTCTCCACGTTGTCGTCGTGGTGGGGCTTGCGTGTCTCGATGATCTCTGGGCCCCTGCCGGTAGAGGCACTCGTGCACTCATGCCGGACAGGCTCAGAGGGAGAGATCAGACCAAGAGGGACACACACCGGGGAATGGCGCGCCGCCTGGAGGATCGAGCACTTAGCTCGAGCTTTCAGGCGGCGCGGGCCCAGTCGTCTGAGACTGGGTCAGGGGGGGAAATGTTCACTTCCGGTACGCGTCTAGTCTATAGACGTAACCGTGAAGTGAACCGGGGAGGGAAATTCGGGTGTAGGTTAAGAGGAACTCACCTCTCTAAAAAAGTAAAAAAAAACCATGGACAAAAAGATTCTTGCCAAGTCTACCCAGGCGGGTCCCAGCCGCTCAGCAGCTGGGGAATCCCGCACCGGACACGTCCGGTCTGCCCCAACGTACTCTGGGGGGGGCAACAATAATCTGTTTTTTCCCATTTTCGCTCCGGCAGTCGCCGCATCGAGCCAGGGAGGCTCACGTGCCCGTGAGGAGGAGTCACTGGATCTTTCCAGTACATCCGACTCACCGGCACCGAACACCGAGCGGGCACAGAGTGCCGCTCCGAAAAAGAAGGGGGCGATGGTGCTCGAGTCGGAGTCCGACTCGGCATCAGACGCCGTGAGCTTCCAGAGCGTAGGCTCTGGAAGCACGACAAAGAGGGACGAAGGGAGCGCCGACAACAGGAGGAAGGAGTTCCTCAAGCGCTCCCGGGACAACGTCTCATCATCAGAGGAGGAGGCCGCCTCAAGCCGCAAAATCCCCACCAGTGTGCGGGGTAAAGGCCGAGGCGGGACGTGCAGTAGAGGGCGGGAAGCCGAGCCCTCCCTTGAAAAATTGGTGGAGGACGCCATCCGCACTATTAAGGCCAAGCCTGGCAGGCCCGGAAAAAAGGCCACAAAGGACTTGGCCATAAGTAAGGCCACGGCCACTATAATGGCGGCGGTGTCGGGCGGCATCGGACGGCCTCCGCCCGCATCAAGCCCATCGGACGAAGTGTCCCAAATGCGGGAGGAGCTCGCCAAGCTCACGGCGGCAATGGATGCTCTCCGTAAGGAGAACCTCCAGCTGAGAGCGGAGCTGGCCGGACTAAGGAAAGGGCGAAGCCGAGAGGAGGTTCCGCAGGCGCGGACGCAGGCGCAGGCGCAAACGTGGCAAAAAGAGCCGCCGGCGAAGCCCGCACCGATAGACGACAGCAGTAACGCTGTCCTAAATCTGGTGCGGCAGGAGCTAGCGGCCTTCAACCAGCGCTTTACAGCGCTGGTTGAAGGAAAACCGCGTCTTGCGCCCCCCGCTCGCGTCATCCTACGCGGCCGTAGCGGCTTCCGCGCCGCCCAGGTCAGCCCCGGAAAAGCGGGCCGCGGCGAAACCGCCGGCGCCTCCCAAACAGGCCACAGGGAGAGCTGCTCCGGCGGCGGCGGCACCGGCTGGGGTGAAGGCGGCCCCGCAGAGCCCGGCGGCAAAGAAAAAGAAAGGTGTTCCGGCGGCGGCGGCGGCGGTGAGCCAGCCGTCCCGACCTGTCCCGCCTACGCAGCCCTCGCGTCCTCCCCCAACCGATGCCGAATGGCAGGTGGCGGGAGAGAGCAGGGCCGCTAAAAAACAAAGGCGGCGACAGAGACGACGGCAGCGAAAGCGAACCGTCGCGGCGAGACTTCGCGCCCCCAAGACCGCGGCTGTAGTAATCACTCTACAGCCGGACGCGGTCAAGAGGGGCGTGACATACCGCGACGTGTTCGCGAAGGCGAAGGAGGCGGTGAACCTCCGGGAGCTGGGAATCGACGGGGGCCTCCGGGTGCAAGTCACCGCGACGGGGGCCAGGCTGCTGTCAATTCCCGGCGCCTCCAGTGGTCCTACCGCTGACGCTCTGGCCGAACGGCTAAGAGCGTCCTTAGATGCGGAGGAGGCTCGGGTGTCCAGGCCCGTAAAGCGCGCAGATCTGCGCATAATGGGCCTGGACGACTCGATTTCGGAGGGGGACGTGGTGGCCGCCGTCGCCAGGGCTGGGGAATGCCCTGTCGACCAGGTTAAGGCTGGCACCCTTCGCCCGGACTTCGCGGGGCTGCTGTCAGTGACAGTGAGCTGCCCCGTGCCCGCGGCGAAAAAGATTGGGGAGGGCCGAAGGCTCTTGGTCGGCTGGGTGTCCGCGCAGGTGAAACTGCTGGAACCCAGGCCTCTGAGGTGCTTCCGCTGCCAAGTGGGTAACCATACGGCATGCAAGTGCACCTCGGAGGTGGACCGCAGCGGCGATTGCTTCCGCTGCGGTCGGCCCGGTCATAAGGCCGGCTCGTGCAACGCCCCGCCGCACTGCTTCCTATGTGCGGCGGCTGGCAAGCCGGCCGATCACCGGGCAGGGGGCAAGTCCTGCGCCCCGCCCGCCAAGACCAAGAGCAGAGGTAGGCCCTCTGCCGCCGCTGTCCCCGCTACTGCCGCCGCCGCCGCAGCTCCTGCTGCCGCCGCCGCCGCCGCCACCGCCGCCGCCGCCGCCGTCGCCGCCGCCGCCGCCGTGGCCACGCCCTCGAGGAGGGCCCTGGAGGAGGCCTCAATGGATTCAGATTAATGTCTCCATTGCGCTTCCTCCAGGCGAACATCAACCACTGCGCCGCTGCTCAGGATCTTTGCTCCAGAGCATGGCGCAGTGGTTGATCAACGTCGCCGTGGTCGCCGAGCCGTATTTTGTCCTGCCCAGGAATGACTGGGTAGCGGACCTGGACGGCTCGGTGACCCTAATTTCGTCGGCCGCCGCCGGTACCCCGCCCCTCGATCGTGTCGAGAGAGGGCACGGGATTGTCGCAGCCCGGTTCGGGGAGATCGCCGTGGTAGGCGTTTACTTCTCCCCGAACCGATCTATCGCCGAGTTCCAAGACTCCCTAGAGGAGCTGGGAGACGTCGTCGTCGCCCTCGGTTCCCTCCCCGCGCTCGTCCTGGGGGACTTCAACGCCAAAAGTCCGGCTTGGGGTTCCCGGAGCACGGACTGTTATCGGGGCAGGAGGCTCGAGCGCTGGGCCCGTGCGCATGGCCTGGTGATCGAGAACCGGGGTTCCGTCCCCACGTGCGTGCGGTGGACGGGCGAGTCGGTGGTAGACGTAACGTTTGCCAGCGCCGCCCTGTCACCGCGCGTCACCGACTGGCGTGTTGTGGAGGAGGTGGAGACCTATTCCGACCACCGGTATATCCGGTTCGACGTCTCCACCCAGACCTCAGACGCGCCGGTCTCAAGTGGACGGAACCTAAGTGGTCCGCGATGGGCGCTGAAGCAGCTGGACCGGGAGCTATTCCTGGAAGCCTCGATCGTGCAGGCCTGGGTGTCACCACCGGACAGGCCTGCCGACGTAGACGACGAGGCTGAGTGGTTCCGGGAGGCCATGTCGGAGATCTGTGACGTGGCCATGCCCCGGGTCCGGCAAGGACGCGCCCGGCGTCAGCTGTACTGGTGGTCAAGCGAGTTGGCAGCGCTGCGCGAAGCGTGCGTTGCTGCGCGCCGCCGGTACACCAGATTCCGCAGGCGCCGCACCCGACCTCCGGATGCGGCGACTGTAGAGGCGGAGCTGCACGAGGGCTACAGGGCAGCGAAGACCGCCCTCCGCGACGCGATCTGGCGGGCCAAGGAATTGGCCCGCGAGGAGATGCTGGGGACTCTGGACGGGGACCCATGGGGCCGCCCCTACAAGTGGGTGCGAGAAAAGCTCCGCCCCTGGGCTCCCCCGTTGACGCAGAGTCTCCGGCCTCAGTTCGTGGAGGACGTGGTGAGCGCCCTGTTCCCTTCGCGAGGGGAGGAGTATGCTCCCCCGCCCATGGCTCCGTCTCCGACGGAATCTGAGGAGGAAGCTGACGCAAACGCGGATCACAGCGACGACGACGTCTACGACGCTCCAGAGGTGACCGAGGTAGACCTGAGAGTGGCGGTACAACGGCTCAAAGCCAAAAATACCGCCCCAGGACCCGACGGCCTGCCAGGAAAAGCCTGGGTCCTGGCCTTCGGGACTCTCGGGCCTCGACTGGGGGGGCTCTTAAGCGCGTGCCTGGAGAGGGGCCGGTTCCCGCTTCGTTGGAAGACGGGGAAACTGGTCCTGATCCAGAAGTCCGGGCGCCCTGCGGACTCTCCGTCCGCATTCCGGCCCATCGTGCTGCTCGACGAGGTGGGCAAGCTCTTTGAGAGAGTTATTGCAGACCGCCTCGCCGGGCACCTGAATCGGGTGGGTCCGAACCTGTCGGAGAGCCAGTTCGGCTTCCGCAGGGGGCGCTCGACGGTGGACGCAATCATGCGCGTGAGAGCCCTCACGACGGGGGATGCAGTGGCCCGGGGCAGGGTCGTCTTGGCGGTGTCTCTGGACATCACCAATGCCTTCAACACCCTGCCCTGGAGTTGCATCAGGGAGGCACTCCGGTATCACCGGGTGCCGACCTACCTCCGCCGAATAGTCGAGGACTACCTGACGGACAGAGCCGTCATCTACCCCGGTCACCGGGGAGAGTGGAACCGGCGAGAGATGTCGTGCGGTGTTCCACAGGGTTCGGTCCTGGGACCGCCCTTGTGGAACATCGGATACGACTGGGTGCTGCGCAGCGACCTCCCTGACGGCGTCAGCGTAATTTGTTACGCTGACGACACGCTCGTCCTTGCACAGGGAGAGTCGCACCAGGCGGCGGCCGACGTGGCGACGGAAGCGGTCGCGACAGTTGTCGAGAGGATCCGGCGGTTGGGACTCGAGGTGGCGCTGCACAAGACGGAGGCCATGTGTTTTCATGGCCGCCGTAACGCGCCACCGTCGAGTTACAGCATTACGGTGGAAGGAGTTCCAATCGGCGTACAGGGGACGATGAAGTACCTGGGACTCGTCCTCGACAGCCGGTGGAACTTCAGGGAGCATTTCCTGAGTTTGGCCCCAAGGCTGAACCGTGCAGCGGCCGCCCTCAGGCGACTGCTGCCCAATCTCAGCGGGCCAAACGCTTCCTGCCGTAGGCTGTACGCTGGCGTCGTGCGGTCCATGGCCCTCTACGGGGCCCCTGTGTGGGCCCTGAGCATCCGGACGCGACCACAGAAGCTGGTCGCATGCCAGAGGGTCATGGCTATCCGAATGATCCGGGGATACCGCACGATTGCCGGCGAATCGGCCAACCTGCTTGCCGGATTGCTGCCTTGGGATCTGGAGGCGACTGCCCTCCAGCGCGTCTATGAGTGGCGCGTGGAGGCGCAGCGCCGGGGCGTGACCCCGCTGCCTCGCGAAGTCGAGGCGCGGCGCGAAGACCTCCGGCGCGATCTCAGGGCAGTATGGAAGGAACGACTGTCGCGACCGACGGCCGGGCACGCCGCAATTGCGGCGGTAAGACCCCTCTTTGAGGAGTGGTTGGAGAGAAGTCATGGCGTCCTTACCTTCCGCCTGACGCAGGTCCTCACCGGGCACGGGTGCTTCGGGAGGTACCTGTGTCTAATGCGGAAGGAGGAAACGTCTGGGTGTCATCACTGCGAAGATCGCCCGGAGGACACGGTGGAGCATACGGTGCAGGACTGCCCAGCTTGGGCGGTGCACCGACGTGTCCTCACGGCTGCGATAGGCGGAGACCTCTCGCGCCCGGCATTGGTTTCGGCCATGCTGCGGGGCGAGACGGAGTGGGAAGCGGTCGCCTCCTTCTGCGAAGCAGTAATGCTCGCGAAGGAGGAGGCGCGCCGCGAGCGAGAGAGGACAGAGTCCTCCCTCCGCCCCAACCGCGGTGAAGGACGCCCACGGCGACGGACGTCGCGCGACGATCTCCGGCCACCGTAGGCGCGGGCATGCGGGCAGCGAGTAAAGGGCAACTCGCTGCCCGACCAAGGACCATGCCCGGGTCGACGGCGCGTTGTGTCCCACGCGCGCCTCAAAGAGCGTCAGCATAATGACGGGGTTCCCCCCTCTCTCAGAGGGCCAAAGCCTGCCGGGTCGCGGGATTATTCCCTTACCGTAACCCCGGAACGTAACAGGCTATGAAGGACACCGTGGATTTTAGTCAGTAGAAGTCTGACAGTCCCTCCCGCCCTGCCCGGGGTTGGAGGACTCATTTGATGATTTTACCACGCTAAAAAAAAAAAAAAAATGTTGCTTCATATCAGAAGTCATAATTTAATTATTATCTGGGTATTTTTTAAAAATCAAATACATACATTTTTTGACTTTCTTTCAAGTCTTGTCTCTTGAACCAGGACTTACAAAAAAAGAAAAAGCATGCATTGGAAAAAACATACCATTTTTTTTTCGTTTTAGTTTTATGTTTCCAGGCTCTAATTTTCAACACCTTTGTAAACTTACATACACTAATCAGAAATCAAAACTACAATGACTCAACCTTCTTTTATACCAAAAATCCGTACAAAAACACTGGCCACATAAATTCATCTGTCCAGACAATATTGGCCGTACTACAGCATCGTTCGAGCCATTGATTTCCCCAAGTTAGTTCCGAATGAAATATGAACTCAGTTACCGTCCGTATGCTCCAGTTTGTAAGAATTTACATGTAGTCTGCGTGGTGTACATGTAAATATGTTTGTTTGGATTTCTAGCTAGTTTTATTGTCCATTTCCGAATCTAAGTTTTGTGCTTGTAATATTGAATTTAGAAGTATGGCGATGATGATTGTAATCCCATAAAATAATGTTAGCTTGTAGTATCTGTCTTAAAGCGTGTAGTCTCGGTCTTATAACTTGTAGTAGCATTCTTATAACGTGTTGTATTTCTCTTATAGTATGTTTTATCAGTCTTACAGCTTATAATATTTGTATAGCTTGGAGCTTGCTTGTAGTATTAGTCTTATAGATTGTAATATCTGAGTTATAGTTTGTTGTATATCAGTCTTATAGCTTGTAGTATCTGTTTGATAGATTGTAGTACCAGTCCTATTATTTGATTTATCAGTCATAAAACGTGTAGTATTTATGTTATAGTTTGTTGTATCAATATTTTAGCTTGTATTATCAGGCTTATCGATCAGTGCTAAGACGTATGACCTGTTGTAATAGTCATTTAGCTTCTTGTATCGGTTTTTTTTCTGCTGGGACATCTCATTATTTAACATTTCACTGACTATTCGGACATGGCATTTACTGGTAAAACCTATAATAATGATTATTTCTAATACTATAGTATCTATAAATAAAAGCACGGGCTTTTGATAGTTGTTTTATCTTTCAATATTCGTGACGCATTCTAAATTAAATTAGTTTTTACATGACATAATTATTATTTTATGAAGGTACCTATTATTTAAAAACAACGTTAAAAGGCTTCATCCATTATCAAATTAAACAAAGTACATTACTTTTTTCCCCCATAACTCACAGACAAAATAATCCTCAAAAAGTCCCCATCATACGAGTATTGTATCAAAAATCAGTTCTTCTCAAACGATACTACTTATACAGCGTAGAGTTATATTCACTGTATGTATATCGGTGTAATCGTCGGTCACCATCGCAACGATAGCCAGGCAACGCCGTATTAGTCTATATAACTGTAGATATAAGGCATGATTTCCCCTGACAAAAGTACAACAGATACAAATAGCAGACCGTACGTGGATCAAGTGATACTAGAAATGGCTACGGTGTTTTTGCCAATAATCATATTCTTTTAGCGATGATTGACTTACAAATAGGTTCCTAAAACTGTATACTAGTATTTATTACAGAAAGACTCTGGGAACTGTAATATCTGACAATGGGTTTATTTTCTTTTTTTTTTAATAACTTTTCCCCATCCTAGGAATTTCTCCTGAACTGTCAGTGCGTTTAAAAGCATTGAAACTCACATTCCCGAAACGCCAAAAATACTTGCAGGTAATACAAATATTCGTTCCGTGCGGGGATCGAATCCGCTACACACAGCTCAGCATTCTATCACTCTACCAACTAAGCCAACAGATACTGGACATTGGCGGATACTGTACAGAGGCCTTACCACGAGCTCTTAACGCGATCCAGTTTAGGCTGTGGAAAAGAGATGGTTCTAGACGACTTGTATAGCTCTGTCTCTTTCCGACAGCCTAAACAGGATCACGTAAAGAGACCGTGGTAAGACCTCTGGCCTGCTGATCGAAATCATCTCTGTCAACGGCTAGACGGCGTAAAAGACGCCGAAAGCAAGATGTTATACCTAATTTTGTAAATCGAATGGTAAGCTCCAGAGCTGACTGGTAAAACTGTTGCCACATCCAGCACAAAACAGGTCCGCGTCATGAAAGGTAGTGGGACAGTTAATATATTTGAAGTAAGGTAGAAAAAGGGTTTCTTGTGCTACCTTTGTGCGGGGTTGCCCTTTAGTGGGATCTAATAAAACCTTGTTACGGCCAGAGGGATACCAATCCCAATATTGAAAGTGTTCTTTACATGATACGGAATTTAGGGACTTCTCTTTTGATATTAAACCGGGGAAATCTTTTTACTATAATGTTTTCAGATAGCGTAATATCATGGTTCCTTACTATAATATGATTTCTGGAAAATTCTGTTTTGCGTAAATATGTTGGATGTTGGGTGGTATGTCTTGGTTGGGGGTAGCTTTAATAAAATTGTTTTGTGTATATTGATGCTTGTTATTATCGTTGTTAGATTTTTTTGTTGTCGAAGGTCAATCTTGATGACTTTCTTTTAAATTAAGAGCTTAGTACGTGTGACCAGCGTTCATCACAAACAAGTCTTAACCTTTTCTCAATTGAAACGGAACTACGAATAGATGTAAAAGTTATAAGAGAATATTTTCGAAAAATAATGTTACTCGTAAGACCAAAATAGAACAGTTTTTTAGACACAGAAATTTGTATGGAAAGTTCTAGTTTTCTATTTCTTTTTTTATCTATCTAGTGATAACCATGTTTATATAATGAGCTCGATTAGGGCATGGAATACTTTTTATTCTGGTCGAAAAATCCCACATGCACGTGGGCAAAGATGTGGCTAGTAGCAAACAGTAACTAATTGGCGTACCCGCTGAATCAGAAGGTATGTCGTTCAAGTTCTCGAATTTTCCTCAAAGCTTTACAATTTCATCATCGGCCTCTAATGTTCCCACTGCTCTGGAACACAGGCCTTCTTTCTGTGACAAGGGGTGGGCCGTAATCCACCACGCGGGCCCAGTGCGGATTGATATAATTATACGTGTATCACACGTCCCCGATTTTTTGGTTCTAAGATATGCCGGTTGATTCTTCAAGATATTTTACTTCACCGTTTCTCAAAACGGCATGGGTGATGAAACACTGCGAACTCATGATATGCAGCGTGTAAGTCAGGGCTTATATCACTGTGCCACTACTGCTCTCAATGCTCTGCATGGCGTTGCGTAATATAGTGATTAATAAATCAATACATCAACATTTCCTAGCATAAAATCTAAATAACCACGTTCCGGAACAGAATCCACGTGCGAATACCCCCTAGAAAGTTATCCCTGTATTCCCTTCGTTAGACTCCATGGCGAACTAATATAGTATCCAGTCTAGTTGGGCAAAGTTGCAACAAAGCATCTAAGGGCAAGCTTGACACTTGCGAGACTTGATTTCATAACTAAATGTATGGTATAGACACCAAGTTCTACTGGCCGGTGATCGACTGATATGGCATGAGATTGGACAAGTCTATGTCCAGCAGTGGACTGCTTAAGGTTGATGGTAAAGCTCAATGTTACCACTACAAAAAATAAAACTACAAAAAAATAAATACAAAACATAAACAACTACAAAAAATAAATATATTAAATAAAAGAAAAGTTTGGGAAGATTCAGCAAAAAAAAAAATAACCTAGTATTGGGTTAAATCCACACTTAAAGGTGTTCTCTCACCGGGAGCATTACAGTGAAATGTAACATTATAGATTCGACTTTGAGCATTACATTACAATACTACCTTCGTAACTGACGAGCATTCCGGAACATTTAGTACAATTTTGATACAAGGTATGCATGATGCTCGATTGTTCTCCCTCACCGATGAAATCCTCGAATCTGCAACGTTACATTACAGGCGAATGCTCGCGGTGAGGGAGCGCCTTAACGCATTGTTTTAGTACAGCTACAGGTCGAGCATCAGCAAATGAGAGTTTTTTTTTCTTAAAATTACACAAAGGATAGAGCCTATCACCATTTACCAAAAAAAACTGTCCAAATCAAATGACCCCTATTACTTTATTATCCCGAACTAATAAGTGGTCGAGCCCACCAACCAAATCTACAATAGTTGTAAACAAAAAACAATACCGTAGGGCAAACTGATTTCTTCCTAAAGCCAAGTATTGACACAAAGGACAGCCCATCATCATTTACCAAGAAAACCCTGTCAATACCAAATACCCCTATTACTTTATTATCCCCAAACTAATAAGTGGTCGAGCCTAAAAGTCAAAGGTATGTACAAACACAGTTTCAAACAAAAATCATATCTTAGGGCAAACGGATTGCTTCTAGCTAAACAATGACACAAAGGATAAAGCCCATCATCATTTACCAAAAAAAACCTGTCAATATCAAATACCCCTCTTACTTTATTATCCCCAAACTAATAAGTGGTCGAGCCTAAAAGGCGAAGGTACATAGTTGCAACAAAGAGTCTCGTCAAAGGGCAATGGGCAGGTATGACGCATGCGCCGGCTCGTGGCCGACACTACCTGACCGCCACCGGACACTGATCAATATTAAAGTCCGAGGGAGGATGCTGGGGGATGTCTGTTTGTCTGTTGGAAGTGTATAGAGTTGTTGTTACCGCTGGATATTATTTAGTGATTTTAAAAGGATCAGGGTTTGGGGTGTGCTGGGAATCGATCAAACTTGCCGTAACTTTATTTCGTAAGTTATTAATTATCCACGGAACTTTGTTTACAATCTTGGAGTTATCTTTGAATCCAACTAGTTTTTTACGTAGATTTTTTTAAACCAGTTCTATAATCCACCGCTGTGCGCGGAAATGCAACAGCGATAAATAGATAATTATAATTAAAACAATTCAATGTCTTTTTTGTGTAATGAAATGAAAATACGATTGAAACAAACATTCAATGCCGTCCTTGGACAGTGATGGTTAGCTTTCGAACCTTGCAACCATTTGTCATAACAAAAAAGTAAAAAAAAATGATACTACTCCTATTATTATATTTATTTCAAAATTCTAATCCCTTACTTCCAGCTACTCCTATATTTTAAAATTCTAATCCCTTACTTCCAGCAGAGCAAAGGCCTTCCACTTCTTATTCCACATAATTTTGTCGTTTGCTATTGCCGCCCATACCAACAACTCAACTCTAATAAGAATCAAGAAATTTTACCATAGAACCTACACTTAAAAAAATCAGAATCGGTATCAGCAACTCTGTACAACTCCATCTTAACTCACCTTTCTGCGGACACTACGGGGGAGGGTCCAAGAGAAATGACGACCCTTAACTAAAACACACACATACACACGCACGGCTATCTCACCCACACACCCCCAACTCCTTTCACTTTACGTTCGTCCTCTAATTGTGTGGGGTGTATGTGTGTGTACGAAAAGGGGGGTGTGTTTGTGTGCGTGTCCAGTTTCCGCGCTCCTGGGTTTTGCTAATTTAATTAGAGGTACAAAAAGATTAAGGTTGGAGAACGCAAGCATTAGAAACTGCTTTTGTTGAGGTTTCGTAATATGTAGTTGTGGGTAGTCTATGTACTATATACTTATTTACATTGTAAGGTAGTCTGGATTTGAAAACTTTTGTTAGTGTTACTGTTCTCCGATCGATGGTATTGATTTTTTGGATAAAGGGAATACTTGAGGACTTTTGATTGATAAGTTTAGTTGCTTAGGGACCGATTCAAGGACGGATCGTCTTCGGTTATCTGGCTGGGCATTTTGTTCAGTTAGGGTAGCAGGGCTATTATTGGTACCATATTAATGATTTTGTCGAAAGAGTTCTGTATTAAATAGGTTTAAATATCCCCAACCTCTTTTGTTGCATACAACTGAAGAAGGTATAACACGTTATACTTTGTAAAACGTTCCATTTTTAAAGCCTGGAACTCATTTTTTTTTTAAGAAACTTTTTTAACGTTTTTTCTTTACAGCCAGTATGTCTAGCTATTTATCTAGTATTTACTCTAAATATTCCTGTGTGTTCTTCATACAAAGATTACCTACAGCTATCTCATGCATTTTTATAGAACTCTGTCGAACATCCTACTGTTTACATAAACGTTTTGAGGTATGGAAAGTATTACATTATGTTCTTTCTCTATTTTTTTGTCAAACTTACTTCGTTCTAGTATTAGTATAAAAATATTTTCGTTGTCTTTAATTCTATAAACTTTTAAACGGTTTAAAAAAAAATCTGAAGTAGAAAATGATTGTTACTTATATCAATCTTCATTTACGATATTATCAAAATAATTTTGTTTGTTGTGTTTAGTGTCTATTTTGCTCAAATAATAGCAAACAAACACTAATTTAGTTTGATTTTATAAAAGCAAAACTTATTCAAAGACCTCCCACTGTTCTCAGGATTACGTCTCATGCACTCGAACAAATCATAAACAAAAACATCTAAGATATACATGGTGTATAGGTTACAGGATTTCAGAGAAAGGCTATACCAGCACACCCTGTTTGTCTTCAAAACAGTGGCCCATTCCCGATACCACGATTCCGTCGAATATAAAAAGTAAGTCGATAGCTTACCGGCGAAATTTATACTTTTGGATATTCGAAATATGTTCTACTAACCAGCGTAGCGTGAGACGTAGCCCCCCTCGCAATGCTTGAAAGGATAGACGGATGAGGAGATGTTTGAAGGCGTATGAGGTGTCAGTTAACATTGGCTAACTGAATACAGAGTATATCGTATAAATTCAGCCCACGGGTGAATATAACCGTGGTAGTCTCTGGGTTGTTTTCACATAATAGAGCCATTTTCTTTTGTTTTTGTTACGTTGCTCGCGTCTCGTTATAGGTACGCAAACAATGAAAACAAAAGGCGGTGTCTTATTTCGGGTTTTTACTTTCGCATTTTGATAGTATATTTTATGATATTATGTGGGTATGTTTTCTGAATGTTAAAGAAAAATATTTAGGCACCATTTTTGGTAAATGTGCTCAGGTAAGTAAGACTGTGCTCCACTAGTAAATATACGGGGAAAACGAAATATGAGATTTACCAAGTTACTTTAGTTTAAGACAATCGTCTACCGAGCGTTCGTCCATACCAAAAGAGAAAAAAATTTCCTGTCCCTAAATGTTATCCTATCTCAATGATTTATTAGAATGCTTCTGACACAGTAAAAAACTAGGTTTATAGCTTTTCTTTTTTTCAAAATTTATAATACAAAGTTTGAAAGTTACAGGCGCCTAAGAGTTACTTTTGAAAAAAAAAGAGCGCTCGATAGACGATTGTCTTAAGAGTAAAGATAACTTTCTAGTTCGAACAATGAAATTAATTTATGAAACAATATTTTCGCTACCTATCACTTTTAGTCTATTTACTCATATGAGAAAATCTCCGAGTTAGTCATAATTTGTCAGGCAATAGAAAAAGTATCATGTAATCATCAATATTATCTAATCATATTTCAATTTCCAAAAATACATTTTCAAACTTAAAAATCTATTTTTCATTCACCTAGAAGGAAGTGCATACATACAGCGTACAGTCGCGACGACAACTAACAGCATTCCAACGAGTCCGGCCAGTGAAACGGTCGCGACTGTACCACCAATGGAGGCGACTGGAATTTAGTTCCATTCAGTTACCGTTTCCTCTCTAGCCTTTGCCAGCTGCTTTTGGTAGTACGACATTGATTTCTGTCTTGGTCAGGACAGAGTTCGATAATATTGTTTTGTTTTTTGGAATGTCAAACTGCTTTTCGAATGTATACTTCTTAATGGTTATACTGAGAAGATCTTCACAGCTCGTGTCGCGTTGTCAAAATATTTATTCATTCCTTAATGACATCACGCGCTGGTAGCGCCATCTGATTCGAGCTTTGCGTGAAACATCCAGGAAACATCCCATTAGAACAGAAATTTAATATTTGGTCGAGTGTGGCCGACCTCATAACTTAAGTTGAATACTAATTTGACTTTTTTCGGGCATCTTGTTTTTTTTTATCCACCGGTTTTATTGGCAACGTTTACCTCTTGCCAATGTCAAACGCGAAAAAGATCTTTCTAGCACTATCGCAGCTGCAATGCAAAGTTATTTTTATATTACAGTACAGGTAATCTAATAGTTTTCTTGTATAAGCCAGACAGTTATTTCTAAAAGTGCGTTTTAAAATGCAGTGAACAGAAATAAATCAAATCAGTCTAGGAATTACAAACGTGTGTAATCCCAGGAGACATACACGAAGCGACTGCTGGAAAATGGTTTATGCAATGGATTTTTATTTTGAGAATTATTTTACGATTTTGCATGAAATTACCAACTGAAAAATATATTTTACTTTGTATATACTATTTAGTAGGTAACGTAGAATAATTAAGTTTCCAAATTATTATTAAACTGCTGATAAACACAAAGGAAATATTAAAGTGATATTTGTTTAATTTAATGTCATACTAGATTTGTTCTACATTTCGCTAAATGTTTGGTTACTCTGGCTATCGGCAACTTGCTGAAATACAGTCCAACTTGTTACCGGTCGGTTTCGGCACAAATTCGCAATATTGCACATTCTGCATGCTATGCTTTTACAAATTTTCAACTTTGACCACTATTGCAAACTACCTGCTTGTATACAGTTTCAATTAGTCACTAATAATTTAACTTTAATTTAGATTTTTCTATGATAGCTTAGATCAAACTCCCAAAAAAAAAAAACTAAAAAAAATCATAAGCTTTTCTTGGCAGTCTGCTAAAAAGAATACACACCGTGATTTTTTTCGACTTTTGAATCAATTTTCGTTTAAATTATACTCTTTCTATTACAAAAAAAAAATACTATCACAAAGCGGTAAATACTTATTGAACTTTCTGCTTTTAAATTGCCGCTTTGTGAATTCCCTTTTCAAAAACCACACCAGCCAAAACCAAACAAAAAAGTCACCATCAACCAACATTTAAATATAAGGAAAGCTTTTACAAGTACAAATGGGGTAGGAGAGGCACCCAGGTCCCAGTGACCCTCATCAGCGCTATCTGGTGTCCACGGTGACACCGGCCCCGCTCAAGAATCGTGGCTGTCCAACTTATCTGTGGACCTTTTTCAATGTTACATAATCGGGATATATATGGGGTCTGTAGTACCGCAGTAGGTGTTTCTGGGAATAAATTTTATTATGATACTGATTTATTCAGATTTTTTTGTTGTTTTTTGTTCTCCGACAGGTAAGTATCAAGCAACTGATTTTGAAAATATAAAAAGTTAGGTAGTGATAAAAATGTTACTGATAAAAAAAATATTCGTAATTTTCTGATTTTAAGTTTTACTTATAATAATTATTTATGTCAATATGTCAGTTTCAATACATAATGAGCACTAAACAAGTTTTTAATGTAGTGGTGTTCCATGTTATGAAAAAGTGTTAAAATAACTACTATTTTAAGGCTTGCGGCTTCATTTAAAAGCAAGCATATAAAGCATTTTCATTTTCTACAAAAGCGTACAAAAAGCTGCATAATTTAAAAGCACACTCCACAGCCATGTTCGCTTTAATTACAACAAATAATATTACTTACCTATGCAGTCCAAAAACCCTGCACGCGCTCACGCAAAAAATGCAACAAAAAATAACAAAAAAGGGTGTTGGGTGGGCCCCCGTGCCACCCCGCCGCCCACCCATTCTTCCCCCTCTCATATCTCTGCACTCGCCACTGCTAATCTGTGTATTTAACAAACGTAATTTGTCCGAAAATTATGCAAACTGAAACGAACTCTATGATCGCGGTATAAAGTTGAGTTTCGAGATAAGACTTTCCTGGATTTGTTCGCAAAGGACTTTTCCAAAACACCAGACAGCTAGGGGAGTGAGGTCTACCCACCTAAAAACGTGGAAACACTGATGAATGTCCCCCATTAGATGTTATTTATTTAGAATGTGGTCGAGAAAGGGACTCGGCCGTTTAAGTTTACCTAAAGTTTACTTAGGACCGAGTGTATTGGGTTAAACTGAAGACGTTTTCAGTGCTTGAGACAAATTACTGTCAGTTATAGGGGTCCAGTTTTTCGGCATTCGGCTTATGACGGTATTTTATCATGACGATGTGGCAATGACTGGTATGTAGGTGTCGAGTGATGTTTGTTTAGGGTGAAAATCTGCCAGAGTTATTTATTAGTTTCCATTATACGTACTTTTAAACTCACGGGGGTACTTGAGACCGCGCGTTGCATTTCAGGGTTCATAGATAATGGTTTATACGATTTACGTGCAGTTTTTTTTTGCAAAAACCCCTCGGATATCTAGAGTAAGAGTTTCACTAAAACTGGAGACCACATTAATCTTAGCAACTGTCCGTTTCCTTACTACGAGTTTTCACTGGGATCTCTTAGTTTGGATTTACTATAGGTCAAAAAGTGTGCTGTTGTTAATTAACAAACAAAAATACATAAATTAGGATTTATGGTAATAAATACCCAATGATGATGACGACGACTTTCCAAAAGAGTTTGTAAGTCAATCTCGATTTTACAGCAACAGCATCTATCGGAAAAATGTGTGAAGAAATCCTTATCTCTTTTCATTTGTACTCGAGTCTAGAGAGTACTTTGAAAGTGGTCCTTTTTATTCGCAGTAATACCATCGAAATGTGTTCTCCTACCCTGCGTGGAGCGGAAGGGACTGTCAGACTCCTCGTGACTAAAATCCATGGTGTTCCTTTTATAACCCAGGAACCCAAGAGCAACTGAACAATCAAAGTGGATCATTTTAGTCAATCTCTTCCTGCTAAGGTCAGAATAATAAGTGAATGAAAGTTTAAAATGAATTTTCGTTCAATCCTTCTAACTGTCTTGTTTGTCGTAACCCGAAAATCCAAATTTACCTTTGGTTAGACTGTGATGTGAACTGTAATTTAAGATTCGAGTTTCGATCGAGTTCCAATAGTAGCGCCAGTCTGGACAAGCGGCACGTAGCGATCTGTCTACGTGTCAATAGGTAACTAATGGTGCTGGACTGATGGCCCGCTTAAATTGTACTTACGGATGGCTAGCTCAGCTAATGCAATGGTGGGGTTAGACCATCTTGCTAATGTAGGCTATCTGCTACCGAACAGTGTTTTAGCGAGCAATAATAATAAAAAAATACGTGTGGCATTCGAAGACTGCCTTCTTAAATCTATTGCAAATCATTAAAAAAAAGAAAATACGTGTGGCACTCGAAGACTGCCACGGTAAGGCTGTAGCAAAGCATTTAAAAACAAAAACAAAAAAAATATCGCCTAACGCGAAAGTTTAACAAGAATATCATTTCTTTAAAATGTCTGTGGTGAGCTACTGCAATAAATAACTACTTTGTTGTAGGAGATTTTTATAAGCAGGTTCAGGACGTAAAGCGATGAGGGGTGTTAGGTTATTTTCGTTAGGTTTTTCCGTAAGGGGAATTGCTTGATTTGGTCGCCGTGGTCAGAGCCGCAATAAAAGCTATGCAATAGCTTAAAACATAATCTGTGTCACTTTACGAATATCCGATCACGTCTTGAAAAATGGTCAGTTTTCAATAGATTTTCTAGTATTTACGTAAAGGAGATGGAAAGTTCAAGGATGTGCAAAATATCAGACGGCTATAGAAATGGGACCGAGCACTGTATAACGCTGAATAGCTCAATATTAATATTTCACTTAAAAAAAGTTTCTAAAACTTGTTATATCTTCATAATTATGATTAAAAAAAACGTGAACACTTACCTTTAAACGTACTACAAAAATTGCAAATATTGATATTGCTATAAACTTTTAGGCGTTTAGTTGTATGTATCTACGATTGTATTTATTTTTGATGGCCACATTTGTGACCCACTCAGATTAATTAAATATCTTCAAACTACTTACCAAATAATGTGCTACGTGCTTAAACTTAAAATAAAGACAGTTTTCACAGACGATATAAGTAGGTAAGTAGTTGTAATGATAAACAAACGATATCGTTTACTTCATTTATATAGTTGAATACAGCATATCTAAACCTGTTTGGAAGAACTAATCTATCTATTAATGATTCCACATTCATAATAATATATGTTAGTTATATCGGTAAAGTAAAAAAAAACCCGACTGCGTTAAAAAAACTAAAAAGAAAGAAACAAGCCCAGTAGTTAAGAATTCACTCATTCACACTCACAGTCGGGGCCCATTAAAATTATACCAAACAAATCTTCCCAACGGGCCCCGACTGTGAGTGTGAATGAGTGAATTCTTAACTACTGGGCTTGTTTCTTTCTTTTTAGTTTTTTTAACGCAGTCGGGTTTTTTGTTTTTCGTTAAATATTTTTTTTTATTTCATACTTTTTACTTACTATTCAGAGAATTATTGTTTTGCTAAACAACTTTAAATCGTTATATATCCTAAACTATTATTTAAAATGAAAAATGATAAATGGAACCTAAACTTGATTTTAAAATACCTATTCAACGACACCCCACATGACATAGTTCATCAACATATTTTTTTTTTCATTTTGACAATATGGCGTCTGGTTGTCGCTCTGGTGAATTTTGATTACTGTCATGTCTTTAGTGACACTCGCAAGGTTAAGACGAATCGATTGACGTAAAAATCATCAAAATCGGCCTACGCATTTGGTCTCTAGAACGCCACATAGAAACAAACATACATACATACATACATACATACATAGACTGATAAACACATTACCCTCCTTTGCGTCGCGCAGTCGGGTAATAAACGCGCTGGGCGCCTTCATATTGCAAAACATGTGTCGTGATTGATAATCCATTCTGAACTCCTTGTTGAACCCTCTAATTAGCTAAGGATTATATTTAACAATTTCGAAATGAAACAAGAAAAATAGGAATACTATAATAATATTTATTCGATAATATTACGTGATTCTTATGAATAAAGTCTGAAAGAATACGAAGCGACGGACTGTGTTTAAATGTCATTTTATTACGTGATGATGGAAATCTGGGTGTGATGTTGTTAATTTCTGCAACTTTGAACTGTTTCTTTCCACTACATCGCGATGGCCTTGCAATGTTCTCACAGAACGACCACAAGTTAAGCACTCCGTTGAATAGCCGAATAAACGAATTTCACCAGTTGCTCCTGAATGCAGCAGTTCAAAACAAGGATGACAATGTTGGCTGAAAGATTGGCCTGTGCGGTTATAATTATTTAGCCACGAGCTCCTCTCGAGTGTATATGACGCCGCAGTCTTCGCGTGGATATACCACAGTTTATGCATTGCATGATTCACTGTTTACAAGTCAAGTCCGGGTCGAGAAGCGAGAGGTCGGTAGGATTGCAAGCAGGAAGTCCAATAAACAAGCGGGGGTCAAGGAAAAGCAAAAGGAAGAATCACAACGAACAATATTAATAAGCAGAGCGCAGAGCGTTCAAACGACGTCTGACGTTTGTTTTTTTCTTAAAGATGGGATTGGACTCAAAGTGTCACAGAAGCGATAAAAGAATCGATTAATATTATTCTGCACAAAATATGAACTAAGATTAAACTAAGAAGCTAATTCGTTTTTAGGGTTCCGTAGTCAACAAGGAACCCTTATAGTTTCGCCATGTCCGTCCGTCCGTCCGTCCGTCTGTCCGCAGTTTAGCTCAGAGACGCACAGTACTAGAGAGCTGTAATTTGGTGTAAATATACGGATTTGTTGTGCCGAAAAAGTGGTAAAATAAAATCTCGAAAATATTTTTTTTTAGGGTACCTCCTGTACTTACACGTAAAGTGTGGATTTTTTTTTTCTCGCGTACCGCTTAGTGTGGGGTATCATTAAATAGGCCTTTAAAAAATAATGATAGTTTCCATTAACAGTTTTTTGATGAAAAAATTCGTTTGTGAAATATTAAGCTTTAAAGTGCTAAATTTTGCTCGATTCGTGTGTCCCCCCCCTCTACCAGCTAAATGGTTATGTTTGGGGGTGTGAAAAAATTCAAAATAGTAGTATATATAACGAAGTTTAAAAGAAAATTATCATGACTAAGTAGGCTTTACAACTTAACGAGTAATAGTCGACCAACTTATAAAATGTACTTGGATTTTTGTTTTCTTAAACAAAATGTATCGGAGTCAACTGCAAATGTAAGTTTGTCAACGTTTTTTTACAGCTTTAATAGGTATGTTTTTACGGTATGTTTTTTGGGGATAGGTTTTTATAGTCAACAATTTTTAACTAACTTCAAAAAAAGGAGGAGGTTCTAAATTCGTCGTAAAATTTTTCTTATGTATTTTCCCTGATTTCTCAAAGACTCCTGGACCGATTTTGAAAATTCTTCTTTTTAAAATTAAATTCAGCGAATCTGTTTAGTTAGTTCGCATAAGTATTTTGATGGGCAACTACGGAACCCTACTCTGTGCGTGGCCCGACACGCACTTGGCCGGTTTTTTAAAATAGAGTTACATGTTGAATAACTCTATTGAAATGTGCGCGCAGCGTCACGTCTCGGTCTGAGCTGACCCTAAGAACAGAGGCTTTACCACGAGCTCTTAACGCGATCCAGTTTAGGCTGTGAGAAAGAGACAGAGCTATACAAGTCGTCTAGCGCCATCTCTTTCCCACAGCCTAAACTGGATCGCGTTAAGAGTTCATGGTCGGCCACCTGATCAAAAAACCAATTAACTGTTACAGAAAAAAGGAGTCCAATTAACTGTTATTATATAGGCAAAAGCAGTTTTTATTTTTATTTCGTGTGAAATTATAATATAATTAAACAGCATAATGATTGTGGACCGATGTTTCTTTCATCCTTGGATCTCTCCCAGGCAATAGGTGTTACCAACCAGTGTTGTACTTTTTCAAAGCCTTTTTCGAAGAACCACAATTAATTATGTTAAAATATTTTCTATAAAATCACGTTCTCGGAAACTTTTATATGTTCGCCACCGCAAAGCGCGCTGTAATCCTTCTCTAATACACTTTACTGAGTATATAAAATTGTATACATAATACTGTATACATACGTATTTTTATATTATGTCGTATTCGTGTCTAATGTATACTATTTTTAATACATCTACCTATCAACTCGTGTTATGGACGACTGAACAGGTAGGGTCGGCAGAAAAACTCTCTCTGAAAATTTAAAGAGTGTTTTTCTTTTATTTTATTTGAAAGAAAAATCGTTGTTCAAGTAGGTCCTCGTCTGATAAACGGTCATTTTGCTACATGCGACATCTCTCTCACAGATGGTCATTTTATATTTTTAAATTATTAAACTAACTGGTGGCCTCCCCACAGTAAGAAAGAGATAGAGCTATACAAGGCGTATAGTGCCGTCTCGTTCCTACAATGGAATTAACCACACAGTAAGACGTCATGTTAGGCCACCAGATCTTCTAATAACCCATTCAGTAGACTGTGAACTTATTGCTGGATTTGATGAAGCAATGGTGTGACGAACATATCGATCTGATCTGGGATAACAGCACGGTTGGCGAAATGGCAGAGTGATTGGACTGCTGCAATGCGTGTCTTGGGTTCAATTCCCGCGCGGACCAAATATTTGTATGATCTGCAAGTAGTTAGTAGTAAAAACTAATGAAAGTAGACCCTAAAATAAAATAAAAAAAACAATATGAATTAGCTATGTTAATAAAGCTAATTTAAATTGTTTTGATTTTTATTTCATAAGAATATAATAATTATTTTATGGTGTATTTTCATCCGTTTTACATAAACACAAGTGACCGACCGAAATATCGGTTTCGGTTTCGGACGGTTTCGGCCAAAAGATCCATCTTCAGCCTTTGTTTCGGTTTCGGCCAAAACAAAGCCGAAACATTCGACCCCGCCGAAACTCAAGTGTTCGTGCAATTTCGAGTGTATAATTTTATAAGATACATTTTAACGTAAACTTGTTTCGCTTTATCTGCCGACGGTACAAAACTCGCCGTCCCCAGCAAATGTTGTGGTGAATTTCATATTTTTGTAAGTATCTACTTCGTATGTTTATTCTCCATGTGTTTCGGTTCACATGGAATTTTCTTGATTTTTTATGCTTTCATAGGCATTATGTTGGTACGCTATGTTTGAAGCGCTCTCCTCTTTTTGAATATCATATTATACCACTTTGAGCTGAGTCATTTAGTTTTTTTTTCTCTCTGTAGATTTTTTCTGCTGGTTAGTGTTTTTTTGTTGTTTAAATACGGCGTGTGTTGGTGATCAAAGTTTGACTGAAAGAGAAAATTAGTAAAATCTGTATGAAAACTTTTTCGCTTCGACTTTATGTCATTGAGGTGGAAGTATTGTTCATACGATCTTTAAACGCGAATCAGATTAAAAAAAAATGAAATTGACATAAATGTCCACTAATATATCATTTTGGTCTTACAAAAAGTGGCCAGTTCTTTTCAAAAGAAGAATCAGTATTCGAAAGTCGTTTCAAAACTGAATGATACAAGTACTCCCTTTCCAACTTCATTCTGCCAATACTTAATCCTCTGACTATTGTGTATTTCCATTGCCCGATTACTTATTTTGAAAAATGACCTCTAAACTCCACAAAGTCCCTCGGATTTAGTTATCCTGAATGTCATTTCACCCCTTCTTAAACAAAACCTGGCTCTGAAGAGAACGGATTGCTGGGTACATTGTCTAAACAATTCTAAGTGATCGAACTATTAACTATAACGACTTATGCGACACCAATCATTTAGCAAATAACAACTCTATTCCCCAAAACTTCTGTCAGAATTTCGCAAAGCAGCCCAACAATTCTACTTTTAAAATTTCATATTTTGAAGTCGAAAAGATTTAAAAGAACTTCTGTGGTCCAATATAATTCATGCGCTAAGTGAATGGAGAAAAGTTGGAAATTGCTTGTTTCTGCTCACTTTAAAACGTCCGATGAAGCAGTTTTTTCGCGTTGGTCTAAATTGCCTTAAACGGCGCCAATTTGCCGAATAATTTTGGAACATATTTAGAGTAAAATAGAACTCAGTTTTGGTTTTGTTTTGTGGAAGTATTTATACATTTGTTTAGGGTAGCCGCTCCAGTTGTCGGTCCATAACAAAACACATAAATTAAGTGCTCAATAATAAATGGAAATGTCCCTTGCAGAGGACAGGGCATTAGGGCGGGATTATGAGGAATGTGGCCCTCCTTGCTCCTGTTTCTGGACGACCGAACGGTCTTACGTACAATACAAATGAAGAGGTTTTTAGTAATCAATTGTCCCAGAGTTTTGGAGCGTACTTTATTCAGACAGTTCTTATTTAGATTTTTATATTTAGGCCTTTTAGAATACTAATAGTCCAGTCTTAGTTTACTCTTCGTACTTTTATTCTCTCTTTTACACAGTTTCATTTCGTGGACAAATGTTTGCAGTTTTATAGGTGGAAAAGTCATGCAACCAATAACGACATATTTTACAAAATCATTTGTAACCTAACCAGAGCAAAATTAATTCCCATGAAAAAAAAAAACAACTTCAAAAACGTGCAGACACAAAAGCAAATAAATCACGGGATATTTAACTTTATCCGTTGAACCAACAATATAAATCTCCGAATATCTGTTTCATCCTATTATTTGACAAACACTCTCATTGTGCGCTATCATCTAAAAACAGGTCTCTAACACGCGACAAAAATGTTATCACCACAAAACGTTTAAGGGAGACGAATCTTCAACCCCTTGTGGTCAATAAGTGGTCAAATAAATGGTACGTGTCAAAACTTTTGTGGGATGAATACCTGTATCGGATTGACAAAAGGTTTTTCATCTCTGACACTTTTGAACATCCAAAGTAATGGACCCGATGTTTAAACGCTGTTAAACGAGTATTCGAATTTAGAATATTCGTTGCGCGTGACTAAGGGTCGTCGATCGGGAATACTCCCCTAGCGGTCAAACTGGACAGCACGCGACAGGGGTGAAACCGGTCGGCCATTGGTCAGTGAGGGGGATGCGAAGGGGGAAAATACTCAACGGTCATTGGTTGGAGAAATCGCCAGGTGCAATTTTGCGAAATCTGTAGCTTGTAATGTGTTTGGTTTGGTATTTTGATTGCAAGATAAGTTATTTAAAAGTGGGAAATAATTACCTAATTGACTGGAACAGTATTTCACAAAAATTACGTAAAAGCTAGAGGAAGGAAAGGAACAGGCGTGTATCGAAAATCTGGTTGAAATTTAATATGTTGCGGACTATACTTGTGCACGTTTGCATAATATGCATCATATGGAACCACGGGTTTTTTCAATAGGGAGGCGTAGGGAATGCATGTAAAGGGTCCAAGTAGAGTTTTTTGGAATGCTCTTTTCTAAATATTTGTTAAATCCTATAAATTTTTAAACCATTTGTTAAAAAATGAATATTTTACAATAGTATAAATGAATATACTACTGATAAATCAACTGGCCCTATGGAATAATTCGAATTTAAATTTATATTTTTTACTGTTAATATTTGTGTAAGCGGTCAACAGTATGCGGGTTTGTCTGAAAAAAATCGATGGACGGTCTCCGATCGCAAATAGACTAGTTGGAAAAATTGACAAAGACACTACATAACCTACGTCGTTTTTTAATTTTTATCAGTAGAGAAAAAACCAATGGATTCTCCTAAAATTCCCTTATTATTTGATACTAGCTGTTGCCAGCGGCTTCACCCGCTACAATTCGAAAATAATCCCACGGGGACATAAAATCGGGATAAAAACTATCCTATGTGTTAATCCAGTTTATAAACTATCTGTGTACCAAATTTTAGCCAAATCCGTGCAGTGGTTTTTGCGTGAAAGAGTAACAAACATCCATACATCCATACATCCATACTTACAAACTTTCGCCTTTATAATAGTAGTAGGATATCTTACCTTGTTTAAAGAGCAGAAAAATGCTGTGATTTATTAAATAAAATGTTATTTTCTTTATACAATTTATTTGTCTGTTCTGTCTCTGATGCTTTAAGCTAATCATCAATAAATAGCAAATCTCTTACTGACGGACAATTGGTCTGTCAAAATTCACCTTTGCAGAGTCAAAACATATTGAAAAAGTTTTAATCTTGATTTATAAATTTGAACGAGCATTTAGCGCTCTCTGGTTTCTGCTTTTCATCTTACTGGGCGTAGGCCTTTTTTGAGACAAAGAGACAAATCTATCATACTGGGCAAGCTCGTCTCAGAAGGTAAAATGGGTGAACAAAATCCAAAGTATAACTCTGAAAATGTAGACACAGAAATAAGTTTCTCACGCACGAGTTTTCAGTATTTGAGACGTAAAGTAAACTGGAACTTTGACAATTTCAAATTGGCAATTTTCAAAGAAAAAATTAGTTCCAAAGACGCTGTTGAAAAGACGCTGTAAAGTAAAAGAGTGGAAACTCGTGCTAAGGGTACTGAAGACATTGCAAAATTATGCTTTCCTAACAAATAAAAAGCCAAAGAAAAATCACTCCACATCGTAACATCAAAATGGACTCACCTACCCACACGTCCTATCTAAAAAAACAAAACACAACTGCCATCAACTTCTATGGATATTACAACACTTCGATACACCATCTCATTCGAGACGACATCACTAAATTACAATTTCAAGGGCCGTTTTGGGAACAAAAAACATTTATATCAATGGTAGGCCGGTTCTAAATTTTACTAGTCATTGACAGGCCGTAAGAGGCGGGGCTAGGTCTCAAGAGACTCGTTTTGCTATAGATGCGGAGTAAGTAGATAAGAAAGAGGAGAGACCCCCGGACTTGGTACAGCAGTCGAGGAGATCTGTGGAGCGGATAGTTAGGAAATAATGTTGTGGCAATGGCGATTTTCTGTGAGATTTTTTGCAGTCAGACTGCAGATTTTTATGTTTTCGGAACGTTTTTTTTTCGTGGTAAAATCATCAAAGAGTCTTCCCACTTGAAGCGGGACGAGAGCGACTGTCAGAGAGAGACGTAATGAGACAATTTCGCGACCCATGAGACAGTCCCGCGACCCCAAGACAGTCTTGCGACCCAATCATCATCATCATCAGCCGGAAGACGTCTATTGCCGAACAACAATTCGGCACTTGCATCCATCGGTTGCCCGCGACGCTTACGATGTCGTCGGTCCACCTAGTGGGAGGCCTGCCTACGCTGCGTTTTCCGGTCCGTGGTCGCCACTCGAGAACTTTTCTTCCCCATCAGTTGTCAGACAGTCTTGCGACACCGTGTTTTTAGATCCTTGGGTTGTAAAGTGAGCTACCTAATATCACTTTTTTATTCTATTGCTTCAGCAATGAATAAAATATTCCATGTTACGAATTTGAACTGAAAGAATATAATGGTTTTCAGTCAGTCCATTCCAAAAATAATCCCTTACAAAGAAGGCACAAAGCTTAGACCACCACGCTTGATTTCCAAATAATTATTGCAGTACGAATATCGATTTTCAATACTCCAAAGTACCTCTCAACTCTATATACATTTCTGGGAGGGTCAAAGGTAAAGTTTTCGGCCGGTGGCCGCAAGGGACGGCTCGGGGTCGAACCCGGGATAAAACTCCGGGTAATTCTCACGTGCTACCCTCGTATTTGTCAGTTCAAGACGAACGGTCTGTTTGTATGTCTCATTATAGTAATGTGTTTTATGCAGCGTTTATTGGTTTTCTGTTTTCAAAGGAATGAGGAAGTTTTTTTTCTTCAGATATACGGACCTAATCAGCACAAATTCATAGCCATAACATGGCTTATAAACTTATTGAATCATATTATGATTCAATAAGTTTCAACTTAAATGATAAACTAGTTTACTTAGGCTATTAAACGCAGTATCATATGCAGTGACTATGCTTATCTGTTTGTCTGTAAGTACAAAATGTAATACTTTTTGTCTTTTTAAATAAAATTCTTCCTAAAACATACTTCACTTTGATAGGCTCGATTATAAGACCTATAGAGTCTTTAAGTGGAAACTATTGCCATTAAATGGATAGCAATGATAAACAGTCAATTTCGAGGTTACATAATTTATAATAGGTATGTGTTACCACTCAAAAACACGAAATTAAATTATTTCTCTCACTAAAAAAAAAACAAGCTTATTTGGTTGATCCTGTTTTTATTCCTTACGAGGTATACTTCAAAAGTAAAACAGCGAATACTATGAAAGTTACAGCTAATTACATGTATTAATTATCCAACCGTCTTCCTTCCTATCCTACTAATATTATAAACATGAAAGTTTGTTTTGATTGATAGATGTTTGTTACTCTTTCACGCAAAAACTACTTGACAGATTTGGACGAAATTTGGTACACAGATAGAAAATAACCTGCATTAACACATAAGATAATGTTTTTCCCAATTTTTTGTTCCGTAGCGAGTGAAACCGCTGGCAACAGCCAGTAATATATAAGTTACAAATAAATTTTCATCATAAAATGTAATGAATAACAAGTCGAGCAGATATTTGCTGTTTATGATTCTCCGAGAAAGCATATGGAGACTTGATAGAATGTAGGCGTTGAACTAAGTATTGGCGTTCGTTAATAAATGGGTACGTGTCGCATATTTGAATAGAAATAAGCAGATACACGTGTTCCACGTGGAGCGTTAGCTTAGGTTTGTATTGAAGGTTCATCAGTTTAAAGCTAGTGAAGCTTTTATCACGAAGAATTATTGTGTTCCTCAGTTTATGACTTGTGGAGTTCACTTATTAGTAGTAGTGAAGTTAGTTGATCAGTAGTTAAATTAACCATTGTATTTGTTATATCCTAAAAGAAATTTACTTTTTTTAAATGTATGTGATTTTAACAATTGTAGCTTTAGAACTATTGATCAAACATAATTTTTGGCCCTTCATATTTCACTTTTCGTAAGATATTATAACGGCATTCGGCTGTTTCCGATTAAAAGCTAAACCCAAAATAATTTGAAAAGGCTTGTTAAATGACGAAGAATCAGTTCTTAACATGTTTTGAATATCAATCACTAAATACCTTCCTGTTCCTTCAGTTTTTTTTTTCAGTTTGCGTTTTAGGTCCGTGGCACTGAAAATCAGTGAAAAAGTGTGCTTCACGCTAAATGCTTCACAGCTTCTTAAAGAACGATTTTTTGATCACGTCTCTTACAACTTTTTAGACTTAAGTATCCAATAAATGTTTATGAATTATTGTTAATATGGGTTCAAAAGTATAAAAAGCTCTCAAGTCTTGACTAGACTATTTTTCTACTAGACGGTTTTTCTAAACATCATCCAATATACAGAAAATAGGACTAAAGTCCAAAAACTATTTTAACAACGACCTTTTCTCACTAATCCCGACCAAACTTAACCCTCCGAAAAACGTTACAAATGTCAAGCTTTAAAACAACACTGATACCTACGTAAGGCAAGCGTGCATACATCGCTCAAATATTTACGTTGACTTAGGTTAACCCTTGCGCAGCGGCCTCCGTCCATCAGGCCCCGTGGCCTCGCGGGACCGGCCAGGTAACCGACATAGCAGTACGAAGTTTAGATAGGTTACTTTGTACCGATTTTGTTTCGAGAAAATTGGAGAGTGTTTGAAGTTGTTGTGGTTCTACTGCTTCAATTGATTGTAATTGAAATTGTGTTTAATTTTACTGGGGAACGTAATTTGCTTTCGAATTTTAGCGTTATAGCTGAGTCCACTTTTTAACCGACTTCCAAAAGGAGGAGGTTCTAAATTCAGATGTTTGAATTTTTTTTTATCATGTTATCTATTTAGAGTATTTACATAAAGGCACTATTCAACATTAATTTATTAAATCCTTGTTACAGATGAAAAGCTGATGGCACCAAATGATGCATATCAAATAATTAATGATCAAACATGAAAATAACCGGAATGAAATTTCCAAAGCAAACATTATTGGTGGGTACGGTCTAAGTGATATTTTAATTTCTAATAGAGTGCAGAATGGACGATGCTGTTGTGATTAGCCCCAAAAGAGTTGGCGAGATGACCTGGACGCACAATATATGACCGGTTAGGTATTACTTGGGAATATATGAGACAAGCTTTTGCCAAGCAGTGGGACATTAATCCCTAAAATAATTTAGTGCATATTTGTTGAGTGATTGTTTCTATGCATTGTACTGTCCAATTTGTGGTAAGAAAAAGTCAGGCTAAAGTCAAACAAAAACTTTTAACATAAAAGTTTTCCTCCTCTACGCTTCTCAAGTCTACGCAGTCCGAAGCGAGGGTCATCCCTACAACCCGCAATAAAATATGCGCCGCAGGACCGTAGGATGTAAAAATGTTGTTTTTAAGGCTCTCCTCAATAATGTATCCTTTAGGAAACGTTAAGTGCTGCTTACCTTTACCTATGTATGTTTATAGGCAGACCCGAGCATCTCTTTTATAAGTAATGCTCTTCTTTATTGTATTATAAAATTTTTAATAGTGTACCGTAATTTTTCGTTGGTATGGTCATTTGGGATGGTCGTAAGTGGATTATGGGGGGCTATTAATATGACTTTTTATGCTGCAAAGATACTTCGAATTTTCTTTGGCTTTTTATGTGAGATGGTATGATATTTTCTTATTAAAAGAATTTCAATATTTAAGATGCGTAGTAAGAGGTGTAGTTTTAGCAGTTTTCGTGGCCACAGACGGGAGCAAAAGGATATAAGGCCAAAGATTAACTTTTTCTTGATGGCCCTAAAAAATGTCTACGTAACAAAGGACACATCAGTCCATACGACCGACATCAACCCTAAATCGCGCGTAAAATAGGTTTAGAGGCACAAATAAACCCGGCCAAAAATACATGTGCCGTTCAGCGTAACTCAGTGAACTATCGGTTAACATTCACTATCAATAAAGTACGAGCCGATGGGCAAAGGGCGTCGGTGATCGATGGAACTTCTAATTTATACCCAAAACCCTAAGGCCGTATCGATTACACCCGCTAACTTTGCCGGGCCCGATGTACCGAGCCGCGTTGCTTTTTGCAAAATTTGCCCGTTGTCTCTTGAGGGTTAAGTTCGCGTATTACTTGATAGTTTGTGAATTAAATTTTTAGACGCGTGGGAATGATTTAATGGATGTGTCTTTGATATATTTTGACGTGATTACTTCTTCAATATGTCTATTCCACTAAGTTTGACACAGTCCGTTTTAATATTAATATTAATCTTGGATTATGAACTAACTATTAAAAAATCTAACTAAACTATTAAAATATCGAACTTTTTTCATAAAAAGTGCATATAATCAGGATTGACAAGTCAAACAGCAAAAAATCTAGAAGAAACAATTCTTTTTATAAAGAAGGCTGTTAACAGCTAGAAAGAAAGAAAGAAAGAAAATTGTGTTTATTGGCACAAACTTAAAACTAAACAATACAAATAATGTTATAAAGACAGAGTACATAGTAAAAATAGATTAAATAAAAACTTAACAAATTAATGCCAAAGGGCCTCAGCTCAGCATATGCCAGTGGCAACACAAAAATTACCAGTATGGGCATGCTAAATAGGTCCTTACTGCTATGATGTAAGACTACTTATAAAATCACCATAATTACCTAAATAGCAAGGGTGAATACTCCTTACACGTGGTGCTTAGCTAGAAAAGGTAACCTCCAAAAACATGATCTTCAGAACAATTTAGATAATTTCCCCATGTTTACGATACATTACCAAATTAATATATTCCTCGGCCTTTGCCGATCGATCTCGAATATCTCTAGGCGCACGTTCAGCTAAAATTATTTACACTTCAACGGTTTCAAGGATCGTAATATGAAACTTTATTAAAGGGTTATCGCTTTCTATGTTACTTCGGTAATCTGTTCACCTGTGTAGCTATCTATAAAGTAAAATATGTGCCACGTTAGGTTTCTATGAACAGGCGTAGTAAGGCCTCGTATAAGTAGGCCTGATGGCCTGGTAAAGCCTGGTGGAGGCCTTTGGATGCGAAATACGTGGGACTCATCGACATGGTGACGTTTGGGAAGGCTTTTTTCTGCTAGACGACGTTTTTCCGCTTAATAATAATACAATTTATCTTTTAGGTTTTGCCTGAAAAACCTAACTTAACAATTTATGTAAGTTAAAACACAACATACCCAAACAAATCTGGTGCTGCCATAACGTTGTGCAAACAATGATGCAGTTGAGTTACTGTGACCCTGGAACATAAATGGCAATTGAAGAAACACAGAAATTCGTAGAAGAACGAGACTTCTAGAGATAGCATGGGTGATAGCAAAAAGAAAGTGGAAGTGGGCGGGCCATATATGCCGTAGACTGGATGGAAGATGGGGCAGGAAAGTGTTGGAGTGGAGACCACGAACGGGAAAGAGGAATGTAGGGAGACAACCAACTAGGTGGACAGACGATCTTGTTCTCCGGAAGAAACTGGATAGCCATAACAAAAAACCGCCAGAAGTGGAGAGATTTGGAAGAGACCTACACTCAGCATTGGGTGACTAAAGGTTGAAGAAGAAGAAGAAGAAGTAGATTTTAGTCATACGAGTCTAACATTCCACTTCGCTCCTCCTTGAGCGAAAAGGACTTATTTGATGATTTTACGACCAAAAATGAGATTAGAAGCAGTCACCTGCCAGGTCATAGGTGTTACTAGACGTTAGGTTTTATCATTGTAATAAATAACGTCAAAAGGAGTAAAGTCTTAGATATTACCTTTTGGACCTTATTAAAAAGAAAGCCTATCGATATACGACTTTCTTCAGGAAAATCTCATATAAATTATCTGTTAATTAAAAACACCCACCCACAAACATACTACAAGTACTCCAAAATCAAGATACCCCATTAAACAATCAGTAATACACCTCCCATCCATTATTCACGAAGTTTCAGTAAGTATACCGATAGCTAAGGTACTTAAATGTAAGCAATTACTGAAGGTAGATAATCCTGGAAGCTTTGACCCTCGGGATGACCTTTGCTTAACGAACTATGTATTATCTGATGATGCTGCGATGGCAGGATTTGTGTTTAGTGATCTTAAACTATTCAAGTTCATATAATATTTATGATAGGGAAGTTTCTAGAATTTTGAAAATCCGTTTGCATTAAAAGTTCAGATGGAGCTATCTATTCTCATCATTACAAAGATCATAGAAACGTTATATTTTTGGAGTAAAGTTACTTTTATATAAACATCTTCAATCTTTAGCTTTGTTGTGAATAGGCCTCTTCCAAATCTTAAAATCTTTAGTGGTTTTGAGCTCAGGATGTGCAGTTTCTTCCGGCCACATTTATGATAATTATCGTCTGTTTTTGATCTATTGACGATCTAATTGAGATTTACTAACATTGTCATGATTTGTGACCAGTTAGAATAGAAGCTTTGTTTTTTTTTAGAACGTTAATGTAGTTTTTTGACTATAAATTCGGGGCATCCTCAGGAGATAATCATATCTCCTGAGGATGCCCGGGGAGGAGCAGAAAAGTGTCGAGTATAATAAAATCCATGGCATGATTTTCTATTTCTTACGCTTGTGCATATGCAATGAGGACATGATTGCATATGGAATCTGAACAGAAAGTACTAGGAGAACAGGATCAAAATTTTTTTTCGAGGGAAATAATTTTTTTGGCGAACTTACAACAACCAAATACATAATTATTACAATTGACAGAATACTATTTTTTTGTCTCATAGTATACTGTATCACTGAATACTAGTTTTTCGTCGGACAATCAAATACACCAATAACTAAATGATTAAATCAAGTCAGCAGGTGATCTCAAAAATTACCTCAACATCAAAACTTGAATGTCTAAAATACAAAAACAGAAGTCAGATTGGATCAAATACAGCTGATCGAATGAAGGTGGGTCATCCACTGGGGAAGATCTGAGACGCGATACACGATTAATTAGGGAATAGGGGATACGAGTAGTGGTCGACGATGCAAAGGGTACTGGCGACGACAAATGGCAAAGAACATTTTTTTTATACGAAGTTGAATTTGAATAGAGAACTTATTAAAATTAGCGAAACATACGCTTTGTAATTTAGTGTTTAGTAAGTATGTAGATGATAGCCAAGTTACAGTATGTTAAGTTTGGTGTGGGTGTGAAGGCTGAGCGATCAAACTTTCGGTGGTGGTAGGTTTCACCAGGGCCATCTGGTTGCGACCTACATCCTGTCGGAGTCCAGCAACCCAAACATTTTTTACTGCGTTCCATCGTTGCGCAAAAGTGTCGAGTTTTTTCAGGGTGAGCTTGGTCTTATTCCATTCTATTTAAGGTTAGCGCAACACGTAACCCAATGCCTTTCTCTCCAAACACCACGAAATTAATAACTTCTTCAGTATTCTTTCATATAACTTCTCACATAATCTATTCATCTTTTCTTACCTATCAACTAACTTTACAAATTATAAGTTTACCGAAAACTATCCATAATCTTAGTAAATCCGAAACTAAGCCTCTCATAGCTTAGTTCCAAACACTTTCCCGACCGCCTGTACCGACTAGGATGGTAGTCGTCCAGTGGTTGTGTAACTGAATTACCTATCATTTTGATTGAACGTTTGAGAGCCTCTGGAGGCCCTATTAGATCCTACCTCTATTTACCAGACGTGTTATACATGGAGAGACACTTTTACATAGTTAGCGCTGATTTGTAACTCATTATTTGATTATTTTTGCTTTGATTGAGTGGCGGGCATTCTGTCTGTGATAGTTTATTTCAAAGTGCACAATTGTTGAAACTATTTTTAATACAATCTTTGGATGCATTTGACTTAGAGGGAGATCTTATATTATCTGCTAATGTTCTTAGAAAAATGTTAATAAAATTCGTTTCTGTTATTACTTTTATTAGTTTGTTTTTGTTGAGAATAAAATACCAGAGCGGACATTTGGCACACTTCTTTATAAGTCGTTTCTTGCTCTTATGCTGTCTTTAAAGGATCGACATAATACGCTGTGATTAGCGTGGTATTTTTTGACAATGCAGTACTGTATACATTTTATTTTTTTTAATTTTTCAATCATTATATTATTATCATTGATAAAAAACATCTTGAGAATTATCTTGAAATGATTTTTTTTTAAGGTCTTTCCTTTTCTGCCCCTGACTCAGTTTTATTTTCAAACAGTACAAGGAAATAACATTCCAAATTCTCAAACCAATTTTCCTAAAAAAAAAAAACAAATACACAATATCTAGTTATACAATAAAAGGCAGGTATTACGTACAATACAATATACAAATGTATCGCTAAAATAAGGGTCTTGGGGCACAATACATGTCTTAAACAAATATAAGAAGGCTGTGGCCGGTGACCTTTGTCCCTTTTGTGTCTGTGTGTGTAAGGGACGGACTGTGGGGACACACTCACACAGAGAAAACGCTTGTATTTGCAAATGTGACCCTGTAGAGTAGTGAGCGACTAGATACGGACATATTTTCTAATTATTTCGTAATTGTGTCTTTCTTATTGTGTGGGTTTTGAAGATCAACTGATTCTTTTGAGAGACTTGTAATCTGTAGTACATACTACAGAAGATAATTATTTTTTTTTTGACAAAAAGTAAAACGTAAACAATAAATATTTCGATTTGAAAACTTACTCTTTTATTGTTGCAAGAGATTGAGAAACCGGTTTCAAATAAAATGATACCCGGGGTCTAAAAAAGGCCACTGTATCAGAATCTATGAGTTGCGATGTCAATCAAAAGATACTAAATAAAGCAAATAGTATTATGATTATGCTAGTGCGGTCTCTTAAGAAGACTAGTGTTTTTAGACAAACACTAAAAACTGACTAACAGTGTCGTGTAAGGCTTAACATTTCTGAGTATCTTGAGTACTTGGCGTAACAGTTTATCACTGTGTAGCGGTCCTATTGCTTGGTAGGTTTATTTTTATTTGTCTTGTTTCTCTGATCAAATATAGATCAGATATACAAAGACGATTATAATTCAGGTGTTCTAGAAACAGTTACACAAAAGTCATCATCATCAGAATATTAATGTTCCCACTGCTGAGACACAAGTCTTCTCTCTGTGAGAGGGAGTGGGCCATATTCCACCACGCGGGCCTAGTACGGATTGGTGGATGACACTTGTCTTCGAATTTTTGGTTCTAGGACATTCCGGTTTCCTCACGATGGTTTCCTTCACCGTTTTGAGAGCAGACACAAAAGTATTAGGGGATTAATGTTTTATTGCGGCCTATTTTTAATTACAGCTATAATATGACTCTTTAAATTTTTTAAGAAACGTTGCACACCAAACAAAGGAACTCACATACACAAACACTCAGACCCGGAACAAATACTTTTTAGACCAAGCAGTAATTAATTCTATTCAAAAATCGAAATCGCGTGGCGATAAAAATGTGCGTGGATTCTTTTTTCTGTGTGTTGTAATAAGCGTGTTTTTACTGCAAAGAGAGATACTTTCAAGCAACGTAAGAATTGTCTTCAATGTGTCTTCAAATATCAACAATTTTCTCTATCTACGAGTGTACGAACCCTGTGCCCTAAGCCCGTTAGGCCGGGCCACCTTCCGATACAATAACAGGCCGCGGACCCTTTCTTCTGGCAGGCCCGCTTATAAATTGCGGTGTCCGACTGTGCCGACTGTTTGTAGCCAATATTGCACTGCTTGTTTGCTTTCCATCGATTTGGGAGAGGGATGGACTGAGGAGGTAATGGGATTATGTTGAACTGATATGTACTCGTAGGTGTGTGAAATGAACAAGATTTTACAAGGATACTGTTAAGATTGAACTCGAGGCTAAATAATTACAGCCGCACAAGCCGATCTTTCGGGTTACGCCGCGCTTGCCGAGGTTGGTCTGTGGATGAGTGACCATCATATCATAGCGAGTTTCCTCCGTGCCTCGGAAAGCACGTAAAGCCGTTGATCCCGGCTGTCATTTGTAGATCTTTACTGACAGTCGTTACTGTTAGAAGCTCTAAAGTCTGGCAACCAGTCGTACCATGGGGTATCGTATTACCCAGTTACTGGGTTGTGGAGGTCCGACAGGCAGTCGCTCTATGTAAAATACTGATATTCAGCTGCATCTGGTTCGACTGGAAGCCGACCCCAATATAGTTGGGAAAAGGCTAGGCAGATGATGACTGTTAAGATTGAACTAGTACTGATAAAGGTTATATACCTAGTCATTATATTTCCTTTGCCGTCTGGCAGTTAGCCAGTAGTCGGTTTTATACCGCATCAAACTTTTTAATTATTCATGATTTTATCGTGAAAACTGTTCTCACGTGGTTATTAGAATACGAAAAATCATATTTTGTTCTCGGTCTCTATTTATTATAGTTGTATTTTGAGAAGCAAAACTTTGGTTTTAATTAGTTTTTAAAGAACTTAAACTAAAAAACTATACATGGCGTTTTCTTTTTCCAACGATTTTATTCTCTTTTGATACCCTTTTTCTGATTGTGCAATGAAAAAAACGTACGTCATAAAAAACTAATTTCACACACTACATAGTTGTTTATATTTAGGAACACCAATCTCAAAAATAATAGAAGAAGGAATTTTTAGATAACATAATTTTGGGTCTAATTTCATTATGGCAATTTTTTTCTGAGTTCTTTGCAAATTTACCATACCAACATGGCTCCTGTTCGATCAAGCATATTATATACCTGCATGGAAACTGAAAATTCCACACAAGTTATATTCTGAATTCCGCAGCTCATCCATCGGAATTCTGAAAACGCTTGCTTGAAGTTTAGCTGAAGATATTACCTGAATTTTTCAGGAAACTTGACGCTGACCGTACAATATTTGCTTGACAAATTCCAATTGCTTTCTTGTTTTTGATATTGTCACGTTAGTTGGTTTGGCAAAATATAAGTGTAGGGATTCTAAAAATTATACAAAGCAACAGTTTTATTAGGACTAACTGAAAAGTTACTTTTTTTTGCTTTTGTATAAAAATATTTATTTTAAATAATAGATGATGGATAGACATATGAAACCAGAATTTAATTATGAAAGTAATATCTCCTAGTTTAAATATGTAATTGAAAATCAATTACTTCAACAATCTATTCCTCACATAATGGTATTGCGCTATTAAACGCTTGTAAGTACGTACATTTAGTGCTTATACGACATGTCCCATCTTGTAAGAAACAATATAGCGGCCAGTCAAATATAAATTTGACGGGCCTGTTGGTCTAGTGATTAGTGACCCTGACTGCTATGCCGGAGGTCGTGGGTTCGATTCCCACCCAGGACAAATGTTTGTGTGATTGTGTGTGATGAGCACGATAATTTTTTCTGTGTCTGGGTGTAATGTATCTAAAATATTTATGAATTTAGAAATATATAAGTATGTTTATCAGTTGTCTAGTACCCATAACACAAGCTCTGCTTAGCTTGGTACCAGATGGCGTTGTGTGATAGTTGTAGAATAATAATTATATATTCTTAATAGATATTATTACCATACATTTAACTAAATAACATCAAAGGTAGAAATTAATAAACATTACAATGTTTCCAAAACATATTGAAATACCGTAACTTGCAGTATTTCCTGCGATAGCAATAAAAACCGTACCTCGCGTGTTATTTACTCGACCCATACTCGACCGGGCCCGGGGACCCAAGCCTTTTTCATTTCCTGAAACATGGATGTTTCCTTGTAATGGACATAGGTTATTGGTTTATGAAATTTAATAGGTTCTTGATAAACAACGACGATATAATACTAGACTCGTAATAACAGGCGACCGATGTCTGCCAACACATTAGGCAAAAAAGTCTTATATTCGTCTCATTTCGACCAATCCTGTGAGCCGTAAACATACGTTGAGACAGCACAGACCTTGAGTTAGCCAATCACAACGCAGTACCCCGTCCCCCTCGCTTACGTAGTACCTCAGCAACTTGGCAGAATAGTTTGTGTTCTTTAGATCGTGCATGCGGCGTCTAGTATTATATCGTCGTTGTTGATAAATATGTAATTAAAACTGTTAAATCTTACTTCTTACAATATTTTACATGAGGATGTCTTACAAAATCTACTGAATTAGGTTTGTATGATATTTGGCAGACTAGTTTAAAAGCTAGATTACCACGGTATTACATTGCCTTATTTTTTAGCGTGGTAAAATCATCAAATGAGTCCTCCCACCCCGTGCAGGGAGGTAGGGACTGTCAGACTTGTGCTAACTAAAATCTACGGTGTCCTTCAATAGCCCTTTATGTTCCGGGGTCACGGTGATGCAATAAGTCCCGCGACAGTATTACATCGCCTTTGGCATGATTTTAGAGTCACTGGAAATAGCAATAATCTGATGTGATTAGCAAGGTTTATTAATGTCACAGAGTAAGAATGTTTTTTAAACTAACCGATTCATAGATCTATTATTATAAATTATTTAAAGCAGCTATAAATTATCTTAAATCTTTTCAAATTAATGACAATCGAGAATTCGTCAAGTAGGTATTCCTTTTCTCAATTAAAATCATAAATTCGTCATTACGTCATCTTCCAAACGTTTACGTCACAGTTTCAAACCGCCTCAGTAGGAATACAAACAACTAGGCGAATAAGTTAACTAATTTAATCCTACCGAAAAGCTTTGCGATATCTGTGCCTAATGTATGCACAGCGGATATACCCCTTCGAGCCTCGTACTGACTTGCTAGTGAACTTGAATAGTTACTTTCTTACTCCTCCACTGTACTTTCTTACTCGACTATACTTCAATTAATTGTGAAGTCTGCCTTTCAATGATCTAATTGAAATAAATAAATAGTTTAATTCTGACTCACAATGGTCAATGGATATAGGAGGTTGTAGATCAAACGATTTTTTTAAGTTTTTTCTTTTTATTTCGCCAATAAATTCGTTTCAATGCAAAATGTACTTCATAATTAGTTAATTTGTCTTTTTTTTTGTTTAATTTATAAAACAAGACATTGCATGGCAGCTTCATTAAAACTTACACATAACTACATAAAATAATATTCCTTACTTGTTACACCAAAACTTGGGCTTAAAACTACGCTACTCGCCCGAACTACTCTCCCGCCGTTCAAACACAGCACAGACCGGCCCTTGCGGGCAGTACTCCCTAGCTGTGGGCAGTACACCCTCAAAACAACCTTGAATAGCAAAAAACATTATAACTACCCTTCTGCTACAACCGAAAACCAACCCTAAGTTTGAAGATATAGGGTAGATTTTTCTCCGTGTCGTGTTTTGTGGGCAGTAGATACAGGGGGCCCGACAGATCGACCCATGGCTACTATACAACGATTGTGTAGTTTTGATTTCTATTTCGTATGTTTAACTTCGAAATATTTGCTGAATTTCGGTTATTGGGTAGCTCCTTTATGAATTTAGTATGAGAGTAAGTTGAAACTTGAATTAAGTATGGACTGGTTTGTTTTTAAAGGTATCGAGGTTAAATGTTTGTTGGTTATGTAAACATTTAGTTTATATAGTTTATGTTTGCAGAGTTTGTAACGTTATCAAAGTTTGAGTTTTATGTTGTTTTTCAGTAATGTGTGTATTCATTTTGTTATTGTTACATGTTAAATTATAAACCTATTTTACTATAATAATGCCTCACAGGTATACTTCAACTCTACCTGTATTATTAATTGAGTATTGTCGCCAGAAACAGTAACTATTTCTTTAATTGCTAAATTAATGTCAAGCTGTTTGTAACTTCATTTATATTATAATATTTATTTATTTATTTCTGAGTTTACATAAGGTACTGCATTCAAGAATTTAACCTTGAACAGTTTTACATAATTATACCCTTGCCGCTATTACAATATTAAAATTAATTACAAAGCCAAATTGATACATAGCTTCACCTGCTTTCTACGTTTTATAAGTGCCCTCATTGGGCCTATGTGAAATGAAAACATTTGATTTTGATTTTTCTGAATTCACATTAGATTTATATTTCGTCTGTAAAAAACTTTCCTAAAAATACTTAAACTGAATATGCCTAGACAACACAAAGTTCTCGACACATTTCATTATTACACTTGCATGAAACTAGAAATTGCTTTGTATTTCACCCTTTTTTCTAAAACTGACAGTGACAGTGTTTACACGTAGCCAGTAGCTTGAAGAAATGCCCCCTCACGTGTTCACGTTAACTTGGATACATTTTTTGGACTTGGCACAGGTTAGAAGAAACATTGTTCGTTTAGTTTTCTCTTCAAAAGTTTAAAAGAGGAACAAAATAATTTAGAACAAGGAATATTTAAAAATACCTGCTTTAAATAAAAGATACTGCATACAGAAAAATGATTAATATGAAATGAAAACTAATATTATATTATCATTTTCTAGCTCTTTATTTAAATAATATCAGCGAATGTATAATGTAAATAATAAAATCTGTTCACCATAAGTATAAAGTGTTCGATATCCATCTGATTTATAGGCCCCATGGATAACAAAATATTGAAACATTTCCTTGTTAACTAAATTATAAACAATGATTACAATGTTGTCGCCAGACTGCCTATAGGCAACCGTGACCCTGGAACAAAAAGGGCATTGCTAATCTTCAAAGCCTTATTGCATTATATGACAGAAGTTTAAAACAGTCACTTTCAAATGGACTTTAAGGAAGCAGTCTTTTCAGGAAAAAAAAAAACTTTGTACAACAGAATACAGTTAAAGAAACTCTCCCTGGTGTAGTTGAAAAAGACAATGCGTATAAAACGGTACGTTGAAAAAATAGTGACAGAAACCACTTACCTAGTTCCCGTTTCCCGCTACCGCTTATGACTCCCGCCTCGTCCTGTCGGGCCTCGGGCGCGTCCGTGACAGCGTGACGCGGGTCCGGCGCGGTCCGAAATAGATATTTCGCCGACTGTCGTCTTATTTGTGGCGTGTGGCGTTACCCTTAGAATTATGTTACATGACGCACCGTTTTGGAGGTTTTTTTGTGGTATTTGAATGTGTTTTGGCGTTTTCGGGAAGGCCGTTTGTTTATTTTTCTTTTTGTGAAATTTATGTAAATATTAGTAGTGTAAGTTTTAACGCAATCCGGTTAACTTTTTAATTAGGTAGTTGATCTGAATATTCCACTACAATGAATCATGAAATGAAATGATGTTTTTATTGATGAATATTATACCTATCTGTTTATTTCATCAATTATCACCTATTTTCATAGTGCAAAGCAATGCTTTCAGGATATCTTGAAAGTTTAACCAAAAAGTTTGACACGAAATTATTATTATTTGATTTCCTCATTGTGTTACATTAGTAGCACTTTTCACAGAAGTACTGTTCAGTAGACCAAAACTTACAGATGAAAAAATCAAACTTATGTTGTCCACAAAAGTTTTCCATTTTATTATTTTATTCTAATAAGAACGTATAACAGCGCCATCTATTGTCGAGTAGCATGCAACAAAACTACCATTTATTTTCGTATTGGCTCTATAGAGGGCGCTAGCTTTCTTGATGGAATAGCTCGTGGAAATGTTGTTCGTTCACTATTCGTACTGAACTTTGAATTAAAAATTCGTAATGTAAATGGTGAGGATTCTTATTTCAATAGCTCAAAACTTAAAGGGAAGAAGTTCGTGTGTAGTTTTGTATGCGTCTCTAATTTTTGACACTTTTTTTTCGGTTGTTTCGTCCTGTCCCATAATATCTGTACAAAAGTCATAATTTATCTTTTATCAAGTCATATAAATGTGTCGCAAAACGTGATCAAACTAATTTAAAAGTGACTAAAAATATATGTTTTAAATGTTTTTAGACAGAAAAAAAAATTAAGAAATTACCTTGTACTCAAAAGTGTAAGATTTCCTCAATGTTGTACACAAAAAAAAAGCAACTACACTACAAAAACTGATTTTAAAGTTTTTCTAAAGTCCTCAAACTATTTCCCATAATTGCTAATTGGACAAAACCTTTACACCATCCTTAAATTCTAATAAAATTCTCATAAGACAACCGCCAACCAGAGTCACCCATTTTTCCCAGACTAAACACGTAAAGTATCAGAAACCTTATTTAAAAGTTAGCAGTGAAAGTAGTCGACGCTGCCGGGTGAAAAATGCAGCAAAGTTGTAACGAAAAGGAAAGTGGAAGACTGCGCGAAGACTTTACAGCTTTTAAACCTTGTTTCAAGCGATTCAAAGTTGATGCAGCCGCTTTTTTGCCAAACTAGGAATTGAATTATTAAATGTTTTTGGCAATTAAGCAGTAAGCGTTGTTTGTTAGTTGGTTGTAGGTTGTGTGTGTTGGTTAAGTTAAATAAGTGTATCTGATAGGTTTGGATGTTTTTAGTTGCTAGATGTTATTGGATTATTTTAGTCTGATTGGAATATCCTGAGTGGTCTAACTTATTATTATTAAACTGGAAAGTGCCTTATTGGCTTATTAGAATTTATGTGAGATTGTGAAATGAGTGAAAAGCGACCTTTTTTGGGTCGGTGTAACGTTCCCCACTATTTTTTTTATACTTATAAACAAGGCTTGTACAATGCATTACATTACAACACGAAATCTGCAACATCGTGCTATTTAATACAAATGTTCCATTTTTTCATTCGGACGCACGAAACCCGAAACAACACGATCAAACAAAAAAAAGAAACACAAACAATATTAAACTTAATAATATTTTCTAAATAGCCACCACGGGCTAGACTTGGCAATTTCCCGCTTAAACTCGTTTATGTGCAGTTAAAATGGGCGTCTCCTTGTACGCCTGGTGGCTGTGGGGTCCATATCCGGTGGCGGACGATTGAGTTACGGATATGATTGATCAACCGCTGCGTGATTGAGGGATTGAGGAGAGATGAGCGTGTTATCGGGTTCAGGAAACGGTGGGTGGCGTGTAGCAATGTTGTGGTCGCCGATTAATAATGTCCGAATAAATTTTTGTTTTTGTATTTTTTGTGAATTTAAAGGAGTGCAAAACGCACATAATACAGGAGAGATCGAATCTCTCCAAAGTTTAAAAAAAAAATGTATGAACTCATTTGATGCAATTCTACCTCAAAAAAGCTATTGATACCTAAGAAATATAAGACAGTAAAATTAAACAAATAATAAAAAATAACTGAGCATTTTATAATCGCACATAATATAATCAACGATTTGATTCGGTAAACAAATTATCGAATCTGTTTTACAATAAAAACTTTTTCTAAAAAAAATGTGACCGCCTTCAAAAACAACCACAAAAAAGGGTGAAATAACCTACAAAATTTTCTTTCGGAAGTCGGTGACTTTTTTTATTAATTTCATTGTCTTTTTTGCCACCGACTTCCGAAAGAAAATTTTGTAGGTTATTTTACCCTTTTTTGTGGTTGTTTTTGAAGGCGGTCACATTTTTTTTAGAAAAAGTTTTTATTTTACTCTTTTTAGTTTAAATATTCAACCAACATTCTTGTCAAATACATAATTTTCTTACATGTCCACTAGAATTTCGTTATCCGTAGCACCGGTAATAACATCGTTAACATCTCTTGCATTCATTCTATCTCAAAAACTACTGAACCGATTTTGATGAAATTTGCAGTATTCCCTAAGTTGAACGATACATAGTACAACAAAAAAAGAATTACTTAAATCGGACTTGTAGTTCCGGAGATATGCGAACACGAACATAATTTTCTTACTTGAGGAGTTGTACCTTCCATCATCAGCTCAGCTACATGAGATGATGATTTCTATACGCAAGTACTTGAATTACTTCATAAGATTTGCGAAAAACTATGTGTCAGCTAATAAAATTTGAGGGTTGCCCTCGATTTCTCCAAGATCCAATCATCAGATCCTAAAATGGTGACAATGGGACCACACGGGAAGCACCAGCTTTCGATTGAAAAAAGAATTATGAAAATCGGTTCACCCAGTCGCAAGTTATGAGGTAACAAACATAAAAAAAAAAAAAAAAAAATACAGTCGAATTGATAACCTCCTCCTTTTTTTGAAGTCGGTTAAAAAGAAACGTGATTGAACAGATAAATGATCTACATACATTACTTCTTCTAGCAGTACTAGACGTTCACTAAATATTTAAATAGATACAATACAAATTAATATAGTATAATTTGTTTTTAGTTTCTGATTTCAGAAAGTTATAGTAAAACCTTAATAAATGTCCAGCTGTAAGTTTTGCATAAGACGCTGGATGCAGGTCGCTTCCAACCGTTATAATTATGTGGAGATCAAAAGAGGAGGCCTATGTTCAGCAGTGGACGTCCTATGGCTGAGATGATGATGATGATGATGAAGTTGTGCATTATATAAGATGAATAAAGGACATTTTACATTTTAACAAATATATCTAAATCAGTAGTAGCTCTTAATTTTGCAATTATATAAAAGTAATAAAGATACGAGTATGTGCCTTTGTATCTGTATTACGATGCCTTACTTCTATTTCAATAAGGAAATTGCCATGAAAGAAAACATTTTTTCTAAGAATATTCCATAATTATATTTCCTCTAAAGAGAACGGATGGCATCAATTACTTGTCCTAGGTGGACGTCCTATTAAACATTTAATAGTAATACTTAGGTTTTTTAAGTTCTACAAAAAAAAAAAGTATTTGGATTTCAACGATGATGTCCGTTAGCCCGGCAACAATAATTTCAATAGACTACATTGAATAGTTATAAATTGGATCTAAAAACAATATATTATTAAAGTTTTGTTTCCTAACTACACAAAAAGTTTCTTTTTTTTTTTTGAGCTTACATAGTATAACAAATATTGTGATAAGCTTAATTCCTAATGTGTTGATGTAAAACAAACAGCATCGACCTAAATTCGATGGAGTAGCATCCGCCTACGCCGTAGCCCGTAGCCGTTTGCTACGAGCCTACGAACTTAGTCATAAGTTGTCGTAGTCAAACAAACCGTCAGTTAGGAAATTGGAAACGCCTATTTTAACTGAATTCTTAAACCGGTTATTGGGGGTGGAACTTATAACCTTGTGTTTGAAAATATTTACAAATGTCATCACAGTTTTGTTAACAGCCCCTTGTTCAGTTTTTTTGGGATTAATTGTTTTTTTTATTTCAAATTTTTCTACTTATAAACTTCTTTTGTTATTTTACAATTAGAACAACAGACTATAATTAAATTAAGGATCTTCTTGTGAACATTATAAATAGCCCTGAATAGATTTCGTCCAATACCCATTTTGTGCTGTATATAGTTTTCGTAGTATGTGCAATTGTGCACTTGCAATTGCAACAATTTGATGTTAAACATTTTATAAATATTAAACGCATTAACGCATGCGTAGCGAATTTCAAAGATTTTCATAGGAAAGAAAAAATCAGTCCAATTTTATTACACAAGAGTGACTTATTTATCATTGAGTACAATAAAAGGATTTCAGCACCGCGTTGAAAGAAGACTATCATTTGGGTTCTCTTATAGAAACCATAGTTTTTTTAGAATCTGTTTGTAAGTTTGTAACTTAATAGGAGCTAGTCATCATCATCTGCCTAGTTTTTTCCCAACTATATTGGGGTCGGCTTATAGTTGAATCAGATACAGCTTCATATCAGTATTTTACATTCAAGCAACTGCCTATCGGGCCTCCACAATCCAGTAACTGGGCTATACGATACTCCATGATTGGTTGTCAGACTTATGAGCTTCTGACAAACAGTAACGAGCGTCAAAGATCTACAGATGACAGCCAGGACCAACGGCTTTACATGCTTTCCGAAGCACGGAGGAAACTTGCTATGACAGATGGTCACCTATCCACAGACCAGCCTTGGTAAGTGCGGCTTAACCCGGAAGATCGTCTTGTGCGGCTGTAATTATTTAGCCCTCATAATAAGAGCTACTCAAATCTTTAAAAACATACGAAACAAAGAGAACAAAACATGCATGCAATTGTGTGCGTCTGTCCATACCGTCCTGGGGTCCTAGAGACGAATTTTCTTTGTAACAAATAAGTAGTGGGTATCTCATTATTCCTGCTCTCTCGCGTGTAAGACTCGCGGTACACTTTCAACTTGACTATTCTGCTGAGAAATATATTTCAACAATGTTTTCGGTAAATTTTCGTTTGTTTTCGAATGTTTTGTTGTTGAATTACTATGTTGTTGCATAATAATAATATCCGCTTGTTTTTATAACTGATTTTTCAATAGTCAGATAACTTTTATCTGAGGAATTAAAATAACGGTTTGACATATTTTCCATAAATAAGCTGTCAAACCGCCAACCGCAAAAAAGGTTATCTGACTATTGAAAAACCAGCCCTAAAAGGTTAGTTGGCAATTTTCTATGAAACTTGACATTACATAAAGAGGTACTATTGAATTATGTTATTTTTGAAAACAGTTGGTTGGTTGGAAATATTAAATTAGTTAAAAGATGCTAATAGAGAAGAATGGGGAAGACCACAAGGTATCTACTAATTTATTCTAAAACTAGGAAATGTTCTGATATTTTATTTGACAGAATTCATCAACATAAGTGTCGAGACTAGTCGGTATCCATTACTTTGGTTATATCATAAAAAATATTTGTATGATCTGCATGTAGTTGTTCCGGTTGTGGGTGTTTGTGTATGTTAGTTTCCATGTTTGTAAACGCACCCACGATACAGGAAGAAATTCCTAGAGCGAGGCAAAGATTAAACGTAAACCAGTAGGTACCATACACATAGAACTATAGATGCAGTTGCGGTATTTAGGGTTTGAAAGTTATTTTAAATGAATTGGACCACGGAACTCTTAAAAGGTGCTGTGGGCCAACTACGTTTAAAGTTTGACAAATGTCCCTAGTACAGACCCATGGTCCAACTTGTTGGATAGAGCAGTTGGACCACTGCCCTGCACTCAAAAAATGGCATACGTTTGTAAAAATTCAGACAAAATATTTTGAATAAGTTATCTGATGGGACTAACGATTTTTTTTCGAATCGCCTTTTCCTATTTTGACATCTATTTCGATAGATCTTCCTCCCTCTTCCACAGACGGTACACCAAAATCAAATATCTTTTATAACTGTCATAGACAAGTAAGTTCATGAACATTCACATACATACAAATGCAAGTTTTACACCCAAAAGTTCGACATTTGTATTGTACCACAGACAATGGTCCTTTCCGTTCTTCAGACGGGGGTGGAGACAAGGACAGGACGATGAGTGAGATGCAAGATAATGGACATTAATGGCGTAGGCTTTGTTAAAAGTAATTCGATAGTTTTGGGATACTTTGCAGTATATAAGGGTGTCTGCAAGCTGTTATTCGGACTTGTAATCTTGGTGTTAGAAGGGGGATGTATGCAAAGGGGGAGTTGGCGTTAATTGAATCGTTTTAATTTTTAGTGCAATATATTTGCATGTGTCATGGCCGATTTTGTAGTTTTAAAGGTCTACGCACATTAAGGTCGTGGATTCGAACCCCGCCAGGCGCATTACTTTGTGTAATTTTTTCATCACGACTGCTCTCAAAACGGTGAAGGAAAACATCGTGAGGAAACCGGCATGTCCGAGAACCAAAAATTCGAAGACATGTGACATCTGCCAACCCGCACTGGTGGTGGTTTATGGCAAACTCCCTCTTACAAGAGAGGAGGCCTGTGTCCCAGCAGTGGCAATATTATATGCTGGTGATGATGATGATGATGATGATGCACATTAAGAAATCGTCCTTGCATCAGCTGGAGCTGTTTGGAAATCCGTATTTAAACAATATTGCGTCCTCGTCTAACATCGTCATCATATCGTGTGTAAGAAAGCACGAAAGGTGTTTAAAATTAAAAAAAAAATTACCTACATGTTGTATTCCATTCAGTTTTTTTACCGCTATTTCTACACAAGCCCTTTTCACCCATCAGTAATAATATTTAAATAAAAAAAAATGCTGATAAATTATTATTAGAAAATAAATTCATAAGACACTCATAATCCCAACAAATAAAATCATTACAAGAAGCTGCATAAAGGTACACCCACACTACGTAATACTATAAATAGTCCTGTCTCGACATGATTAATGTAGGGTGTGCGCATGATGGAGGTGTTATGCGAACATAATTTTATACCCGTTGAAGAAAACTTGAGTGATGGAGGCAACCCTACGCTGGTCTGCTTCTTATGAGTGTGTTGTTATAATTAATTTCGTTAGGAAGATATTAATATTTTTTCTTTAAACTTACATGAAAGTTTGGCGTATACGGGCAAACTGTCTCGTACTGATTACGTTTTAATTTGTTTAAAAAATATTCTACTTTTTTGATTACCTTGCTTATGATAAATTAATTGACCATCATTTTAAGGTATGTTACAGTTAAAAAACCTAATATATTTTTAGCGATTCTACACTCTTCTTCGTCGTGTCGATGATTCCTTAGGTTTAAATGAGCTTCGACCAAAACTCTGACGCATTTACGGCATTGGTGGTGGCCTCGGGCAGGCTTTATCAAGCTTATAAGCAATGTAATTTAGAAATGCTATATAGTTTGACTGCTTAAGGCCCTTGGTGTTAATGAAGGCGTCCTTACAACAGAGACTTCACTTTTGCACATCAATCGCTCACAACATCGTTAGCCAAAAACCTATCACCACATAACTCCAGTAGTATAGTTACAGCACAATCACCGACAATACATAAAAGCGTCACATAAGTGCGGATTAATTAACAAAAAGCCCCCTTCAGATTGCGGGAGGGGGCGGGCGTTCCGGCCGCTCAATGATTAACGACCGACCGTTCCGGCCGCGTATCGCATGATTAATACGTAACTACGCATTGTGCGTTTGTTCGCGTATGTGTGGTGTGGGCGTACCTTTATGTGTTTGGGTGAAAAATGTGGTGTTATGTGCTAGGATTTGCTGTCGTTAATTTGTGGGTAGACCACGAAGGAGATGGCGAGATAAACTGGTTACCTTCTTTGCGGATTTGAAAGTAGCGCATTATTGCGACCGTTGAAAGAAAGGGATGGATGCCTATGCCAGCCAGCGGGAGCAAAAAGGTTCGCTTAAAAAAACAGTAATGTGACAATGAAGTTCTTAATACAAGAATTTATAACTTGGCTCTGATTCCAAGAAGAATTTTCGGGCAGCCTACTTCCATTCACATGCTGGTTCTTGATAGAATCGAGCTATGGCTATACTGAGATTGGTCATTTCCATATAGAACTCCAGTTATTATTATTAGATCCTCCTGTTAGTAGATGTGACTCTGTACAATCTTCATGGTAATGTATTTTAAAAGAATGTAATGGTAACCAGTTTACCGGACAATTTGGCAACGGTCAGTAGCGCGGAGTACCGCCAGTACGTATGCCATGTTGTATCCGCCCGTCCGTGCGTACGAATAGTGTTGAGTAATCGCATATAATCTGATTCAATAATAATCAAAAGCTCGTTTACAAGTAAGCAAAACAAAAAAATCTTGAGCAAAACAACCACTTGGCCATATTAAAATGAAGTATGCACAATATAGATATATAATAAGCCTGATCAAACTAAACTTTGATAATATTCCAGGAAATTCCAATATGAAAGGGTACTTCAATAATGACGTAAGCATACCTTAAAGGTCATATTTATGCGCAAATAGAAAGTTTACTGTACACAATCGAGGTTCTCTTCCGATAGTTCCTTATTGTGAAGTGCGTAGGAGATTAGATAGATACTGTGGGGGTGAAATAGATACGAATATTTTACGAAAATTAAGGAAAAATGGGGCCAATATACTTTCTTTGCTCCTAGTCATTATTATCGACGCTAATTGATCCGGTTTTCCCGTTTGCAAAATTCCTTTTTTTCCAGGAAAGCGGATGTTAGGTTTTTAACCGCACGTGTAGAGACACGCGTGTAAGTACTTTGCATGGACTTTTTGTGTGGTATTGAGTTACTGACGCTTTCTGCGGCCAGATCAGGGAACTGGTGGCATCGTGCAACCCGTTGAATAAAACTAGACGTGTGCGGCTTAATGTGAAAAAAAACAAACTCCTATGTACCTAATCTAGGTTCACTGATGTATTACATTGCACAATTTTTGCAAAGGTTATGAACTATAAATAGACAGTGATTAGAAAGCTGGTGGTAGTTTTAGTTTGATTTTCCATGAGCAAGAGTCATGGAAAAATCAATCACAGCATCACTCTTACAAAATAACCAATCATTCTCATCTATTACATATTTCAACGTTTGTTTACTGTGCATCCTTTAATTCGAAAGCTCGTCATTAATCTGAGATTCATAAAACTTTCTAACTATATCACTTTTAAATTTTAAACAGGCTTTTACATTAATCAGCGCACTCAAAAAACAGGCATCATTCCTATTCTAAGTCAACAAAAAAAAAAATTGGTTGTCCGTAAAGTCGGTTTACTGACGACAGTTAAACGTGACAACGTCAAAAGAAAATACTGCATTTACGTTGCTATAATCAAACAATTGACACGCCGTTGCAATGGAACGCTACAGAGCGAGGTAACGCCGCATGACGTCATCTTTTTTCGTGCGTGCAGCCGGCCTTCGAATTATAAGACGTTATCACGTCAAAAAATCACTTTAAGACAACACGAAAAAAAAGACGAAAAATGCAATTCCCCAACTAAAACTCCCATAAAATTAAACTACTAGGTACAGAAAATGTGAATGCCAGACTACGATTGCACCCCTAATTCGTTCACATACCTCTCTAGGTGCCAGCGGGGGCTCCCCATCCCCCGAAGGAATTTCGGCCTTCCACATTCCGCCTGGTCATTCTTGGAGTCATAATTTCCAGCTTCACATGACACGGTATGTGGAACAATTGTTTTTGTTAGAGCTTCTCGTTTTGTGGTATGCGTTGAGCGGTTTTTGTTTTTGACTGACTGTAGAAAAAGGAGGAAGTTTTGAACCTTTTTTTTTTTTGGTCCGTGTGTTGTATAACGGTCTGGTCCCTCTCGTAGAGTGGAGTGTTTTCCGTTAGTGCGAACATTTTAGGTTTTATTTGTGAGATGAAAAATTTCAAGTTAGTCCTCCTGTTAAAAAGGGTTGTCAACTTATACTGACTATTATTATTATTATTTATTTATTTCAGATTTTAAATCCATATTTTGTTAGTAAAAGTCTAAAGTAGACACCAAAATACAAAATTCAAAACGACTGGGTACACCTACGTGTGCAGCCTTATCCAGTGAGCCAGCATGGGGCTGTCCCACCTATCGCACAAAACACTCAGGATGCTGTGGGAGCTACCACGTATTCTACCAAGAATGGAAGCGCACCGTTTCCTGATAATGACTATGAAAAATGTAAGCTAATAATCATTTTTGTTTTTGTTTCAGGCATAACCTACTCGGTTGAAGACTCACCTGAATCCAATAGAGAACCAAGCTGAATGGAACTTCCAGTTATGAAGGCAAAAGTCCAAAATTGGATATTCATAATACGCTTGCGAGCTGATGAATCATCTTATCATTTGGCTACGAGTTGATACACAACCTAGGATAATATCTGGAGGAAATAGCTTAGAATATGATCATGATCAACACGAGGCTTGAGTAGTGAAGACACAATCATGAACGGTGTCCATGTGAAGGAAACGAGAAGATCGCGCATGTGTCGCTTTACGCACGCAGGATGTGAAAATAGCGTAATGAAACTAGAAAAAAGTCACACATACATAAATGGATACACTTAGGTATAGATAGAAACACTTTTTTTACACTTCTGAGGTTGGTATAATCTAGTTAGAATAATATTCATTCCAAAGGGATATTCATGTACCACCATAATATCCGATTAGAAAAAATATTCCTTTTTTTGAACTTTTTGAACAGCCTAGTTAGAATTATATTTTTTAGTTGGATATTATAAAAACTGATAAAAACGTTCTAACATGTTTTATGAAAAGATAAACAGACGTATTAACCACAAGTATTAAAAATAAAGGCAAAGCAATATTTTTTTCAACTTGGCATTCACCATTCATAATTGTCAATTATGTTTTGGTATCATTCCGGTATCATTTGAAGAACTGTCCCCCACATTTTAATTATATCATGCTGTGTACACTAGTACCAAGTTCTCCTCCAAAAAGCCATTTAAACCAGACACAAACGTTCAAAAACTAAGTCCAATAAGCCAACTGACCAATAAGCCAGGCCGTTATCATAACGGCGTGGCTTGAAGAGGTCGAGTTGGGTAGTTTCAACCCCGTCTGCTAATAGTACGGCGTTCATGGAATTTTGATGATCACTATTTCGCATGGTCATTGCCGTTTTCACAATTTCAGTTCTACCCCTACTGAGGTTGGATTGGTGTGGAGTGGGCTTGTTTTTTTATCTCATCCTTTAATTTTGTGATAGCACAAAATGAAAACTAAGGCTTAGCTTACTTCAGCGTAGAAAATTTGTTGCTGTGACCTAGATTAGAGTCACGAGAAAAACAGTCGAAAATAAAAAGTAAGATTTATTTCCTTTTACCTGTTTTGGAGCTAATGATTCCGGTCAGATTCAAATGTGTTTTGATTTAAAATGAAAATTTTAATTATTGTATTTTTGTGGGTACTAAAATTAAAAAATATAATTATTTAAGGCCGCTTATTCTGAAAGTTGGCAACGTCGCAAAAAGCTGTCAAACATTTACAAGTTTTAATTAATTTTCTGTATGAAAACAAGAAATATCGCTCTGTAGTGCACTAAAAAAATGATATAGGAATGTAATCAAAACACTGAATTTGGTATTGTAACCGTTTCAGGTGTATAAAAGGCATTTGGAAAGCTTCCAAATGCTTTTTTTGCATCTAAAACTCAATTTTTTAGTGCACTACAGAGCCATGTTTCTTATTTCCATACAGTAACAATGCTAAATTAATTAAAACTTGTTAATATTTGACAACCATTTGCGACGTTGCTAACCTTCGGAATATACGCTCTTAACCTAGAAGACAAAAAACAAGCTACGTAAACTTCAATAACCGATACATCCTACACAGAATAGTGTAGAATCTATTGTATTACCTTATCATCCTGGCATTTCACTGACTATGTTAGGATCGGCTTCCAATGCAACCGGATGGTATATGGATATTAAAGGTTATAGAATCAATTCTATCTTCTACATTTTTTAAAGAAAGACAGGCGAAAATGCCCTTCACAAAAGTTTTGACTTTTGCAAGGAAGTTTCCACAAATCCGTCTCCACACTACCAAAAGAAGATATGCGCAGAATGTGGACGTACACTTGATATTTTACGCGACTCGTTTTAAGCGGCATTAACACTCAAATGAATAATTGTGTTTTGTAATTACACACTGTATCCTAGAAACGTGTGAAATGGAATTACTTCTACGTGCATTTTAATAGTTTTTCCTTTTATAGCTGGTACTTCTTCTGGAGAGTATTTTTATCCAAATTTTATTTAGCTTCACCCGTTATATTAGTTTTGAAGTGAAAACTTCTTTAGCGGCGTTGTACACTTTTTCTGTAATGGGTAAAAAATTTAAAACTCGCGTCAGGGTCACGTGACCCTGATCGAAAATGAGTAAGACGTCATTCAAATTAAAAATAAAACATAGTAACAAAAAAGTTTTCACTTCTACCGGCACTCCTGGAGTGCAACCTTTTTTTTTTTTTTTAACTATTCCCCACATTAGGAATTTCTTACTGTATCGTGGGTGCGTTTAAAAACATAGAAAATCACTTATACAAACACCCAGACCCGGAACAACTACTTGCAAATCATACAAATATTTGTACCGTGCGGGGATCGAACCCGCTAAACGCTGCGCAACAGTCGATCGGAAATGAAACTTTACGTGCACACGTAGTTCCTATGATAATACGATTTTGCAAATCAAACTAAAAGCATAAAAAAATAAACGGTTTAAAAAATGTAGGATACCTCCTTACCTTACAAAAATGTTTTCCGAGCATTATTATTTATTTCTAAATATTATATTTAATTTTATTAAAACGTCTCGCCTATAGATGAATTTATTATTGAACAATTTTAAATTATGGAACATGATACCAGAATATGTTTCGGTTTACAAAATATGTAGGTAATAAGTAAATTAGTCCACTTTTAACAAAATTACTAAAATAATGAATGATCGCCAGAAGTCACTGGCAGAGTCCTTTATTTATTTCCAGCAAATAATTTAGCTTACTCGCCAAAATTTCTGAAATTCCCTCAAAGAGCATTACGTTTCCGCATTGTCGGGGAGCAAACAGAACGGCGGTAACATTCGGCCAGACTAATTACATTAAAATCACCAGCAGCGCCGTACTAAATCACTGTACCTATTATGTACTTGCCGAGGTCTCATCCGCGCTGCCGTCCGTACACCCGCCACGGACAAATGTATAAATATTCTAAATATACTGAAATTTCGAATCCTCAAAACCATTCCACATCAACCTTTTAACCATTATTCGAATTTCAAACTTAAATCTTCGTGAAAGTAAGTTCGGTTTTATTTGCTCGAAACGTAATGTTGAGTCGTTTTAGGGTTAAGACGAACAGTCCTTACAATCCTTTCTGTTAAACTATTCTCTTTGAATAATTGCCGCATGGACCTGAAGGGTTAGAGCGTATTCATGCTCTGTCCCACCATTGTGGTTGGGGTCTACGGTACCCATGTATGTGTGTGTATGTGTCTGGACTGGACAATGTGCATACATGCTCATCGATGGGTGAATGTCTAGTGAAATGATTAATTGGGTTCGGGTCGATAAAAATGTTTATATATTTCATAATGTTGGGTTTTGGGTTGGAGTGTTTTGTTGTGGTTGTACTCGTAATAGCAAAATGTCATATCTTATGTAAATATTGTATTTGTACCGTGTCTTCTATTATTTAGATATTAAATAACGGGTCTAATTTACAGCATTTTGTCTGTAAAAAGAGTCTATCAAAGGTGCCATTTTGGGTTCACTTTCAGATCTGGAATTATGTAGTGTGAGTTTTCCAACTGAGCTTGGATGGCCAAATCCAAAACTATTAAGAATAGCTACTCGTAAATTGCTCAAAGGAGTATTGAGTCCGATTTTCAAAACATTAATAATATTTGGCTAGGAATAGAACCTATTCATTTTTAAAGCACATTGAAACTGTAAGAAAAATATGATTCTATATTTAACTTTAAAAAAAAATTAAATATAGAATGATTAAATTTAAAAAAAAAAAAACGAAACCTCACTTCTCCCTCTTACCTCCTATAATAACCTCTTTCCTTAAAACCCAAAAGCCAAATTCTACCTTACTATTAACAGTAACATTAGAGTCACGTCCGAGCCAAAACTACCTCCAGTTAAACGGGACTTTAGTAATAATTGTAACAAATGTAGGCAAGTTTGTTTTGGCTACAGCAGTATGGCCGCAGGCGTCTGCTTCCAAACTGTCTTTGAGATATGGCAGATTAATTTGTACGGATAGTATTGTGATTAAGGAGATATTACATGATTTATAGGTTCGGTGTTTGAAATTTTTGGGGTAGCTGTGAACTAAACTTTGTTAACTGTTCAGCTTGTTAGCATGCGTATCGTGAGCTAATTTCATCGTTGGTTTTTCACCAATTCACACTAAGCGTTTCCAAATGAGCACTTCCTGGTTCGAAACAGTATAACATTTAATTCGTACGCGAGTGAGTCGCAAATTATCACACGAGGCAATTATTGCACAATTACATAGGTACTAAAATTTATCGATTTATTTGCACCTTTTTCATTATGATCAGAGGCCTTACCACGAGCTTTTAACGCGATCCAGTTTAGGCTGTGCGAAAAAGACAGAGCTATACAAGTCGTCTAGCGTCATCTCATTCACTCACTGGAACAAGCCTGGTTTTGAGACGTTGTAATACCCCCCAGAACTTTTTATTTTAATCTCTTCCTTACCTTTCCTACACAAACTTGTCCCTTTCTATCATTCCTTCTGTTTATAGTACACCTTAAAATACGCTTTAATTATCTCTTTATTCACTTCGTGGTATCCTTAGCATTGGAAAGCTTTCAAAGCTACTACCAGGAACTGAAAAGTATCTAGCAGTACTCGAGTAGCAATTTATAGACAATAGATCTAGTTTTAGGGATGGCACAAACCAGCGTGCGATGTGGCAGACAATTATGTAGTTACTATGTCGATGTATGGTAGCTCTAGTTTATGTATTTATTATGTATTTAGATAGGAAAAAAAACAGGCAATTTATGGTTATTATAATAGGCATATTTACTCATAAAAATAAAAAGTCCGAAAGATAGATTATAAAAAAATTTGACCCATATTTTTTCTTCTGTTACAGTTAACAAAAAATTGACGAAAATACAATGATTCTAAAAATCAGTACCCTCAGCACGAATTTTCAGTATTTGAGACGTAAAGTAAACTGGAACTTTAACAATTTCAAGTTGACATTTTTCAAGGAAAAAATTAGTTCCGTCATCGCGCACCAGAGGCGCTGTTCCATTTTTTCATACAAGAAACGCTGTAAATACTGTAAAGTAAAAGAGTGAAAATTCATGCTCAGTGTACTAAAAACGTCTCTCGGTCAGTATTGTTTTACGGGAGTCATGACGTCACTAACCCTCATTCTTGAATTTCGAAAAAAAAACACGCCATGATACCTTAAACCACTTGCAGTTTTATTTATCTGACTACTTATAATTTCAATTTCAACCCTTCACTTGCATCCGCGTGGACAATTTGACCCAAAGTAACATTTTAATACAGATAATTCATGAGATGAATCTAAACCGGTTCAATCTGGACAAAGGTGTTGATCTCAATTGAACTGTATGGTCAGTGTAGGTCATGTGGGGATGCTGTGTTTAAGTGATTCTTGTGCAAGGGTCAAAGTTGAAAATGGGATGAATAATAAAACATCTATTTGTAGTGTTATTTGTTACTTTTGTATGATAAGCCAGTGTTAATATAATCTATTTAAAAGCAAGGTTAAAGGTGAAATTGAGATGAAACGGGTTTTACTTTCCTTTTTTTATTTTGGTTGGGGTGATTTTGGGTAATAGGCAAGTTAGGGGTAAGATTATTAATAACAGGTAGTGATGAAAGGATTAGACATGTGTCATAATGTTTAAATGCGTTACATAAATTATAATGAATATTACGAATTATTTTTACTACGAGGTTTCTACTTTTTTTTACGAACTAAGTAGTACCTAAAGTTCCTAAAAAAAAATAAAAAATCAAAACACTTGTTTAGCGCATGAAATGTAATTAAGTCAGCTTATTAAAATTTGTTCGAAGCATAGGGTTAACAATATCCAATTTATAATACTTTCTTTTCAGATAAATGTATTTTACTTTTTCAATTGAACACTTAAATTTATTATTCTGTTGTTTTAGTACTTCTGTAGCTTTCATTACTATTTTTTGCATATGGATGTAAATATACACGCTTCAATCTTATAAAAACATAAAAACAAAAACCTCTTTTCCGTGTGGCCGTTTCATCTCTCAGATATTGAGGCAGGCCAGTAATATCCCAAGTCACTAATTGCAAAAAGAAAACAGGCTCCTCCTAACAGGTTATAAGTACAGGATAAAAATGTCTGGGTATTTTTCACCGGGTAATGGCGGGCTAGACCGTTTGACAGCCAGGGTTGGAGTTTGACGGGGAAATTCCTGTAAATTTATCAAGAGGAAAAGTTTTAAAAACTTCTCTTTTAATTTTGGGAGGCGATTTCGAACCACTAGGTTCGATGAAAACTCAGCAAAAAGGACTAATTTGTTTTCAGATAAAAGAAAAAAGATAATTGGAAGAAAAGATAAACAAACTAAAAATATAGATTTGTTCAAAGTCATTCATTTGACTTACTTAATCAATATCCCAAATCGCAAAGAGCATTATTCTACGAATTCAACAAAAGTCTCTTCATTTTACAATTATACCTATTCATTACAACCAACGATTATAATTGGCTAACTAAAATCACCAACCTCGTTATCAAGTTCCGTTATACTCAAACCCACCACAAAAACTTGATCGCAAATCAATGGAAACAAAACTAGAACTAAAGACCGCTAACCAAACCGAACACTTGTACCAACTTTCGAAACTCCAACAATCCATTCCTAAGTTCGGCCCTGCGCATTGGCCGAACGAACCCTTTGCCTCCACCCCCGCACCGCACACCGCCCGTCGCCCCCCTAGTTTCCGAATTAATTGCAATCAAAAGGAAGGACACGAGTGTAGTCCACCCCTAAGTTGGCGTGCCATGTTGAAAATTTGCCCGACTGGCGTGTCTGTGTGCGAATTTTGTTTGTATGTGTTGCGTCGTCCACGTGTTCATATTTGTGCACGCGTGTTTGTTTCCACGCAATGGCGTCCCGACGACCGTTACTGTCTGTATAGATTGAGATTCAATTTTAGTTGACAAGAAAAGTTTTGCTGCATGCTGCAAGTTTGTTTGGTTGAATGGATTACAATTTAATTGCGTGTTTAAAATAGTTGGGAAAATGAAACATACGATGCAACATTATACAATTCTTTGAATTTATGTTACCAATCACAGAGCTTTGCAAAATATTAAGAACTTAACACAAGGCAATCATAAATAATAAAGAAAATATGTAAATTTTTAATTCAATCGTCCTTCTCCTTATTAGGTGTAGGTTTATATGTCTTAGGAAGCCAGCCAAAGAAAGCCTGGTTTTTGTAGTCTAATTTTATTTTTGCCTTCGAATATAAGTAAGCTAATACATTCCAATCACTTTCAATATAGCCGAAACAACTTCCAACAAACCGATCTACCAAACTCAACACAACTCCATCTCCTATTAAAGAATCATTCAACCGAAAATCTATAGAGACGTATCGATACAAACCGGACTCTAGTCAAGCCATGAGCAAATATCCAGAAAGCATATACAGTACACCTCTCATATAAGATTCTGTGAAACTACATTAATATTTCAGAGTCGGGCCAAGTTAGGGGTCCTTTCTAAACAGCCCTTGGTCTTCCGAAGTTATTCCAACTTTGTTCACAAGTTCCGAAGCTTTTGGAGGGGGAGTGTAAAGATTACTTTGTGGAGGCACCTTATCTTAGTTTTGTGTTAGTTTGATAATGAAACTTGTTGTGTTAAAAAATTTAGCCGCGAGCTGGGCTCGTTGTGTTTTGGTTGTTGTTTCGTTGTTTTTTTTTTTTGAATAGTGCTGGATCGAGTTTCGTTTTTTTTTTTTTAAATGCTTGATCGAGGCATGGTCGTGTTAAAGGGTTAAGTTTTTAACTTTTTTTAGTATTAGTAACCCATTCATTCTTGTTTTAAAAACCCTAAGGTTGTAGATACAATCAGGAAATACAGTTTCTTTTTTGTATCGTTCACATAAATTGGAGTATTTTGCATTACTGTCAGTAGTGTTAATCTCTATAAATGCCCACACAGCTTTAATTTAATAGTGCCACACTTTCTATATGTTTTTTTTTCGTGAAGATATTGAATAAATAGGCCAGATATTTGAAGAGAAAAAATATATACACATATAGTATTCAGATTATTTAAGTATTCAATGTGATTCCTTTCTTTTTTCAGTTATCTGAAAATAAGTTCAATAAGGCCTAACTAAACAGATCATAACATTCAAAGTCAACTAAAAATACAAAACACGTTCATAATCTTTATTATCCATTAATTTGCCTCAACACAACTTTCTTACCCATCACCAACAACTACCATTTAATAACTACTAATCAGTAATCTACCATCTACCCTACACTACATGCCAAAAGCAATATATTATGTATAATACAATAAACAAAAGTGTGTATAATCTATGTTAGGCAATAATAGAACATATTGTTGTTAGATGTTATCTTTGTACTCGGTGAACAGAGCTAACTGGTGATACCACTTGGAGGAGCCACTAGATTTGGGACTAGGGTGGATATGGAGTGAAGAATTTGTAGGATATTCCTTGAAATTTATCCTGATTTTATTGCTCTACCACAAATACCTTTTTTAACTATTTGTAATTTACTAATTTTTTGTAATTTACTATTTTTTTATTTACTTACAAAAAAAAAGAAAACGCTGTTGTTATTAACTTTGCTGCACAATGTAAACACAGAATTATTTATCCAAATGAAGAGAATAATATAATTATATATATAATATATAGCTTAGACCCATGTTATTACAAAGAAACTTAGTAATCTCAAAAGGAACAAAGTAATCTCATGATTTCTCTGATACGCATAGTTTAGTCTTAGAAAACAATATTTAATGGGCGTGTTGAATTATATTAGCCAAAGTAATGAAGTTTAAAAGTCTCTGTTTATCATGCTGGTATTTAAAAACAGTCATGATGTAATGCAGACTTATAATTCTATGTTTTTACTATATAATAATGCGTTGCTTATTCAAGTATTAGTTGAACCGCTGCAATAAATAAACACCTACATGAAAAGGTTTACATAGGCTTCTATTTTTAAATTAAATTCTACATTAATTGTTAAATTACAACGTTAAATTCTATAAAATTATAAAAAAAACGACAGGTTAAAAAAGCTTTGTACCTCAGGTCAGCTCTTCCTAACATTCATCTACAACCTGGCCACCCTAACACTTAGGAATACGTAGCAAAGTCGAGGAGCCAACGAGATTTTGACCAATTTATAGCGTGCCAAGTGGAAAGATAAGCTAATACGGCTTAGACACGAGGGGTTTTGTATTGGAAAACTAATTTTGCATAAACTAAGAGCTAGGGAGCGCATTGGAGCGTACTAATGTGACAGGTATGCAGTGTTCGGTAATAGATGTTGATGTGTTATTATGAGTAAGTGAGGTGTGGCTCTTGGACTATGATTGAGAATGAGTTGTTTATGTTTTAATTAGCGGTGGTTTAATTTCGTTAAATTAATTATATGTTGAGTCGGACGATACTTCACCATAAATAAAATTAACAAATATTAAAATAATTTTTCTTATTTTTATTTTGACAATTTCTTATACAATTTTCATCGGCTCCAATTATAATTTACAGTATTTTTTATCAAAAATTCATTGTTTTCAACGGCTATGGTACGAAAATTGGAAAACATATCGTTATTTCCGTTTCACTTGCGCCCATTCTTCCACGATTGACTTGTTTTGAATTAAACGTACCCTGTCCTTATTTCAAAATGCTACATATTAAACAGTATCACTGACAACCCTTTTACTGTAGTCATAATATATATTCAAATGACAATTTCACTACCCTTCCAACAACCAATGTTCTTAGCATATCAAACGGCAAATATCTTCGAAATTAAACGGAACCTTTTCGACATACCTTCGTTTACATAGCGTAAACTAATGACTTCGCTTGGACCTCGAAGGGTGACCAGCAAGGGACGAAAATTTCCTAAAGGGTTTACCCTAAAACGGGGGTTGAACGCGATAATTAATGCTTTAAAACGACTGTGTTTTAACCCGCACTGTCAAACGAATTTAAACTTAGGAGAGACTAAACTAAAGTTGAAATTCCCGCGGTATGGTCAAGCACATTCGGTCCAATTTTATAGTGTAGGGTGGCAAATAATAAGAGGTTTTGGGTACATGCAAAGTTCGTGGAGAGTTGTTGATGAATGACACTCAGAGGACCCATTGCCCTTCGAAGGTTTTAAGTGGGTAGGATAAGAAATGTCGGATATCCCAGTGAAATATTTGGCACATTGGGTACCCAACTACCTACCCAGTTATTATTGTGTTTGTTTTGATAATAATTAATATGTGAAGTTGCTATTATAGCCTTTTGATGGGCGACTGGAGTGTTGTTTTCGCTTATGGTGTGTTTGGTGCTTATGAATATTTATTATGGTGATTGTCATTTGAGATAAATTAATGATAACTCGTGTAATGAGTATCAATATGTTTGCTCCAAGCGAAGTTATTTTTTACGTAGAGATGATGCAAAAAAAACGACGCGCGACGCCCGCTGTGTTGATCAGCTCATTCAAAAATATTCAACCTAAATTGTTAAAATAAGTAATACTAGAATATCAAATTAAAGATAGGTGTATAGGGTGGCATATTTTCAATGAAGGGGTACCATACACGTTTGTAATAATAATAAAAAACCGGCCAAGTGCGTGTCGGCCCACGCACAGTGTAGGGTTCCGTAGTTGCCCATCAAAATACTTATGCGAACTAACTAAACTGATTCGCTGAATTTAATTTTAAAAAGAAGAATTTTCAAAATCGGTCCAGGAGTCTTTGAGAAATCGGGGAAAATACATAAGAAAAAATATTACAACGAATTTAGAACCTCCTCCTTTTTTTGAATTTAGTTAAAAATAGTTGACGATAAAAACCTACCTATCCCCAAAAACCTATACCTATAAAAGCTGTAAAAATAAAGTTGACAAACTTACATTTGCAGTTGTCTCCGATACATTTTGTTTAAGAAAATATGATATCAAGTACATTTTATAAGTTGGTCGACTATTACTCGTAAAGTTGTAAAGCCTACTTAGTCATGATAATTTTCTTTTAAACTTCGTTATATGTACTATTATTGTGATTTTTTTCACACCCCCAAACATAACCGTTTAGCTGGTAGAGGGGGGGGGACACTCGAATCGAGCAAAATTGAGCACTTTAAAGCTTAATATTTCACAAACAATTTTTTTTATCAAAAAATTGTTAATGGAAACTATCATTATTTTTTAAAGGCCTATTTAATGATACCCCACAGTAAGGGGTACGCGAGAAAAAAAAAATCCTCACTTTACGTGTAAGTACTAGAGGTACCCTAAAAAAATATATTTTAGGAGATTTTATTTTACCACTTTTTTGGCACAACAAATCTGTATATTTACACCAAATTACAGCTCTCTAGTACTGTGCGTCTCTGAGCTAAACTGCGGACAGACGGACGGACGGACGGACATGGCGAAACTATAAGGGTTCCTTGTTGACTACGGAACCCTAAAAATGAATTCTTATTATATGAATTTGGGTTGTTGCAGAAAATGAATTGGGATACGAAAATAACTCCAGATGGCCATATAATTCAGAAAAATAAATCACGCATCCACGCATCAAACATAAGTAAGTACAGAAGCACAGCAAGCCACCACAATCTATCAATTTTTTCAAAGTAGATTTTCAATCTTATTAGAATAGAGAAAGGTTAATATTCGATTACAATAAATTAAAAAATAAAATAAAAATAAAAAAAAATAAAAAAAATTGGTCCTAGCATAACTCCTCAGAGTGCTGTGGTCACATACATTTTGAATTTCCTTTCTTTTGTACAATGTTGGCGCCTCATCGAGACCGGTTTCTGGGAGCGTTCCAAAATATTTCTTCAGTTTCAACACAATTTCCGTTTTAAACCTAATTGATTATGTACCTACTGTTATAAAACATCGTAATTGGTCTGAACTGATAATCATATGTGAGGCAAATTGTTTATTATTTATTTTATTTCCTAATTTTTTGGTTTTCTACCAGACTGGGGAAGTAACACATCTTTTACATAATCTTGTTTAGTTCGCAGAATTAACTGCACCCATAATCGAACTGAAGCATCTTTGATTGTCGGTTCTGAGCTGATCGTTGAGAATTCGCTCTAATAATTAATAAAGCAAAGGTATTAGTCATGCGTAAGTTGTCTCAAAAAAAAAATGTGGTTGGGCCCAGAACGGGCGGAATTAAATAACATTCCGCCGACATGCTCTGGATTCAACTACTGACCATGACTTATTTATCTTTTTCTGATGACTGGCAGACTTCTACTGACTAAAATCCACGGTGTCCTTCATAGCCTGTTACGTTCCGGGGTTACGGTAAGGGAATAATCCCGCGACCCCGGCAGGCTTTGGCCCTCTGAGAGGGGGGCCCCGTCATTATGCTGACGCTCTTTGAGGCGCGCGTGGGACACAACCCGCCGTCGACCCGGGCATGGTCCTTGGTCGGGCAGCGAGTTGCCCTTTACTCGCTGCCCGCATGCCCGCGCCTACGGTGGCCGGAGATCATCTTGCGACGTCCGTCGCCGTGGGCGCCTACCACTGCGGCTGGGGCGGAGGGAGGACGCTGTCCTCTCTCGCTCGCGGCCTGCCTCCTCCTTGACGAGCATTACTGCCTCGCAGAAGGAGCTGACCGCTTCCCACTCCGTCTCGCCCCGCAGCATGGCCGCAACCAATGCCGGGCGCGAGAGGTCTCCGCCTATCGCAGCCGTGAGGACACGTCGGTGCTCCGCCCAAGCTGGGCAGTCTTGCACCGTATGCTCCACCGTGTCCTCCGGGCGATCTTCGCAGTGGTGACACCCAGGCGTCTCCTCCTTTCGCATCAGACACAGGTACCTCCCGAAACTTCCGTGTCCGGTGAGGACCTGCGTCAAGCGGTAGGTCAGGACGCCATGACTTCTCTCCAGCCACTCCTCAAAGAGGGGTCTTACCGCCGCAATTGCGGCGTGCCCGACATTATTTTACTTAGTAAACAGAAAAGAGTTCGTGCTTCAAGCGGTGACCGCTTTCTGTCAGGCGCGCTGTTTGCTTGCTCGTCACTTTTATGGTAACAAAAACAATACACTTCATCATCATCAGCTTATAATGTTCCCACTGCTGCGACACAGGCCTCTTCTCTGTGAGAGGGATTGCGCCATAATCCACCACGCGGGCCCAGTGCGGGTTGGTAGATGTCACAACATTTGTCTTAGAATGTTTGGTTCCAGGACATGCCGGTTTCCTCCCGATGTTTTCCTTCACCGTTTTGAGAGCAGTGGTGTTGAAATAAATTACAAAAAGTAATTCGCCTGGTAGGGTTAGACAACTCGTAAGCCAGGACCGATACCACTGCGCCACCACTGCTTTCATGATTACTTTATTTTTTAACCTTCCTATACCCGCGCCAATTTTTGTGACACCTATACCCGCGTACGGTCTCACAGACCGAAAGTTTGGAACCCCGTTTCTCATGATTTTCCTAAGAAAACCTATGTAAGTAAGGTTTGACCTAAAAAGTAAAGAATATAATGAAACAAAATATATCGTGCAACCACTTTATTGTTAATTATTTAACAGACTATCAGACTTTACAAAACAGCCTTCAAAGTACAGAGTTTTTTCTCAGGTACCACAAAAACAGAACTAAAAATTTTTTTTTCTTCTAATCAACATAAATTATCTTTTACATTTTAAAGAAGGCTTAACATACTAATAAAAAACATAGGTTGACATAGTTTTCAGTTTCACCATAACAATCAGGACATACCTAAATCTCTGGATCTTCTTCTCAGCCAAAACTTCGATCTCGTCTTCTTCATCGTCTTCTTGCCCTGTGTGATATGTTTCTCCTTGTGTCTCAATCGCGTCTTCCACCTCACTGTCATTTTCGTCTTCGTCATCAGTGTCAGAACTGTCTTTTTCAAACAGTGGTCGGATTCTAGGATTCGCTCTTTATCCATTCTAGCGCAGCATACAATCGGTAAAATAATAAAATTGATACCAAAATACATACACAATTACATGCACAATTAGCCAGTACGAAAATAAAACAGAAAAACACTATAAATAATAATTTTATACTTACACAAAAAATTACACATATACCCGCGTCGGTCTCACGGACCGATTGGCGTCAAATACGCGTACATGGACGTTCTCCACAAACGTATGGCTAGCACTGGCATGATGTTGACTACATATCCGGCAGCTAGCAAGAGATTCAACTCGCTAGAGAAATAATTTCGAATAATAAATTCGAAAAATCATTCCGTCGGTCTCACAGACCAACGCGCGGGTATAGGAAGGTTATGCGTGGTATAATCATCAAACTCCTCCCACCCCGGGCAGGGCGGGAGGGACTGTGCGACTCGTACTGACTAAAATCCACTCTGGAGGCCTGTCATTATGCTGACGCTCTTTGAGGCGCGCGTGGGACACAACGCGCCGCTCTCTCATGATCACTTAATAAGTTTTAATGATATTGGGCTGAAGGTTTCTGTATCCAAGTGACTGATGTTTTTTTTTTTCAACTATCACACAAAGCCATCTAGTCCCAAGCTAAGCAGAGCTAGTGTTATGGGTACTAGACAACTGATAAACATACTTATATATTTCTAAATACATACTTAATATTATAGATAAATCACACCCAGACACAGAACAAATGTCGTGCTCATCACACGAATATCAAACCCACGACCTCCGGCATAGCAGTCAGGGTCACTACTAGACCAACAGGCCAGTCTACTATATTATTTATTTACTTAAAAATGAAATGCATGTCGTCAACACATTTACACCATAGCACTCTCCTGTAGGTCCCCCAAACCGTGACTTGCAAGACGCACCATATGCTAGAGGGTGGATTGGAGACGCTAATTATTATCCCCTTGCAATGTGACGTCATATCGACTAATGACCTGCTAGTTCTAACGCTGAGTAATACGAAACGGGATTAATTAGGGAATATTGAGGGATTTTGTTGTGTGGGAGGCAGTTGGGAAAATACCTAAGCTCTTCTGTAATAGGAGGTATGTAAAAAATAGTAAAAGAGTTGAATCAATTAAGAAAGGAATTATACCTAAATTTAGTATCGTGATGTTTATTGTGAATACCGAAATAACTAAAATTAAGTTAGCCGTGGTCTTCAAGTTACAAGTATTGCTTCTTTACTAAATTACTTCTAGGCAAGCGTGTTTCACCGTCAACCACATTATTGCTTACCAAACCACCTTACTTATAGATGGCGGCCACATCGAGACTATTAAAAAACCGAGACTTTTTCTAAAATTGCCAAAACAACGCGTGTTTTGGCGTGGTCTCCTAGTTTTTTTTAATTATTTTTGCCAATATTTATATTTGTGGGTACTCTTCATGTCAGTTTTTAAATCTCTAGTTTTTTTTATCAGACGTTCCGATACTTTTCTTCGTTAATTTTCTTAGTCACTTTCATAATCATGAGAAAAAAAGGTAGTTATTTGTAGCCACTAAGTAAATTATCTTGAAGACAGAAAATAATCATCCCTTTATAAATATGACCAAACATAGCTGCTATACATAATTATCAAAGGCAGTTCAGTATTGCAAGCTCAAAAGCTGAGGCAGAAGTACCAACATACAAGAATATCGATATCAAAGATAGATGCCACCTCATTAGTGAAGGGACGTAGGTAAGCTGAGTGGGGACGTAATTATAATAATTAAGAGGAACCAATACATGTAACTATGAGCACTGGAAAGAGCTATGCTCGGAGTTTCTTTGCGGGATAAAATCCGGAACGTGGATATTCGGCGAAGAACCAGAGTTACCGACATAGCTCATAAAATTTGCAAGTTGCAGTGGCAATGGGCAGGCCACATCGCTTGTAGAACTGATAACCGATGGGGAAGAAAAGTTCTCGAGTGGCGACCACCAACCGGAAAACGCAGTGTAGGCAGGCCCCCCACTAGGTGGACCGACCACATCGTGAGGGTCGCGGGCAGCCGATGGATGTAAGTGGCGAATTGTCGTTCGGCGTGGCGGTCTAAGGGGGAGGCCTATGTTCAGCAGTGGACGTCCTCCGGCTGATGATGATGATGATTATGAATACATATAACGAACTAAAACCATCGATATAGCGCACCGGATTAGCAAGCTGAAGTGGCAATGGGCAGGCCATATTGCTCGCAGAGCAGTTGGCCGATGGGGTCGAAAAGTGCTAGAGTGAAGACCACGGACTAGCAAGCGCAGCGTCGGACGTCCACCAACGAGATGGATAGACGACCTTATAAAGGTCGCCGGAAGAAGCTGGATGCAGGTCGCTTCCAACCGGTATATGTGGAGATCTAAAGGGGAGGCCTATGTTCAGCAGTAGACGGCGTCTTACGGCTGAGATGATGATGATGAATACATATAAGTAGATAGTTTTTTAATGGATTTTGAAATCTTACCTTCACGCTGTATGCGTTATTACGACGCTTCTTAGTAACCACATTGAGGAAAACGCTCTAGTCTCGAACGATCGCCGTAAAAATAATGAAGAGAGATAAGAGGCAGATCAATAAAATGCCACTACAGATTTGTTATTTCATTTATTGTGCAGCTTAAAGGAAAACCCTATAAAGGAACACTAGGAACTTTTCATGTATTGTGGGTACTTTAACAAAACTGCAATCTAAAATACACAAAAGTCTAGGCGTTTGTGTATGTTAAATTACCCCGAAAAACTACGTGGAAATCATATAAATATTTAGGTACACCCTGCGGGAATCGAACCCGCTACACACAGCGCAGCAGTCCGATTGTCAGCCACTGCGCCAATCGTGCGGTGGAATATTCCATTTCACGTATTAGTAGTGGCCTTTAGACCTCCACGTCAATCAAAGCGACATTGAGCTTTTTATTTTTCGCACTTTTTGCCATCCAAAATCTGGATTAGTGCCCATTTGAAAACATGACTCAGTCTAATCCTTTCAGGATTACAGGCTTATGTAATGACTAGTATACAGACGAACATAAATTTGCAATAAAGCAATTTATCACAGGCATTATACTTCTATATCATTAAGCGCACGCCATCTCACGCCTTTGAGCCAGTCTTTATAGAAACTATGAAAACATAATGACCATACGTCACGACGTAAAATACCTACCAAAACAATGGAAGCTCGCGACAGAAATTAATATATCATTATGTCAGACCCATGTACTGTGGCCCTCACACTTGGTATTTCTGTGTCCCGTTTTAACTTAGGTAGATGTGTATATCCTTGCTCTCTCTTGGGCGGAAAACTTCGGTATGAATACGCGAATCTCTCCCGTGATTGGGATTTGTTAATCTTCTTGCGTCTGAAACGGCTGAAGTTAAAATTCTAATGTGCTACAATGCCTTTGGGTAGTGTTTGTGTTGTTTCTTCGGAATTTACGAGAACAAAGTTTTGTTATAGTTGAGAATTATGACGACGTTACAATGATAAGTATAGTACGCATTTAATTGACTCTGGAATTAGGTTATTAGAGTAGTACATACTTATATTTATCTTTTTTTTTATTCTTACACGTATTTTTTATGACGTATTCATAACTTTTTTTTGACTTAACCACCCAATGCTTTGTGTGTTGTAACTTAATACTCGTAGTAATAAAAAAAAACACAGCACTTATAATTATTGACGCATAACCAGCCCTTACATTTCGAAAGCGAGAAATTATGAAATAAGACACACATTGAATAAGAGACACATTTAAAATCAGAGGCAACCCGTAATTACTTTCACATTTCAGTACATACTATTTCCATGAACAAATACATAGGGTCAAATCTAACTACCAATAATGTTCCCAGACGTGATGGGTTGCGCTAAGTAATAAAATAAAAACAGTTGAAAGTAATTATTGATTACAATAACGGGTCTTTTTTTCTTATAATTTTACCCTATTCATATTCATATTTATAAAACAGCACGATAAATCTGTTCCCTGCACTCATGAAGGATCACAAAACACACACAACTAATACGCTAATGCCTGCACAAAAGCCTCCCATAAAACCAGGCCAATGATAGTGCGTCTCTCCGTGGCAACTCGCTAGCTTTGCCGCACAGCCGCACTTCACATCAGAGGCTAATTTACACGGCGGCGCTACAAAGAAAAATACGCTAATTAAAAAGTGAGCCGACTCAAAGTGTCATGGCAAACGGAAAGTCGGGAACTGACTGGGGTTTGTGTTAGCTAGTTTGTTCTTTTGGTGAGGACGTATTGATGTCTTTGTGTCTGTTTGGGTTGGGGTTAATTTTTTTTCTTTTTTTTTTGGGTGCGTGTGTTTTCTTTATAAAGAAGATACGTTGATTTAATAATGCCGTTATTTTTGTGATGAAAACAGAGAAATTGAAAGCTTTCTATTTATTATTTCTTTCATTTGAAAGGTTGAGCGTATCTATGATAATGTTGACGAGAAGAAACAAAAATACAGCACCCGTCCAGATATTTTAATCTAGTTCTGAAGTCTTGAATGGATTCAACACAGAAAATATGTATTTTATGTTTACGCCACATATAATTTTCTTCATAAAGCCTACTTTTTAACTTGCATGTGCATTATTTTATTTCATCTATTATTTCGCATAGGCCTCAATGGGCCTTTAAAAGGTCTAAAACTGATACTGTACTCTTATTAGATTAATTTAACCTGCTCTAAGATTAAACAAAGACCTATATGAGTGAACATATACCACACTACAAATTAACAATCTTAAAACACAATAATCTTATAACTACATAAAGGAGAACACCCATTTTTCTCCCAACCAAGCCCAGCTCACGAACTAACAAAGCAATGACGTAATAAGCCGAACATCATGGAACAACGTAACATTTACAAGGATTGAAGATACCAAGGAAATGATGCGAAGGGAAGACTTTAATGAGCCTGATTCGAGTGCATTGAAAGAACGTTGCATGTCAACCGTAGTTGCAACAAAAGCCCCTTGGCATTATGGTTTTCAAAGGAAAAATGATGTGACGTATATGTTCGTAGTGATGGTTACGTTATGTAGGACATACTTATGTTATGTTGTGACGTCAATGTGAAAGTAGGTGTAGGGATATTGTTGTTGTATTAACTGGAATGTGTTCGCACTACTTAAGTAAATAATAAGCACTTTTTGTGTCAAAATGGCTTTTATATAGAGGCTGTTAGGTTATGAAATAGTTTTTTGGTTATACTGACTCCTATGTTGATAAATAGCCTTAATTGGTTTACGCTGCTTTCACATTTGGGCGACCGTCGCGCGACAGACGCTGCCTATGCGCGGCCGTTCATATAAAATGTGAAGAAACTTGCTTCTGCCGCGCTACTGTCGCGCTGCTAACGTCCAAATGTGAAAGCGGCCTAAGAGTAAATTAACGATTAAAAAATTCATTGAACTGTACTAGTTTGTAATACTTATATTTATTGGTTGTGTTACGAGGTGTATATTTTTTTTTTAAATAGCAAAACACATAAAAACCTTATAAGTGCTTAGAATTATATTTGAGTATTTCTATTAGACGTAACAGGGTTCATTTCAGCCTTCAGCCCTAACAAAAATACCTAAAAAATAGAAAAAAAGAATTGTGCCGAAATCAATTGATTTTACAAACGAGACTTATCTCATCAAGTTCAAAAACTAAGTTCTCAATAAAAGTCTGCCTAAAACAGGAAATACTAAAACAATTTTATATTTGTTCCAGTGTATCGGCCACGGGAAGAGTGGAGCCATCAAGAATTAAAAGCCTTTTAATGACAGCTCGCTCGGTGTACCGCATCATGCAATAGAGAGCCAAGAAATAATAGCGGAAGATTTACATGGTATTATGATAATCGTAGTTGCTTAAAAGATGGAGTGCCATTTCTACACTTTGAGGTGTCTCTTTGAGAAATATGCGGTTATTTATAATGCAACGACTAAAATACTTAATAAACTACTATCAGTTTAAAAATGCCCAAGAATTCGAATGTTTTTAAATAAACACAATTCATGAAAAAATAGAATAAACCGTAGAAAATCTGTGTAATGGTTTTGTATTTTTTTGATGTTAATTTTTCTTGATATGTTTATAGTTGTTGTCTCTACCTAAACTTATCCAATTTTATGTTTCTCTGACTAAAAATAAATAAACCCTTCCTACCATCTAGCATTTTGTCCATTTTTTACAAAAGAGAATTAATTCCATGAAAAAAAACCATACTGTGTAGCTGGCAGTTTGGTCATTACAGTAAGAAGAAAAAAATCAAAATTCGAAATAATTTCATTTGTTTTCCTATAAATGAAATTCCACTTCTGTTTGTTCTATCACTGTTTTGAGACAAATGTGTATTAAGGGTTGGAGTACGTTTCTCGTTTAAAAACTAAAAATTAGCGCTTGTCTTTAAACTTTCTGTTTCTTATTTCATTTATGTGACTTTGGGACGTCTGAAAAAATTTTTTTTCTAAAACATATGGATACTTCGCCCGCAGAAACCGCCCAAGTGGTGGCATTGCTGGATTCTGGACTTAGTCAGCGTGTTGTGGCTGCAAGATTGCATCTAAGCTTATCATCTGTTCATAGAGTCTACAAACGCTATCGGGAGACTGGTTCGTTCACGCGCCGTTCAGGATCTGGCAGGAATCGGGTCACTTCTGAGCGAGATGATCGATTTATTGTAACAACTTCTTTACGAAATCGACGCCTTAACGCTTTTCAACTGCAGCAGCAGCTTCGCGTTGTACGAAGAGTAGCTGTAAGTGACTCTACAATAAGAAGAAGGTTGAAAAACGCGGATTGGCACCGCATAAGCCACTGAATGGGCCGAAATTAACTGCAGACCATCGAAGAGCGCGCCTTAACTTTGCACGCGAGCACCTAACTTGGTCATACCTTCAGTGGAGCAAAGTACTGTTTTCTGATGAGTGTAAAATTATGCTGTATGGTAACGACGGAAGGAACAAGGACTACAGAAGAGATGGAGAACGCTTTGCACAATGCTGCATTGAAGAAAAGGTCAGCTATGGTGGCGGTTCGTGGACGGTTTGGGGAGGAATCAGCGCCGACGGTAAGACAGAACTTGCCTTTGTGTCTGGGCCACGGCTGCCTGCACTAAACTCTCATCGGTACATCGAACAGTGTCTTGAACCTCATGTGATGCCCTATGCACATTTTATTCACAACGACTTCATATTCATGCACGACAATGCTAGAGCTCACACCGCGGGCGTCGTACGAGATTATCTTACCGAAGTCGGTATCTCCATTATGGTATGGCCAGCAAGAAGCCCGGACATGAATCCCATTGAACATCTATGGGATGAATTAAAGAGACGAATTCGAGCAAGAGATCCAGCCCCAATACACTTAGCCAGCTGCAAAATGCAATCCAAGAGGAATGGGATAATATACCACAACATGTGATCGTGACTCTCATCCGATCGATGAAGAACCGTATGGAAGCAGTAATAAGAGCTCGCGGAGGGAAGTACAAGTTATTAAATAAACGTTTCTTACATTTTTTTTTCATTTACGCGTGTTGTATTTTACCCGTTTCCTTCATATTCCATACAGGGTAAAAATTACTCATTATACAAAATACGAAACCTATGAAGACTTAATTTGAATTTAGAACATTAACATTAGGATTTAAAAACCTCATACTACTCACTATTAAATGACATTTTACATTTATTCCTAAATATACACATTTTTCTGATAATCCTTATCAAATCATAAACTGCGAGGTGTTTCGATTTTTTTGATGAGAAGTGTATTTGATAATATTTACTAGCAAACACTAAAATGAGATGAACAGCTTCTTCAGTCACCACGGTTGGATTAATATTTAAATAAAAATGTAACTACCTAAATTTATCAAATTTTTTGTTGCCCGAGTGGAAAAATAAAGAGCCCTTTCTACCAAGCAAAACGCAATCCCGCAGTGCTGTTACTCAGCTAAATTATAGGTGGTCGCAATATAGCACGGTGAACGTTCACATCTAAGCGATGAACGTTTACGTCGAGATCGAGAGGTGATTGTGGTCCACCGTTTTGTTGCAGTTCATTTTAAGTTACTCGCCTGTAGACTTCTGTTTATTCTCTAAAACTTAGTTAGATTTATGGACTTCTGTACATTTGGGAATTTTGGTGAATAAAATAATACAGCTTAGTATCTACTGACAATTGTGAGTAAAAATAGTCTGTCTGTGACCACTGTTGATTCTGATTTTTAGGAGTTGCAGCGATTACAGAAATAGTACGACAGGATTGTCCCAAAAAGAAGTTATTTCCATGTACAATGTATCATAGGGCATGCAAAATTGAATTGTAGGAAACTATTACATAACAGGTTATTAAATTATGAAAAAAGAAACAATTATGGTGGGCTGAAAATTACGTGTCTTTTTATTCGCCTCCTCCAAAAAAACAGTTTGATACATTATAATTTTTTAATGTCCTTGTTCCTTTATTTTACCTTGTGCACAAAAAAGTTTTTCAAATTATTATAATAAAATTATCTCTATGAAGATGCCGTGAAAAAGAAGCTGTAACCGAAGCGACTATAATGCTGTGTAAAAACATGTTATTTGAACACGACACGACTCAGTAAACAAAACAAAAAATTCACAACCAAAGAAAACAACAAAAAATGCAAAAAATATCTATTCACAAACTCGTAAACGTAATTACTGCATATCAAAAGGCTGCAGAAACAATTGGTATCGTACTTTAATTGGCACATCGAGGTGCAGTCAGGGCCGCACCAAGGAGGGGGCCACGTCGGGTAATGCCCATCCTTGAAATACCAATAATCTACCTTTAAAATGACTATGATGTATATGCTAAGTAAAGTTTTTGTTTTTTAGGCAAAGATCAGAAAAAGAAAAAAAAAATTGGCTACTCCTATAGTAGCCATTTTTTGAATGAACCACCAATAAGTCACAATAATTCACTCCCTGTATTTACAATGGCACTTCATTTTAATTTTTTTTCCTTGGGAGCAGTACAATGTTATGGTCTCTCACTTACGAGTTGTGGATCGTGGGTTTGTATTCTGTCACTATTGCTCACAAAACAACGTGAAAAAACTGGCACGTCTTAGAAACAAAAAATCGAAGACGTGAGACATCTACTAACCCTGATTTTGCCCCCGTGGTGGTTTCCACTTACCCTTTTCAGAGAGAAGGTATTATCCCAGGCATTATCAAGCTGATGCTAATGCCCTTTCACACTTATTGCCCTTAAATACAGCCCTAGATGGCCCTGGGCGTACTGAGTCAACGTGACTCCCACGAGGCGGGGAAAGAGTGGCGATAAAGAGCCACAATGGTGGAAAAAAGTGGCAATTCCCGACCACTCGGTGTTACCAGCTACTAATTAAGGTGTCGCAATATAGCACGGGGAGTGACGATAGTTTTTTTTAGGGATCGAGAGGTGATTGTGGTTAGGTCTTTTTGGGGTTCCATTTTTTGTTTGACTTGTAGAAGAATATTTCTAACCTATAGTTAGCGAATTATTTTTCTGTACATTTTTGAATTTTTAGTTTTAAATAGTTGAATACTCGTATCAGTGTTTTACAAGGAGTATTGCTGATACTACACTCCTCGGTGAGGATACTGAAATATTAAAAGAATCTTTGCTTGAAAGTCGCAGAATCATGTAGGTATTGAGCAATTTCTTTCAAATACTTATTCGATATTTTATCGATAGGTTATTGGTTTTTATGTGATAATATATTTTTAGTTTAATTGAGCTAAAAGCGAGGAGTTATGTCAGTAAAATTGTTTTAGCAATAAAAAAGCTACCAATTATGATAGAAGCTTGATCTTAATAAAAAATTGATATCTACAGTTTTTAACTCATTTCTACGGAACCTTACAACATGTTGCTAGTACTCTGTTTACGGTATCACTATGAAAGGCTTACTAATTGGTAATTTACACTGTTTGCCGAGTGCCCTTATTGGCCCTGCTTATTGCACGGGTTTGGTTCCATTTCTTTTTTTTTAGGCACTTGGTTGTTTTTATTTTTCTCGGTATTCAAAACTTGGGGTTTTTGTTGTGCTCATTTTCTTTGGCTACTGCTTAGATTACAGCTAATAGGTGCACGTTTTTAGGTGTGTATCTATTTTTAGGTGTCAGTTCATAAACATCTATAATTTTCAGCAACTATTTTGTATTCTAGGAGCATAAATGAAAAAAAAAATTAGTTTTTGCGTAGTTTTTAAGTTACTGTTACACTGAACTCTAACGTGGTGTCCTTCGTGAGCGACGAATACGACGCGACGCGGCGCGACATGAAGTTAAAATAATATTAAAAAAGTAGTTGAAATTGTTTGACTCGCGTCGCGTCGTATTTGTCGCTCACGCAGGACGCCGCCTAAGGGCGAAGCCACAACATTGACAGTATGCAAAGAAATGTTTTGGCACATCGTAGCAAAGACCGTAGCCGTAGGCGACTACGAGATGCTACGCAGAATACTCGGTTACAACATCGTTTTAATTTATTGATTCAAAAGAATGGAACAAATATAAATACGATAAATAAATAACATGTAAAACTTATAAGATATTGTTCAACAGTAGTATAGTTATACTAACTATAATAAATCTAACTGGTTCGTCCCACCGTCCAATGGCGCAGCGGCAGTCATTTGTATGCTAATATAAATCCCTGTTTATAGCACACAAGCTTACCTACAGTTATCAAGTATCTAGTAGCTACATTATAACACAGCAATGTGCGTGTTAGCTTCGAATATAAAACATGTTATTTCGTAGAAATATTGCAAAGTGTTGAAACACAGATCGATTGATGTCCTACATTGATACAGACGGGATTCCATAAATTGTTAGAAGTAATAGATTAGTCGCATAATAGCATACTACCATTCACGATTTCTTGTCAATAGAAAAAAGAATGTTAGATACTATAATATATGTAGGAGTGGAACTCTCTGTCTGCGTCTGTGTTTCCGAACACATACAATCGTTTTCTATTCAAAGTTGGAGTGAACAGGCTTCTTCTGGGTAAGCTCGCTCCATCGTCGACCTTGTCTTAGTCACTCCTGACCTCAACTAAGGTCAAAAGCTAACGTTACACATAAAAAAAAAATTGAAAGTTTGTCTATTTGGTAGATCGCGCTTTCCCCAGGAACTATTAGTTTGAATTGAAGAAATATGTTTGTGTTACGCTGCTTTCACATTTGGGCGACAGTCGCGCGACAGACGCTGCTTATGCGCGGCTGTTCATATAAAATGTGAAGAAATGTGCTTCTGCCGCGCTACTGTCGCGAATAATCCCGCGACCCCGGCAGGCTTTGGCCCTCTGAGAGGGGGGCCCCGTCATTATGCTGACGCTCTTTGCTACGCGCCGTCGACGTCCTAATGTGAAAGCGGCCTTAGAGAGCTTATTTATCGAGAAAGACTAAAGGCTTTATAAGGCTATATGAACAATAGAAGCAGCGAGCAAACCGCAGGGTACTACAGCTGACATATAATGAAAAGGCTGAATTTTACGGATTTTCTATAATTTTTTTTTCAGCACATCCCCAGGTACAACAAGAAAAGAAGCATTTGAAAAGTCATAAGAAGACCACAGCCATGACAGAAAGGACAAAAAAAATAGCATTTAACCATCTCCACATAATCACTAAAACTTCGCCCGTCAATCTTAAAACCTCGATGCCCACAAATCTTCCATCCAATCTCCGATTAAGAACTAATCAATCTAACTAACCAATCATCAAAATTGCATCGTAATGAGATACGTCTGCCCATTCCATAGCTTTGTTCGTATAACCACGCTTGAGCGAATAAGGCTGAGCAGAACACCTGAGTCTGAATACAACCGCTGATTTAATTTGTAGTGAACGTTTGGTATGTAAAACTATGGTTAAAGTACGTTTATTGGGTTTTAACGAAGTGTTGGTTATTGAATGGTTTAATGGTCATAAGGTGCTTTCATCATCGTGAGGGTCGCCGGCAACCGATGGATGTAAATGGCGAATTGTCGTTCAGCGTGGCGGTCTAAGGGGAAGGCCTATGTTCAGCAGTGGACGTCTTCTGGCTGGTGATGATGATGATGATGAAGATGCTTTCATATTAGTCGATAACGATATCAACTCTATATTGATTGTGCAATCATTCACCGACAACCGGTTCATCATTGGACGTTTCGCCGACAGGACGATTCATTTATAGTCCGGTCAATTTAGACATTCGAGGTTACATAAAGTCCCAGCAAGCTGAATTTCTGTGAAGTTGTTCAAAACATAATTATAAACAATGTCTAAAAGTTCCCCATCATTCCCCTGTAAGGAAAAAAAAATATTCAAGGTCAAAGGTAAAAAAAATGAATTTTTCGCGATTTTCAGCAAAACGGTAAGTTTTATCATACAAGTACCTCAGACAAAAATTGTAGATCATAAAATTATCTATAAAAATGTATTAATATTTTTTTTCTTACGAGCCACCGTTTCAGAGATATATCGATTCAAAAAGTTATAAAAGTTGTTATCGTCAAGTGCATCTAATGAGGTAGTGTACTTAGCGCGTTTTTTTAACGTGGTTTCCCCAGTAGGCCTACTCCACGGGTCAGTTGTGATCCTGTTTATTGTAAAACTATTGCAAAATGACGGAAATTTTCAAAGATTGGGAAAGATAAAAGCAATGTAAATGAAAAAAAAGTGTTGAAGTTTATTCGTCTAATTCGTAAGTTTCAAATTCTTGTTCTTCTTCTTGATCTTCTTCTCCTGCTTCTTCTTCATCTTCATTTTGGATGCAAGTAAATTGAACACAGGGACAGGCACGCTTTTATCTTTCCCAATCTTTGAAAATTTCCGTTATTTTGCAATAGTTTTACAATAAACAGGATCACAACTGACCCGTGGAGTAGGCCTACTGGGGAAACCACGTTAAAAAAAACGCGCTAAGTACACTACCTCATTAGTTGCATATGACGATAACAACTTTTATAACTTTTTGAATAGTTATATCTCTGAAACGGTGGCTCGTAAGAAAAAAAGTATTAACACATTTTTATAGATAATAATTTTATGATCTACAATTTTTGTCTGAGGTACTTGTATGATAAAACTTACCGTTTTGCTGAAAATCGCGAAAAACTCATTTTTTTTACCTTTCACCTTGAATATTTTTTTTTCCTTACAGGGGAATGATGGGGAACTTCTAGACATTGTTTATAATTATGTTTTGAACAACTTCACAAAAATTCAGCTTGCTGGGACTTTATGTAATTTCACTCACATTTTTTTGTCTAAATTGACCGGACTATTATGGCCGTTTCACCGATAGACTCTTTCACCTATGGACATTTCAAAGACAGGACGATTCATTTTTGGGGTGGGATGGGTAGTTTCATACATATCTATAGAAAATAAATGAGAATGGCCGATATGCAATGTCGTGTGGTCCAACGTGAAAGCGGTCAAACGTAAGTCAAAATTAAATTATTGTCTGGCAGACTGTATGTTGCAATCATTGAGCTTAGCCGTTACGGACAAACAATTAAATATTTTTCCTTTATTACACGTTTATAAGTTTAGTTAAGATGACAAATACAGTCAATGTTCTGCAAGGATTGCTTTGCTTAAATTGTTATTTATTCTATTCGTAGTTGTCTCAATGGAAAACAAAGATAATACTAAATATAATGAAAGAACTGATATAATTTCGATAACTCCGTCTAAGAGGTAAACAAGCACAAAATAATTGCATAAGAAAGAAAAAAACGTGTATTTAACCGTGCCTTTAGTGCACATAATTTAAAACAAAATAGGTAAAATAAAATGGTGTGAATTTGTGCTTCATGACTACCAAAGAAAAACTATTTTTAAGCCGCAAACTTACTTTTTACTAATCTTCACACCTTATCTTCAAACCAAATAAATATTAATCTATCAACACGTCTACCCATCAACACACATTATTTTCAACATTTTAATAATTTGTCAAAGTTAACCCTACAACAATAGACCCGGTCCAACCCGCCCGCTGTTGACAAAACTGTATTACCGAATATTGGACAATATTACCCAAAACGGGTCATATTTTGTTCATCAACCCACCGCGCAGTTGGTTGATGGACACAATGGGTTGATCTAGTTGTTATGACCCTAAGTTTACAACGTGACAATGGGAACTCGAAATTCCAGTTTTTGGGAATCCGGATTTAGAAATAAATGTATTTTTGAATACGGCACGAGCTTTATATTGTGTTGGGGGTTTAGTGTAATTTGATTTAATGTATACTTGATGATAGAGAAAACTAGTACTAATGATATTTTCGTTCCACATTTTAGTTAGAAACTTTTTTACAGACGTAGTAGAAGCATTTAATTTTATTTTGATCTACAATATCTTTCTAGCACAAAACTATACTAGTCTAGACAACGGTAAAAAATATGTGTAGTTTTTATTATTAACAAAAAAAAAACAATCACCGTTATTAGATATAGAGAGCTAAATGACAGCCCTTCCATTTAGTTGTACTTGTTAAAAAATAGTGTCAAATACTGCATTAAATATTACTGTCAGTTCTCTTCACCAAGCTTTTTATAAAAAGATGAACTACTTAACTGATAGTTATGAACTAGAAATGGAACCATTTCAAGTAATCAAATCGATCGACACAATGACCTATCAGACTGAGACCCATTTCATAAAACAAAAGACCCTCAGTCCCCACCATCCACTCGTTTTAAATTCCCACAAATCTTTCCATCAAACACTGGCCAGCTTAAAACCAGAGCGCAGGCAATGCAAAAAATTAGAAAGAAAAAGTGATAAAACAATGCCTACATTCGTGCAAGCTCCGTCCGTCTAGCGTTTTGAGCGAACAATAGTGACCCATTGTCACACCGTCCATTTTAAATGAACAAAATGGCGTCGCGGAACTCGGGGTTTTGAAACAATGCTTGTCCCTAATCCCTGTGAAGGGTTAAATGCATGCTATTGGTCAACTGTACCCCCACGGAGTACTTTTGCAAGTGCGTTTGTGTGTGTCGGGAAGTTTTCGCGTTATTGTCCAGAGATTTGTGTGTGTGCAATTTTGTGGTGCGTTTTGGCATCGTCTACCATGTTTTTGGAATGAGCTTTTTGGGTTCTTTCGATGTTTGCTTTTGGAAAATATTACTTTTACTAAGATACTACTATTATAACTGTTTAATTTGATTATTTACAGTGTACTGTTAATGTTAATGATTAGTGTTCAAATGAAATTGTGGTATTGGTCAGCAATGACGTCACAGTCTAGCCAGACTTCTTGTTCTGGCAAACAATGCGGTTGATAAACGAAAAAAGTCATTGAACCAGTTAAAGATTAAGTAAGTAATAAGGATTGTAGAACAAACACTTTAATAACTTTCCAATAAGGATAATTTTGTTTCACGTGTAAAAATGTAGTAAAAACATCTCACACGAGTCAATAGATAAAATTCCAAGAAAATACCACTGACCTACAAACAAACTCCGCCCACAAACAGAAAAACAATCGACACACGACACATCCACGGTGGTACGAGTCAGGACAATTCATCGAACCCGTCACCCGTGACAGCCAGCAACGCAATCAAAACTTCCCAACTCGGGGTAACATTGTACCCCACGTCCCACTTTTCTCGAAGACTATTATTTGAATGTCTTTCAACCCGTGAGAAGGGTACTCCCTACCCCCACGCGTGTGCCAGCCTGATAATGTAATTAAAACAACACCTTTATTCGGAGTAGTCACATTTTGTAACGAGTTTTAGTTTGATGTGTGGCGACATCTTTCGGGGATTTCTTGTGAACTTTCTCTCTATGTGGTTTTGTTTGTGGATTAGGACAGGACTTTACTCTTTGTTATGTTTTGTTTGGGGATGTAATGCTTGGTAATTATGTCCAGTTAGAACTGTTATAGAAATGTGGGTACAAAATTCGTGGTTGAATTAAAAACTTAAGAACACACTGCAAATAACGAATTGACTGTGACGTGGCTTATTCTATTAAAATTGCATCACAAATCATATTCGCATATCTTTTCAGCATAATCAACCTACTTCGCCATGTGCCCAGACAAAAAAATATAATGCCACAGAAAAATAGTAAAAGAAAAATTTTAAACCAACCCTCCCACTACCCACGAATAAGAAAAACACACATTAACCTCCAGACGCGTCGCAAAACATAATCCCTATAAAGAAACAAAGGACTGTCGCACATTAAAGTCGACAGAGATTTTCAAAGTGAAGCGCCCGAATTCTGCGCGAGAAATTTTCGGGTAACATTATACCCGTGCATTAGGGCTAAGTGATACCGTCACATTTGTTGGATTAATTCATCATCTGAATTGCCGTGGCCAGACTGATGGGCCAGAACGCCCGGCCTCCCCCTAACCCCCCTCCCGCCGTGGGGGCGCTTACGTACAGATAACTTTTCCCCTCTGTTACGTATGGTGTTTTAATTATGTGTTGTTTTTGGTGTTTAGTGATGCTGGATTTTATGTTTAGTGTTAATTGGTTTTTGTTTGTAAAGATTAACAAATAGATTTGCATTGTGGAGTACGATAAAAATGTATCACTTTCAATCAGCGAAACGTTGTAGACATTTTATATATTAGAACAATATTATAGATATCAGCTGTTCTCATGCGATTTTCGGCAAAGTAGAATTATCCTATAAAAGATTTAATCTTTATAACAGTTTAAAAAAAGTGAGCACAAAAAACTAAAAATAAAAAAAATCAAAATGAATATTATACAGTGACCTACCTTCCGTCTCACCTACAAACAAAACTTAAATCACCAAAAGCAAAGAATAAAGTTTAGTTAAAGTGGTAATCAGCGCTTGTAGCGCTTAGCTTCGCCCGATGCCCTTTTGCCCCCCGAATTAGACCCCCTCCCGAAGGGGGTGCCCCAGCACCCCACTCTACGGGACAGCGAGTGTAAGGATAAATGGGAGGGCTGGCTCTTCTGGTTAAGTGTAGATTTTCCGAATGCGGTGTTGATGACGGCTCTCCTAGTGCTGGGGTGCAGTTGTCGATAGTTTTGTTTTTATCTTTTAGTTTAATTTAATAAAGTACTATCATAATAAGTGTTTTACATGTTGTTATGCTTCATGAAGGACTGGACCGTGGTTGCTGGTAGCCTGGAGAAGTGGAAGGAGTCGAGGGAAGCTTTTGTCTAGCAGTGGATTATATTATTATAGATTGACAAAAGATTTACAGCCTTATTACAAAAACTTAAAGATCTGTTGACCACTTGTCTAAAAAAAGTGTGATTGCAAAACGGACCTTATTTCAACGTCTTAATTAATCTATAATTTTTATAGACAAGTGTTCAACAGACGTTTAAAATTTTTGAGGTACGACGGATTATGTCTATTTGTGGCATAATTTTCAATTGGTACTGAACTTATTTTAAACTCATGTAAAAGTGATGTAATTTATGAAGTCAATAAATATAAAACTTTTTTCACATAATATTAGAAGTTCATTTGTGTTTGAAGAAATAAGAAAATCTGACGTGGGTAGCGGTTATTGGAAAACAAAATTTTAAAAACTTCTTTGCAAGAAAGTTAATAAGTTACTTAAACTGTATTAAGATGTAATTAGTAATCTGAGATTTACATATTTAACATTTGCGTTTGGAATCGAGGCGAGGTAGTGCTCAATGATAGGCAAAGAAATGGTCGATGGTGAAGCACGCTTTTCTAAGAAAACCCCAAGGTTGTAGTTATTGGGAAACAAGGACTTACGGTAGACTCAAAATTTAGAATCAATGTGAATGAATTTTATAAAAAACTTGTATCGATAACTAAGGATTTGGTCACATCACTACGCGAGTTCCCGAGACCGTTGGACAGCGAGGTTGTAAATACTCGTGTAAAATTGTCCACATTCCCCCTGGAAGCCTTTTGTGTTATATATTTCTTTGTTATTTACTTCGCCCGGCGAATGTTATGTTACCTGATGTAGGGAGCTACAGTTATAATGGACATATATATGGGTTTGTGTAGGTATGTTTGTAATTGCCTGTTGTGGTTTTAAAATCTAGGGATTTTGGAATTTGTCCTTCGATTTTTAAACTTTGCAAATTATTGGTGAATGAATTTTATTGAACTTTAAAAAGTTCTATATAAGACACGAATTTTTAGAATGACTTTCAAAACGATCTCTTGTGTTGGAGAGTTTCCGATAGATATTTTATTTACATAATATAATTATTGTCTGACATAATGTTGAAAACGTCATGTTAGGTATATTAAGAAATTTTTAAAGATATTATGCAATGTTACAGACTTTCTTTTGTACTGTTCAAAATTTTTATTGTTTTAATATAATTTTTACTTTAAAGACTATTTCTCTACCCTAACAAAAAAACAAAACTAAAAATACCATGATCAATATAACAATTAGGGCTAATTTTTCAATAGTCAAATAGCTTTTACCTGAGGAGTTAAAATAATGGTTTGCCATATTTTCGATAGATAAGCTGTCAAACCGCCATTTTGATTCCTCAGATAAAAGTTGACTATTGAAAAATCATCCCTAAAAAGTGTATTATTACCAATTGAAGTAAGTATACCGTAGTATTTTATCCTATGTATTTGAAAACCCATGTAAATAAAATCAAACACACAAAGGGTAAGAAACAGGACACATCGGTGTTCGCGTCACGGCGCTCGAGTTAATTGCTGAGCACAAATGAGTGGCGGCGAGCGAGTTACCGCGCTGTAGCAGACCGACACCTGAATGGAAGGACAAGCGGACACTGGGATCGAAAATGGGATGAATAAATAATTATATAAAATTAGTATAATTTGTTCAAATGTAATTGAATAACATGCTTTAAAATACTCTAAAAATACTTATATACTTATCCTATGGAGAAAGCTGATTGTCTATTTAAGGACACCGTGAATTTTAGTCAGTACAAGTCTGACAGTCTCTTTCGTCTTGCCCTGGGAGGACTCATTTAATGATTTTATCAAGAAAAAAAAACATAAGGATTTTGTTGTAAAACAATTGATTTGTTTTATAACTATCCTATAACTATTTTAAAATGAAGAATCTAAAAAAAGAAGAAATCATAAGATACTTGACCGTAACAAAAAAAAATGATTTTTCAAAGTGATATCTTTATTCTGTCACTTTATTAGATTTTCAACCTTACCACAATAGTGGAAGGGTAATGATATCTGAGGTTGGATTGCTAAAAGTTTACAGATCCGGGTAGGTTGACCTACTGGCGTCTGTTCAATAGGCTAGTTTCCTAAAAAAAATAATTAGTCCGTCTTTTAGATTATTCAAAAATAAGGGACACGTATTTTTTTATTTGTAAATTAGACCAAAAATGACAAAATTTTCGCGCAGAGTGACGTCACAGGTAACTTAAATAGGCTGTTATCTTTGTTCTTTTTTGTTTAATCGAAAAAAGAAAAAATACGTGTCCAATATTCTTCTATAATCTAAAATACGGACTAAATAGAATGTAATTATTTTGACCCTGGAAACTACCCTATTGTAGTACTTACATACGAAAAAGCAAAAATCGGATTTTACGAGTAATAAACATAAAATAACATACTCGTATGTCCGAACAACATTGACGAAATGAAAGGTAAGTACGTTGTTAAAATGAAGAGATGAAGAAATGAAAATAAAGATTATTACAAAGCATTTAAATGTTTGTTTTATTTTTTCCTGATTCCAAATACATTTTGTTAGAAATGCTGGTCAGCAATTGAATCACATTTTTAGATTGACATTCACTCGATTATGTGAGGAGATATTATTATTTTACTATCTTCATTCGGTATGAACATTTTACTCAATTGTGTTAAAAATGGACACCTGAAATAATATCTAATTCCAACAAAATCAAGTCATTATCCTTCCCGCGCTAATACGCGCTCCACCTTACAACAAAATGTCTCCCTTTCACCTTCTACTTTCGCTTGGATAATCTTATTTTTGCCGCAGCCAAGGTGCTATAATCCCTCTCACAATCGCAAGAAGGTTCAAAATGGCCCACTTCTTTACCAGGAGTTAAAATGTATTACCTTTTATTGTGATCCTCAACAGGGATTAAGAGAGAGCGCGGTTTTGAATTTTGATTCGGATTGTAGCGCTCAGCCCGGCCATCCAAATTAGAGCTCTGTGCGATTATTTGTCGGCCCTTTTCTAATCTGATCGGAGAAGAAACTAGAGGGGGGTGGTGGGTCTGTTTATATTGGTATATTCCTAACTATGCACACCTATTTTGCCTATTGCTTTGATTACATTCTACGGAATGGTCTTTAATGAAGATTTTGAATGTTGGAGGCGTGGTCTCAGTTGTTTAGAGAGTTGAGCAGCACTGTTATTGTGTATTTGTACAGTTTCCACTGAGTATGATCTGCTTTAATCTCAGTTTTAACTCTGTGGCGAACTCTTTAACTACTAATGTTAAGTAAGGTAGACAGGTTCGTGATTGTATTGTTGAAATGGGTCAATTTGAGTGGAATAGGTGTGAGTGTTACGGTGTGCTGAAGTTCAATGATTATGATGTTCACCCAAAACTAAAAAGTACGGCTTGGCTTGCGTAGAGGTCCAAAGTTATTCTACAGAAACGTAATACTTAACAAGATAAGAGGTATCAGGTGTTAATCTATGTTATTAACTATCTGTATGCTAAACATTCAAATCTTTTCGAAGAAACTAGTAGTAAACAACATCCACCATTCAACTTTTATACTTTCGAATTTTTAAATAAAATGTCTAATTTATTGTTGAAAAATTTTACCAGTAGGTAAGTATATTCAGCGCACATTGCATTCAGAAAAAGTGCGAATTTAAAAATATAACTGTAGGTAATGATTGCGAAAATTACGAAAACGATGCTGCGTACCTAAAGGGCTTCACACACAGCAGCTATAATGTAAAGATGTACAATCGACCCAGTGGAATTATGACCCACCATAAGCTTATTTTCCCAGAGACATTCAAATACAATTAGGTCCACATTCGCGTAAACATACATATCCATGGTAACGACTTTGATCTTTGTCAATTTGACAGATTCAAACGATTTGTTGTGAAAATGGGTCATGATTCCACTTTTTCGACTGTACATTATAGCACGATACATCGCATTGCATTTTTCGAAGACGTAAAAATATACATTATAACTGTCGTGTGTGGGCTCCTGGCAATTTCTATGGAAAGATGTAACGAGATGTGTCGTGCTATAATGTAGTACATCTTTACATTATAACTGCTGTGTGTGAAGTCCTTAATTCTTTCTTCATTGATTTTAAGAAAAAAGACGTCTCCATTATTATTTATCAAAAATCCAGCTGACGAACTAATTAGATTTGTTATTCATTGATGCTATCAACATTCCTATAAAAAGGTTGTTACAATCAGTGATAACTATGCCTGCTTGTTTTATCAAAATATGAAATGGCTACCTGTACCACTTTCCCTAACGACCGTCTCATTTCCTAATGGATAGTCGTTAGTCCAAACTGTAGGTACCTATCTAATGGTCCATTTGGTATCACCTTACTACCTTCTATTAAGATTTAAGGTGAGGTGTCCCTATAATAATTATTATTGTTTGAAAAGGGTTAGTGACCCTTATCATGAACTAGATTTTTCTTCCTTTGCGTAAAGTTTTGGCCTCCGGCTCACCCTTTTTTTACCGTGGTAAAATCGTCAAATGATTCCTTCCACCCAGAGCAGGGCGGGAGGAACTGTGAGACTTGTACTGACTAAAATCTACGGTGATCCTTCGTTCCAGGTCACGGCTTTCTGGTGAGACAGTCCCGCGACATGAAGCTTTGAGAGCTTGGCTAATATTATAGCATCATCATCTGACTAACCTTCTCTCAAAAATATTGGGGTCGACCAACACTCCTGTACTACGCGCACCAAAACAGCTATGAGTAAAAATTATAACGTTCCAATTTAAAAAAGAACGAGAAGAAATATAATGACATGTTGATAACTTCAAAACATTGTCTATATGGTCCAATATTTATTTAAAGCATAGCAAAATTAGCATAAAATATCAGGCCTCTTCTCTGCGACAGTGTGGACTACATTCATCACCAGGCGGACCCAGTGCAAGTTGTTTGATATTGTATGGCTTCGAATTTTTGGTTCTAAGACATGTTGGTTTCCCTGCGATGTTTACCTTCACCGCTTCGAGTGCAGTGAGGACCAAATAAATTACATAAAGTAGGTAATGCGAAGGACTTGGTTCGAACTCAGCGAAAATAATTCATAAATTCTGTTGCTACCCTCACAGAAAAGGTAAAACATAAAACGGTCAATATTTCACTGAACCGGTTCCATCAAACCCACGCTAGGTCTATGTGGCCAGTTATTAGGGCGTTTTAACCCTTTCACTGCAGCCCCCGGGTACAAAATGACCTCTTCGACCCATTTCCCTGTTTTTCTCTTAAATCAACCCTTCGTCGCGTGCTCTTTGTGGGGTAAAAATGTTGTTTTCTGATAATAAAAAAGTTTTATTAGTTATTTTGAAACATATGTCCTCACATATTATTTTTATTGATCGTGTTGATGTGACGATAAATTATTAGTTTTGAATTGTTGTATTGATGTTTGGAGGGTTGAGTTAACTCAAAAGTAATATTAAATGTGTTTTCTGATAAATTATTTGTTTTATTTCGCTTGATACAATGCGTATATAATGTGTAACATTCTACAATGAATTAAACAACCGAGTATGAACAATATGTCCCGTTCTCACGAACAACGCCAAATGATTACCTAGCGTCTTAATTAGGTATAAAATGATAGATTATATTTTTTTTTATAAATTGGATCTACGAAACACTTTCTTACACCTAAAATTAAGAAGACATTTTTTTTAAACTATGTGAGGCCTGTGTCTGCCTACTTCTTCCTAAGAATCTAATCTATAACAATCTCCATTTTGACGTTTATAATGAATACCTATTGTTTCTTCAGGAATAAGGTTTGTAGCTGAAAATAGGTTAGTGGCAAGAAAAATCTAAAATATAGAGGCTACCCATTTTCAGTAAACTGTTAATCATAAAACTTTCAGTTTCAGTTTGGTACTGAAGTAATTAATCCTAGGAAATGGTGAATTTGTTCATAGTCCGAATATTATAATGGTACTGCCATTAGCCACTAGCTCTAGAATTTATTACTACAGTTCTTGAGGTAGCAATTGTTGATCTAAGTTTGTACATAATTCGAGGTCAGTAGCAGATCTGTGATGAACTCAATAATAATTATGTAATTTAAAAATTGTGCATGATAATAAAACATGAAAACTAATGCCACGTTTTATACCTATAGTTAATTTTAATATTAAAGATTCTCACTTTTACTCAAAATCAAATAAATTATTTCAAGTAGGCCAGGTGGTGGTGGTAGGTGGGTCCAGACACTTTTGAATTATCAAAAGACAAAATTAAAATAAAATAGTTTAAAAATAGTTACGGTGCTACCAGTCCCAGTCACAAGACATAAAAACTGTGAAAGTACTGTAGATGCCCATTCCAAAGCGTAGATCTCTATGGTTACTATGTAACAAGTGAAAAGTGTCAATAGAAAATTAATATAAAAATACAAAATTCTATATAATTAAAATAAACCGTGGCTGCTAAGAGATACTCAACGCATCCAGCATGTGGATAATCAATGTGTTTTGCACAATATTCTCTATTTATTTTTGTAAACTATTCGAGTATTTACTCAACAACGGTTAAAGGACGAGTTGCCTTACCGTCTCTTTCTACTCAACTGCTTCAGAAGGAGAGAAATGATTTTTGACCCGGATAGTCTAAATTCCAGTTTTAATTCCGAACCACCATTATTATTTTTGGCCGTATGCCAACCTTATGATATAAATGACGAATAACTCTATCAACTGAATTTATGAATGCAAACTAAAACCTGTTTGACTAGAAATATAACCCTCAACTACACTTGCGAATAGTGTGCAAAAAAGTGCATTGTTAAAAATGGCAGATGGTTTGAATTATTATAATAATAGTCATTTTAAAATAATAATAATGGACGTAACGGTCACTTTTTGATTTGTTATCATAGTTTAGATAGACAGTGAAAATATAATTTTTAAAGTTATTTTAAGTACAGATATATACACTTCAAAACTTGTTTTGTTTGTTCAAGTCTTTTGAAAATTAACTGGAAATCTACTGCAGTCTTTAAACAAACCAGTTAAGTTATTAAGTTGTAGCCTACATACAATAAAAATAACATAGTCATGCTTTTTTACCGTGCTAAAATTATCAAATGATTTCGCCTACCACAACCAAGGGCAGGGCAGGAGGGACTTTCAGACTCGTTCTTATAAAATCCACGGTGATAATTCAATAGCCCTTTACGTTCCAGGTTACCTAATGGGACAGTCCTGTGACCACACACAGTCATGATAGCAATGAAAATTCAACAGACCTTAAATAGTTCTGTCCAACATAATATTTAATGGAAAGAAAAAGTTTCTTATTCATGTTTATCTGAAATATCATACCTAATTATGAAGCTGTCCATATCTAAATTAATTGACTTGTGTTAAGAAAATCATACTGAACTAAGTTTCTGAAACTTTTCCTCTAGTATTACTGACTAACTAACCCTCCCATCCAGTTCAGGGCGAGAGGGACTCATCATCATGATCATCAGCCTTTAATGTTCCCACTGCTGGGACACAGGCCTCCTCTCTATAATAATATAATATCATAATATAGGGAGGGAGTGGGCCATAATCCACCACGCGGGCCCAGTGCGTGTTGGTAGATGTCACATGTCTTCGAATTTTTGGTTCTAGGACATGCCGGTTTCCTCACGATGTTTTCCTTAACCGCTTTGAGAGTAGTGGTGATGAAATATACTACACAAAGTAATGGAACTGGCTCGAACGAGTTCGAACCCACGACTTACATCTCGTAAGTCGATACCGATACCACTAGGCCACCACTGCTCCATAGAGAACACGAGAGAGACTGTCAGACTTGTACTGACTAAAAACCACAGTGTCCTTCAATAGCCTTTTACAATCCGGGGCCACGGTTACTCGTTAGTCCCGCGACCCCGGCAGGCAGGTTACTGAAACTTTAGTCTTAAAATATACATTTCTCTTCAAAAGTCCCAAACATTCGTAGGCACATTCCAACAACACAATCAATCACCCCACGTCTGACCGATGTCCACGCGAGGGGCGTGGCCACACACTGTCCGTTCATTGGTCAGATAGCCCCCGGTCACGCAAGTAGTGATGGGTGTAGCATCGGTCAGTGTGACGAGGGTTTTCTGTTTAGAATTTCTTTTTTTTGGGAGAAATTAGGGTGCGTTCTTATTGGGGAATTTGGACGGTGGAAAGGGTGTTTTTTTTTTCTGATAAGAGGTTTATGATATCGCTGTTATGTCTAGTTATTGATAGTGTAAGTTAAGCAATGTGTTTTTAAAGTAAAACACTGAGTAAGAAGTAAGAATTACGTTAAGTACAAAAACTGAAAAAAATGAGTAATGCACGTTTATGAATAATTAGAGCTGATTACTGATACTCAGGAATTTGTATTTGTAAGCGAGAAAACTCTTATCAGATGGTGAGGAAAGTATTGGTTAATCGGAGGCATAATTCGGCATAGCAGTGGATAGTGCAATAGAAGGGGTGATGAGTAAAGTAGTCGTGGTCATTATAAATAATAATAATAAATAATATTCCACAACTATCACACAACGCCATCTAGTCCAAAGCTAAGCAGAGCTTGTGTTATGGGTACTAGAGAACTGATAAACATACTTATAAATTTCTAAATACATAGATATTATAGATAGAATACAGACACAGAACAAATGATAGTGCTCATCACACAATCATTTGTCCTGGGAATCGAACCCACGACCTCCGGCATAGCAGTCAGGGTCACTAACCACTAGACCAACAGGCCAGTCCATTATGCAGTCATTATGCATTTGCAAGCACAACGTAAACAGCATTTTTGACAAGTTTATTAAAACATAATTATATTAAATAGGGTATATGATGTAGTATTGAAGCGAACAATCACCGTATGGAAAATGTTTCGGGTCTGGATGTCGTGTTTATGAATTTATTTTTTTTGTAAACGCACCCATGATGCAAGAGAAATCCCAAGAGCAAGTGGGGTATTGCATAAGTGGTAACAAAGCACTTATTCCTTATAATTTTTAAAGCGAAAAATAGTTCTTTAAAACTGAAAAACTTGCAGTCTACTGCAATGCAACCGAACTGAATAATGGTAAGAAGTTAGTTACTTTGTTTTATAATTAAGATAACTGTCGCCAAACCCACGGGACACATTTAATTGTAGTTATACTACAGAGAAAATAAAAATAAATTTTAACAACATTTTACTGTTTTTTGTTGTTACCTTACGTCGTCGTACCGTTCCATTGCAGGGCACAGAAAGGTTTGCCCTTTCTCTCAATAAATACGATGGGGATCTGCCCCGTTTGAAAACATGGATGGCGCAGTGGCTGAACAATTGACTGCCATGTTGCGTGTCGCGGGTTTGATTCCCGCACAGAATAAAAATTTGTATGATCTACAAGCATTTGTTCCGGACCTGGCTGTTAGTGTATGTGAGTTTAAAACACCCACTATCGAGAAAATATTTCAAGAATGGGACTGCGATTTTTTAAGAAACAAATGGAACCCTCGAACGCGGTTTCAAGTAGGTAGTATTCAAAGATAAGTTAGAAAGAAATAGCATAATGAACTTATAATATTCTCAATATATGTAGGTAAAGAAAGGGATGAGATAACGTGGGCCAGTATTCACCATTGAAGGCAATTCGCTGATTTTAAGATGTCACATATCTATTAAATACGTCTCCAAAACCATTAAGAAAAATAAAAAAAACTCTATCCTAAAGACAAGATAGATTGTAACTAAGCAAAATATTATTTTTTTATTTCTTCGAAAAAGATTCATAATTAAAATGAGAAACACATTGCAACGAACATTATGCGCCGGCGCAGGCCCTCACTTTGAACACTCTATCCGTGCTGCCATCTATACCAGACTTACAGCTAAGCGATGCAACTGCCATCTGTTGGAATTTTGTCGAATTTGACTCAAACCATCGATATAAACGTCACCATTGAAATCCTGTTAGAATTATTTCGATCAAAACATTTTCCAATAAGTATAAATGTACAATTTATGTTAATAGGATTATTGTACCTAAATTCTAGTAAACATTAAAGTTGCATCTTTGTAGTACCAAAAATGCATTTGCCCAGTCTTTTCTGAACTCTGACTGATTACGGATTGACATGCAGTAATATCCGTATGCTGATAAATACTACTAGCTTACTTGAAGTAAGTAAACTCCACAAGCTACTTGCTAGACAGAATAATAAAGCTTGCTCTTTCGGTTTCTATTTTCAATCAATAGTTAACTACATTATTTTATTATTAAAAATAATAAGTTTCTTGAATATTAATGTTCTTTACAATTTTATTTGGCTAAACTGTGCTAGTGCCATTGATTTTAAAAGGTAGTTTACACTTGATTACGAAAAACACTTTATTCAGATGGCAAAAAAAAAAAATTATGTTCAGTACAATTAAATTCAAAACAATATTCACTTAAATCAAACGACTACGTAAAATTCTTGACAAAATTTTGTTCTTGTCAAAAGTTTGATTAGTTTGTTTCTGCTACTCGACGCTAGATGGCGCTAGTAGCTCGACAGTAAAATCTCGTAGCACTTCGTAGCACTGAGTTGAATTTGAAGTTTTCGTGTGTGAATCTGAATATAACTTTGTAATATAGCTAGAATATGCAACGTTAAGTGAAAACGAAGATAATGAAGTCTGTTAATAGTTTTGAAACTAGTGTTACTGATAATAATTTACATACTTTAAATTTTGGTTTTTTTTTTATGTTGTTTTCTGAAAAACTAAAAGGGCGTTGTGTAAATTAACAAACAAACAAAAAAGGAAATCACATAAATTATTTTGTAGTATAGAGCCTAAATGAAATTGGCATATTTAATCAATTTCTAATTGAAATGAGACGCAAAATTCTTATTGGTAACTTTTTTCTAAGCAGATTTCCATCTTAACAGTTAAGGTTTTAATTTATTAGTCGTAATGTAACCGAATAAGTGACTAATTTTATATTATTCGGGATTGCTTTATTAAAATCAAAAAAATTATTGGACTTAGGGCTGATTTTTCAATAGCCAGATAACCTGTATCTGAGGAATTAAAATAACGGTTTGACATATTATTTTCTATAGAAACTCTTTTTTATTCCTCAGATAAAAGTTATCTGACTATTGAAAAATCAGCCCTAAAATATAAAAATTTGCCTATTTGTGGACGCCGCCGCCGATTAACTGAATTCAACCACAACATTTTTTTTTCAAGCATAATGAAATAAAATATTAGTTGTCTGCACTCCCTCATATTTCTATCAGCGAAATTTTCGTAAAAATGTGCTACAGCTTCTCATATTAATATTTTGATATATAGCCTATTCAGACTTTGTACGGCTCTTCCTTTAAAAAAAGAAGTGGCATGTAATGTAATTGTAATAAAGTTAAACTTAAAATATTAAAAATGTAGTTCTTACAAAGAGTTAACTTTTAAAGGTAAAAAAGCACGGGAATCAAAATACTTCGCTCTTTTCCTGTTTCCTGAGATCACAGTTTTGTACACGAAAGCGGTGTGAGAAGCTGAAATCACGGATTCACATTTTTTTTTTTAAATAATTTTTAGTTGTTTGCATTTAGTTTTTATGGTTTGCAAACAATACCGGACAAGAATAATTAAAATTAAGAACGAAACTCCTTTATCATTTTGTGGTTGTAAACTAAAAAAGTACCTGTTCTTTTGCTCGTTCTAACTTCATTCCGTTTGCGTACCAGATCCAAGGCGCCCTTTTTAGGCAGTCCCGCAGAAACGTATGGTTTTTAAAAACATCAAATTATATTAGAAGAATTGTAATCACCTCTTCATAATAGCAACACTAACTTCAAAATCATTGTTTCAAGACCCATTTAAGATTTTAACTATTATAGTATCTATTCCGAAAGCAACTTGCAAATCAGTAACAACTCTTCCTATTAAAATTCCACCCTTTTGCATCGATTGGCCTTTATGTTCCAGGCCCACGGTGAACTTTAAAAAGAGTTCCGCAGCCAAATCTTACTAACTTAATAAATGTGAAAGTTTGTGATGTAAGGATGTTTGTAACTCTTTCAAAAACTTCTGAACGTGTTTGAATGAAATTTGGTACACAGGTAGTTTATAAACTATATTAACAAATAGCATATTTTTTATTCGGATTTTTTGTTTTCTTGGGGTAATTTTCGAGTTATTGCTGCCGAAGCCTCTGGCAATAGCTAGTCATACTTTAAAGGTGAAGCAATCACCAACCTTCAGCTGCAAGATAAAATATTGTTTTTCTTCAACATTAGATACTTCATTAACCCTTAAATAAATCATACCAACGTGCTTTTTCCAATCTACATTCAGCCCGCTCACTAAACTAATTTTATTGTACTTACTTGTTTCATATTAGTCTAATGAACGTAGCAGATAGAAACTGGATAGAAAAGATGACACGTAGCGCTATTTCTCGCGTCACTTAATGTGCTAAAACACTTCCCTGACATCAAAACTTTTGATGATTGTATTCTATCAATACTTTATCTTGCTTTTCTTACATTGGGTAATTTCAGGTTTGGTTTTAGTGATCTCGAACCTACCGATTTCTCGATATTTCTACCGATATCCCTTATGCCGAAATGTGCAGACAAACCTATACGAATCTGTAAAATTTTACCAATCGAACATTAACCTTCCACTATTGTAATAAGGTTGAAAATCGATTAAAGAAATTTGAAAGGTTGGGGTTGTTTGATGTGTTGGCGTCTGTATTAAGATTATATTCGGTGTTCCACTATGGTTATGAAATGCCGCTACCGATTTTGCATTGACAGACTGGTTGGCTCCTGAATCTGTCACATTTTTTACTTATAAAAACTTTTTACCCTGTAAAGAATTTCTCCTATACCGTGGGTGCGTTAACAATCATTAATCTCATATCCACAAAGATCTAGACCCGGAACAACTACTTGTAGATCATACAAATAAATTGTTCTAACGGGAATTGGACCCACAACACGCCGTATAACAGTCAATCGTTCAGCCACAGCACCAACGTTGTCGTTTGTTATAAACCTTTCAGGACCACTGCTTGTGTAACAAATGCATTGCTGACGGGGAGAGGTAGGTACAGTTGACAGCGTTATCAGTATCTAACTACGTCCAACATATAGCTCTTTTTAATTACGTATGTTTTTTTTTAAAACGTTCCCTCATTACTAGGAATTTATCCTATGTCGTAGGTGCGTTGACAAACATTTAAACTCATATACACAAACGCTCAGTTACAGAACAACTACTTGTCGATTGCACTTGCTCCGTGCGGGAATCGAACCCGCGACACGCAGCGCTGCAGTGCAATCGCTCAACCACTCAAATAATATTGGTCTTATCCTGTAGATCTGTAGTGATAACATCTGCGGGTAAATTATTTTAAAATGATAACGGGAAAAGTAAGTCGAACTTGCAGCTTTTTTTTTGTCATTAATATCTGAAAAGCTGTTACAAACTTTTTCACTATTTGAATTCTATGATAAAAAATATTAAATAACTTTTAATAACATTATTATTTAGGTAATCATCTACACTTGTAGCTTAGTAGTAATTTTATTGCCAAAAAAGAACCAGGTTTTTTTATGTGGTCATCAAATTGACGACACGGTTGGGGCAGTGGCTGAGTAATCAACTGCTGAGCAGCGTGTCGCGGGTTCGATCCCCGCACGAAACAAATATGATCAGCAAGTAGTTTTTCCGGGTTTGGATGTTTGTGTATGTCAGTTTCTATGTTTGTAAACGCCCACCCACGATACTGGAGAAATTCCTAGTGTGGGGCATCGTTTTTTTAAAAAAAAAGTCCGTCCAGCCATACTGTCAGACTTGTACTGAATAAAATCCACAGTGTCCTTCAATAGCACTCTTCGTTCCGGGGTGACCTGAAGGTGGATCGCAAAACTATCAACATCCCCTCCTCAATATACTTGCTAAGTCCATAAGTACTGTGAGTAAGTTTTTATAAAAGTGCTAGTCTACATAAAACAAATCATAGGGTAAGTTAGTAAGTTAGATTATTACTTATCAAAAAATTACGAAACAATTTTATTCCTTTTCCGCTACGGTTTTTGAAATATGTCATATTTAACATAATTTTTAGTAGGTTATGTCTTCAGGAGTCATGAGAGTGTTTTGTACTTGTCAATATTCATCGATTGAAAAGAAAAGAAAATAAATGTCTATTATTTTTATCCGACAGAAGGATTATGTTTTTCATTACTTTAATTGACGGACTAAATAAAGTTGCAATTTATTGATGCTGATAACTGCCTTCTTATTTGTTTCTTTTTATGCCCTATTAAAATAATTTGTGATTCTTAATGCTTTTTACCATAAGGAAACATCTGTCTTATCTATACCTAGGAATAAATAATATAGGGTAGACGTATTGTGTTTTGCTCCAATATCTAGAATATAACGACACAATGATTTGGTTGAAAATAAAGGTTGTGTGATTAAGAAAACTATTATTAGTTATGCCTCGTTTACTGTGATCTCTAGTGCGCTGCGCTTGCTATTTTTTTTTCATCTTATCCATCCTATGTTTTGGCAGTTATTGTTACGACCAAAACAACTACCTACTAGGGATTTTGAATCTACTACAATCTACATTCTTATTCATTAAAAAATGATGAACAATTATTTGTAAAATTTTGTCGTATCTACTACTTACTGTCGGCATCGTTAATATATGGCAATGGGATTTTCAGTAATTGCGATATCGTGGGTAAATCAAACGACATAATTGATTAACAAATCGTGGATATTTATTGAAATAAAAATAATAAAAATGAAAAATAATAAAAACAGTTCATCTTTCACGTAGTTACACAATAAAATTTGTCTTAGTTTTTTCTCTATTTTGTCTCCATTCGTCGTCCCTTCTTTTCTTTTTTTCACAGAAACATGTTAATTTCAAAATGGGAATATAATCACAATTTTAGTAAGGTTTTCTCATTTTTATATTCTAACATAATTATCTATTTACCAACCACACAACGAAATAATAACGTGTTAACATTAATTTATTGGTTCGACTGTACAATTTTAAACTGGGTGAGATAGTTGGTGACACATTTAAATGATTTCAAACATCCCAAGTATGATTAGGAAAATATTTTTACGAAACAACCATTTTATTTATTAAACAATTAATGATTGCTTGAAAAAATATTTTCTAACACAAACAGGTAATGCCTAAATAGCTAGGTCTCGTTCACACAACGTTAGTAAACTTCTATAGAATACTGTCTTCTGAACTAACGTCGTCTGAAGAAGACCTAATTAGTAAGGAGACAGATATGGACGACAAAATGTTTCTATTATAATTTACTTATAATTATCTAATATAAATTCTATTATAATTTACATTAAGTACGTATACTGAAAGATTTCACGCTTGGACTAATTTAGGTACGAATGAAATTCACGAAGAAATTATTTAAAAAATAAAACTGGAATATTGGTTTCAGTCTTAATAAAATAACTAGCTTCCACAAGAAATAATAGCACATGAACGAATATCGATCTCACAGTGATAATTTTTAATTGAATAATTTAATCGCTAATTAAACATACAAGTACCTCATTACGAATAACACCTACCATTAATCGATTCCAATTTTGCTTTCTACAATGCTTAAATAAATTATCGATTACAGGAAACTCACCGTTTTCTCACCAAATTTTGTTATGATCCTTGAAATATTATCGTCTATAAATATGAACATCAATAGGTAGGTACTCGATTTACACAAATAAACTTACATCAAATATGTACACAAGTTTGTTTATCTAGGATAGGAAACATTTCGCTTATTATTGTACACGATATACTAAAATTACGAAACAACTTACTCGTGAAACACATACTACATCAAACTATGAAGATCCTAGAAAATACTGGAAAGAATTCTAATTTAATTGACACTATACAGCTTAAGAACTAAATAGTAAGTATATTAAAATCAACATAGCTAACTTTGGCATTGGTTTCCACATTTTTTCTATAAATAAAAAACATGTCAAAACAAGATCGAAATAATGTAACATAAAACCGCAGACGTACTTACAGCTTCCGAACAAACAAAAATGATAGAAAGAACTAACATCAACAATGCAACGCGAATCAACACTGTTCAGTACGATGAAGATATGTCACTTACGATTACAGTAATTAAATTAATGCCCTTCGGTGCGAACTTTTGGGCTCATATTGCGTGCTTAAAAACAATAATTCGCCAATATTCAATCCTTAAGACTAGAAATTGAACATAACTCGGCCTAAGTCCGGTCGACGCGATCTTTCGTATCTTGCGTACTTTGAGAGGTAACGCGACGGAACACGTGACCGGAGCAGACCTTAGAAGATCTGGCTGGGCGGCGCGGGCGGCGGCAGGCGGAGCCCGCCCCACGGGTAGAGTCACGAAGCCTCGTCTCGGCACGCGTTAGAGTCATCGGATAGAGCTAAGGGAGCACCATTACTTTGATTCACAACACACTTCCGCATATGCTTTTCAAGCGTAGACGGCACAGAGAAGGGCATCTCGCAAAACCGGCAGCGGTAAACGTCCTTGCCCAGTCGTCCGTGAGTCTTCATGTGCCGCGTGAGCTTGGAGCTTTGCGCGCACGCATACGAGCAAAGCTCACATTTGTACGGCTTTTCTCCGGTGTGAGACCGTCGATGAACCGTTAAGTTTGAGCAGTTCTTGAACACCTTCCCACAAAACTCACAAGTATCATTCCGTCGTCCCTCTTTCGACTTCAGTAAAGGGTTCTGCAGTAAACCATTACTGCTGTTTTTGAGACCATCGAATATATTTTCAGGCGGCCTTTGCGCGTGTAAGGTGGGTAACCACCATCCCTCTCCTCTATCCATGTCCAGTTTTATACGTTTGGACGCTTCAAAAGGGTTCTCAAAAGGGTTGAAAAGAGGATGCGGTTGAGGTGGCATTTTCGCAAACTCCTCTTTCAAACGTAGCGCTGCGGTAGGCGGCATACCGTTTGGTTTGTCACTGGGAGGGCCATTGTTATTATCTCTATCTTTAGCTAGTTGCCACTTCAGAGAATTCCCTGATTCTTGTAAAGCTTGTTTGAAAGCTTCACTATATTGAGCAATGTTAGATAACCCAAACTTGTCCATCAATTCACCAACAACTGAGGCGCTCGGTGGATTGTTGGGCATGATAGGTGTCTGTTTCCTAGTAGGTGCAGATGGAGCACTACTATTAGACACAGTCAGGTCTTCCGCCTCCTCAACATCATCTCCATCTTCGTTATCTTCTTCTTCCTCCCCGTCCATCTCCTCATCCTCCAATTCATCATCAGAGTCGTCTTCACCTGTGTCACCGCCTGATTCGCCGTCTTCAGTTGTAGCATCAGGAGCTCTATGCACTTTCATGTGTCGTTTTAATTTGGATGCCTTCTCAAAAGCTTCATCACATTCTGTACATTTAAAGGGTTTTTCACCTGTATGTGAGCGCCGATGAACGATCAGGTTGTTTTCAAAACGGAATTTCTTGCCACAGAATTCACAGGAATGAACGCCTTCGTCAGTGTTTCGCTTGGCGGGTGGTGTGGATGTCGGACGCTCCGTAGGCGGTGCGTCAGCTGCCAATGCGAGTGGTTCAATTCGACGTTCCGGTGAAGTCGAACTGTGCGGCCTCGTGGCGTCGCGAGGCGCGTCCACCGTTCCGGGTCCGGCGCCCACCGGAGGAGTCTGTCCGACTCTGGAGGGCGACGGGGAAGCGAACGGAGGCGAATGCTTCCTGGGGCTAGGAGAGCTGGAATTGCCTGTGGCCGCCCCTGGACTGGTCGTACCGGCCAGTTGCCGCAAGCGCTGCGAGTAAAAATCCAGCTGGGGTTCAAGTGAAAGGGGCTGAGATACTGGTGGGGCCCTGTCTCGGCCCGATACCGACGTAGGTACGACTGGTGGCCTGTCCGCCGGTGATGGGAATGTTTGGTGTGGAGGCATTGAGTTCGCCGCCACAGCCGCCGCTGCGGCTGCTAAGTTGAGACCATGATGGCGGAACTGTTCTGAGACGAGCTGCTCCATTCTAAATCGGTGGTCGTGGTGGTTTGGCCGTGCGAACAACGGCGTAGGGGGAACTGAAGGATGAGCCAATGGCGGTAAGCTGCCTGGTAATGGCATCCTAAGTAGTCCACCAACTCCAAAAGGCGAGTGCATGTCTGGAGGTGGCAATAAAGGGTGATGGCGTAAGCTTGGTGGTGGGAGTGGAGCGCCGGTGGACGAGCAACCCGAGCTCGACGAAGACGTGCTGGACGTCGAGTGGTTCTGCTTGTTGGGTTGTTGTTGTGGCATTGCCTCCACGTAGATCTTGACACCGTGCACATGTTGCACGTGCTGCAGTAGCCTCCACGCGGAATGAACGCGCGCTTTGCACGTCGAGCAAACATAGTTGCTGGGTTCTGTTGGCAAAGAGAAACATCGGTTAAAAACACGTAACATCAGACTGATCGACGAAGATGGAAACGCTTTCCGATGTAAGATTTACAGCAATATTAACAGGGGCAAAGTGTCTAGTAATAGCTCTCACATATCGTAGTGTTGGGCCTAGTGGGTGCGTGGTACGCATGCTAAGCAGTCGGAGGTCCGAGGGTTGGTGCGAGCGGTGAGTGATCGGCGCTCCGTGTCTCGCGTGATTCATGCACCTCTAAAATCTTATGAAATATACGCGGGTTGAGATCACGTACGCACGCGCGGGTTAAGACGGTTGATATTGAAATCTATGTATGTAACACTGGCCTGCTAAGGGAAAAATGAGTAGAGGCTTTTTTTTATTAAACGGTAGCTTAGCTGCCTTTATTTGAATATTGCTGTATGAGCAGTTGCGTAAACTCTTATGTATCATTTCTTTTTCTAGAATTATATACGTTTTGTAAGTCTTGACATTTTTCCATCACAGATTTATTAATGTAGAACAGAGTTTGAATATTTCCTGTTGACGGCAAAAGGCTGGCTTCCTCTTTCATATGACCTAAAGATAACTAATTACAGACTACGAATTTACTATTAGAGAAACATTTTCCTAGCCCTTCCGAGATGACAGGCTTGTAAATTACGAATTATTTTTTTTTCCTTCAAGATCGTTGCCTAAAGTTTTAATACATATAATTATGTGTACTATAACCTAATTCATTGGTTCCGCTCCACAGTTCAGCAGATGCGGTCAAGGCGCGTCCAGCCCGCCTGACTTTGACAGTAATTTGATTGCTCATTGTTAACCCGAGACACATTTTATTGTGGAGACAATCACGCTCAGCGATCTTGTAGTGATGCGCTGAGTTTTTTTTTTTTAAATATCGATTTAAATAAAAATAACTGTTGTTAAAAAACGCCATGCCATGCGTTGCTGTTGATGTATACTTTTATTGTTACAGAAACAAGTATTTATTTTTAAATTATTGCTTTATGTTTATTCAACTTTTCATTCCCACACATTTTTTGGTTAATATGATGTAATCGGTGTCGCTAATTATTCGTTTGTGAAATATTAAGCTTTAAAGTGCTAAATTTTTATTCGAGTGTCCCCCCCCTCTTAAACGGTTATGTTTTATCTATGACCATGAAACTTATCAAACCCATACTGCACCTAAATTGAAAAATTGCATCAGTTAAAGTAAAAAATGAAGATATCCCTTCAAAATTAAACTTTATAACAGGCTTCTTATGGGTAGCGTTGCATTTTAAATAAAAAAAACTAGATTGACTAGAACAACACAAATTAATAACATTAAGTGGTTACAATTAATTTAATTTATCGATATTGCGCATCACTAGTCAGTGGGCGCGGCAGATAAGTGATCTTCACTGTTAAGACGATTATTGAAATGTAACGGTCAGATTGTGACCGACCGGAAAGATGACACGTACGGGGTGTTCACTTTACGTAACAAAAGTTATTTAATGAATGTACAATAAAATAATCTTATAGGTAGGTATTCGTATCAACAATAGTACCTACATGTAATATTTTATTACCAATTTGCATTTATTTACCAATAAACAATACTACAGATTTGAGTGTTATTTTCTTCAAAAAGTTGTTTTATTTTCCAAAAATGTAACTTTAAATTACAATTACGATGGACAGTACCTAGTAAATTAATCTAAATCTAGTATTATTATTTTTATACTTTTTTTGGACTAGTAGAAATATTTTAGAAAGTTACTTTTTATGCTCGAAAATTTCTCGGTATCATTCAGCCAAAGCTGGTACGACTTAACATCAGCCTGTATAGAGATTTATCGCGATATCAATATTGTGACCTTTTTGTCCCGAGGTACCGACCATTGTTCATTGTGTTGAGTTTTGGTCATCATACGGTACTGGACGGATAGTATAACACATGTATTTAAACTAGTTATTACCAGCGGCTTCGCCCGCGTGAAGTTCGTTAATTGCCTCGACACAAGGTCTTCAGATAGGGTTCAGTAAAATGATGAAATGTGTTAATCAAGACTATAAGTAATTGACTTTTATAAAAGCTTCGCAACGAAACGCAACAAATAGATATTAATATTACAACCAGTTCAAACTAGTATTTGCAAGGCTAAAAATTATTTTCATGCGAAAAAAACAACTTTCAAGCAGTTGTCATTCGATACTTAGTAGTTCCTTCATCGATAAAAAAAAGATAACCTTACAATCCTTTCCTTCACAATCTAATCATCGACACTTCTGCTAACCGTACGATAAACGTCACTACTGCGTTATAAGTAGGGTCAACATAACCACCGGTGGTTAGTTACAGAACCAATTCGATTGATACCGGATTAGAGTGATTACTGAGCGGTTGTGATTTTCAATCGTGGTCGATACCATCTGTGGTCATGTGTGGTTGATAATTAAGTGTGGTTGAAGACGCGTGGGCTGGAGTTTGGGTGGTCGGTTGGGATTAAACGGTGTATGTTTTTGCAATTTTAAAGCGATGTATTATCTTGTAAGTAAGTCGCCTATTAATATAGCATTTTGCATTATTAAAGACAAATGTATTATCCAAAGCAATTGCAAGTCAACAGCCTTACTAAGTTGGCATACACATAAGGCGATAAGCGCCGATGGTCAATCATGTATTCGACTTTTATTTAACTATTATTTAAGAGAAGAAATAACCGAGATTTATTTAATGGATCGAATTGGCTCATTAAAAATGCTATATTTTTACTGTAAGTTGGGCAGATACCGCACACCGAATGGCAAGGCGCCGGGTGACGGCAGGGTGGAGTGGCGCAAAGCTCGAGAAGTGCACAGAGTGGCGTCTCAAGAAATGGAAAGAAGACAAGGGTTGGTCGGTCTGATGAGGAAGGAGGAAAGGTCACCACTGCAGACGACATTGTTGCCATTGCGGGAGTGTCCTGGATGAGGCTGGCGTAAGATCATGGAGCTTGGCACAAACAGAGAGAGGCCTATACCCAGCAGTGGGTGAAGACAGGCTGTGGATGATCATGAAGTAGTAAATTAAAATAGCATTTTGCAGCGGTGTTTCTCATTCAAAAGATTTTGTGCAGTTCTTCAAATCGAGAATCTACCTCCAAAGCAATTTGTTATTGGCTGTTCTCAACAGCCTTACTACAGCTTCTGACTAACAGTAACGACTGTCAAAGATCTACAAATGACAGCCGGGACCAACGGCTTTATTGTTAGTATGGGGAAACTCGCTATGACAGACATCCACAGACCAACCTCGGCAAGCGCGGTTTAACCCGGAAGTTCGGCCTGTGCGCCCGCTCGGGTTCGGCGCGCCGGCGCCTGTGGACGGCGGCGGCGGCGCGGGAAAAATCACGGCGGCGGCGGCGCGCCGGCGCGGCGCTCATATCTAGCTTTAGTTAATAATGCGTTGAATATTAATCTAATATCTACAAATGAGCAATTCTTGTATAGTATTATTAGCTTTAGTTTATAATGCATTGAATATTAATAAGAACTTTATCCTAGAAAATAAGATTTGCAGTCACTTTTAAGTCGCAAAGCTCTGAACACAATGTGACTATTCATTCTTGGATCTTATCCGTGGCATGTATTAAAAAAAAAAAAAACTAATTAAACCAGAAACTATCGCAACAAGAAATATCAATACTCTTCTGAATCATCCGGAAAACGCACCGGTTATCCGGCCACGGAAAAAAATGTGTAACGACCGTTTCGATTTCAAAAGGCAATCGCTGATTACCGGGCATTGTGTGGGCTGGGAACCACCGGGAGTGAAATTTTTAAACACGGGGGCCTTGTGGGGGTCTGGGGGGTTCTCGAATGACCCCCACCGCCCACCGGGTGGACGTTTAGCTCGGGAAAGCGTATCCGGTTGTCGCGGCCGTAGAGTGCCGTAATTTATGTATGTATGCAGTTTTTCGGTAATTTTTATTGGGTGGGAATTACGTTTTTGTAAGAGTAGTTCAGTGTGTAAGTAGCTGATTTAGATAAAGGTTAGAAAATATAATTATCTTTTTTTATAATGAATACCTGTTAAAATGTGTTTTGAATTTATTTGTTTAATAAATATCTTCTGTTGACTTCCTAAATTAATCTAACAAAAACCAAAATTATTTCGCCAATAAACTGTAGCAAACAGGAAGATTTTACAAAAGTAGGTACATGTAATCGAATATTTTGGTTTCAAGTTTCTTACTGATTTGCTTTAAATAATTACAAGCTACTAAGTTACTCTACAAATTACAAAAATCTAAAAATGCAAACACATTTCGCAGGGAAAATAAAACTTAAAACTGAAAACGCGAAATTCTAACGGCCCATATAGAACATTCCTCGGCCGGAAGCCGCCAGCGCTGCTTCCGGCGACGACAACAGTTGTTCGCACCCCAGCGCCTCTCGCGGACACCACTAGAAACTACAGACAACCGGAGTGTGTACTACAGCCTTGTTTATTTACTTAGATATACAAGTTTAGCTATATCTGTAGCTAGATTTGCTGCAAGTTTGGAACAGAATTATTTTCCATTTCAGAAGAAATTCTTAAAAGGAATTCTGTATTAACATTTATTATCATCTAAAAAGAAAGTAACCAAATCAATCATTACATCTAGAACAATGGAAGATAAAAGAAAATCCGTTAATCCATAATCCAAATTCAAAATCAAACCGTTACAATCAAACAACCAATCATTCGAATGCCGAACAATTAACGATCATTTCCGAAGCGACGCCGAACTCGAACTCAAAAATGCGTTTTATATTTGAATCTATGCGAAATCTGAAATAAGGACGGGTTCCGTAGAGAGTCGCCATCGACTTGTTATGCGGCGGATGTCCGTCGCGCCGCTGCGCTGAATGACCGCCTTCCCCTTCCGCCCGCGCTCCGCCATCCCCCCTTGAGATTTGTATAGACTGCCAGCGATCAGCGGGCAGAAGATGGTGGGGTGGGTTATAGGTATACCGTGTTAAAGGGTGCGAAAAAACGGTATTGGTATTATTGTGTTGAAGATTTATTCATTTTAGATTTTCAGTAGAAAATCAGTGTTTTATTTTAATAATTAATAATTGCAGGCTTTACAGTTTAGGGATGTGAGGTTAGGTAATTATTGCTGCTAAACTTACATAAATCTATAATTAAAAGTATGTCTCTAATTACAAATTAATTATCTCTCTACAGCATCTAAAAGACACATTTCTGTCACTTCTGAGGACAATAGTGCAAAGCCGTTTTTAGGTCACAGCAATCCGCTTACAGTAAGTCCAAAGCCTTACCCTAGTGCGAAGTTATAACCCCGAATGGTGCAAATTGTGACCCATAACTAGGAGACATGTTGTTGTTTGCGAACAAAAATAAAATTCTCCAAATACAAGTTTTCTTGGCCAGAACTGGTTGGTGGCCAAATACTGGGAATGTTTCGATTTAAGGGTACCTTTATATCAGCATTTTCTTTGGGAGTTGCATTTTTACGTACCTACTTGTATCTGTTACTGAATTCGTTTACGACTGTTATTGAAAATTGTTCTTTGAAAAATGCGTTGAAGATATAAGAGGTCAAATCGAGAAGTAAACTCGAGTAAATGCTTGAATCTGGCACATTATTGGAGTTGACTTACAGTAGTAACTGTCTACTTTTGGTAAATGACTTTTTTTTAGCGTGGTAAAATCATAAAATGAGTCTCATTTCACGCCCTGAGTGGGAGAACCCAGGGCAGGGCAGGAGGGACTGTCAGACTTGTACTGACTAAAATCCACGGTGTCCTTCATTACGTCCCAGGGTCACGGTAATGATATAAGTCCCGCGACCCCGGCAGGCTTTGGCCCTCTATAGGGGGGCCCCGTTATCTTCCTGACGCTCTTTGAGGCGCGCGTGGAACAGAACGCGCCGTCGATCCGGGCATGGTCCATGGTCAGGCGGCGAGTTGTCCTTTACTAGCTACTCGCATGCCCGTTGGTAGTACTTAGTGTAATAAAAAAAAAAGTATTTTTTTTTTGATATCTTATTCTCACTGAGAAACGAGACACAGCTTGTATCTTCTTAGATACTTTATTCCATTTTTGTTTTATTTCATTAGGGATAACAAACAGTAGCGTATATTATTTAAATCACAATATTTTGTAAACAGGAGTAGCATACATACTGACACTTTAAGATGAATACTGACGAAGAAGGTTTGGAAGTTCGTCAATAATTTTGATGAGAAAACACATTTTAGTCGCATAATATAATAAACAATAAAATGATATTTTTTTTTATATCGTAATAATATCACGAGTATTTTCTAGATGATCACCATAGCAACAGTCTCACAGAGTGTGCGTAAGCACAGCTGCAATTGTACAATTAAATCCATTTATATAATAATTAATATTCAAGTAAATAAAGCAATACATAAACCTCCTCATAATACATTCAAATAAATATGTAATTATTTTTCCATACAATATAAACTGCAGGTCACTAACAAGTCGTGACGTCACTCAATGCTGTCTGGGTCATAAGAACGCAACTGAAAAAATAATTTTGTGGCTTATTGTTCAAATATGTACTCAAATTGACCGATTTGACCGACAACGATGAGTACACAAGTGTTTTGCGAAATAACAAAAGGTAATGGTGGGCTGTGTAAGAAATGACCCCGACCTGACTATTAATATTCCGTTCTAAGTGTTGAAGTAAGAAAAACTGAAGATATTTAATGTTAATGTGTGGTTTTGTAAATGAATATTTTTTTTTTGTGCTGTTTATTTTTGTGGCTTAGAAAACGGCTGGTTTTTAATGGTTTCTAGAATTTTCATACGTTACATTTTTTAAGATAAATATTTTAGTTATCGCTGACGTCACCAATATCAATCTTTTATTAAACAAACAGACGTAATAAAAAATAGAATATAAAATACAAATACGTAACCCACCATTTTCTACCTTCGTTTGATGCTAATAAAACGCTAATTAGTTAAACATTCAATAAAGCCGTCAGCGGTACGTTCGCGGCCGCTCCCAAAAGCGGTGAAACAGTGATTTTTGTAAACTATCGCATTACTCCACAAATTGTTACAACGTCGACACCCTCGCAGTTACACCCTTATGTAAGTAGAGCGTTTTAGAGGGAGGAACTTTATTGGTCAGAATTATTGAAATATTTTAGGGAAAATTAGCTTTTTTAACTATTAGAACGATATTTTATCAATATTAGAACTGGATTGGAATGTTTTTTGGGTTTGAAAATGGATTACAAAATAAAAGTATCGGATGATGTGGCTGAATTTATTCTTTGTCAAATTAAATGATTCTTCTTAATGAAAAAAGAAGAAAAGTAGAGAATGATGAAATAATCAATAATAATAATAATATCGTTCAGGTTGAATCTGTACGTTCACAGAATAAGTATAATTTAAGGATAAACTAAGAATGTGTTGAAAAACAGAATTTAAATCCTATTTATCAAACCACAATGAAGTGCTTGAAAGAAGTAGGTAATGATGAGAGCTCATTAGTTGAATCTACACGATCATAATGGCGACCTACTGAAATGTATCAATATAAACTAGTCGAAATAAAGAAGAAAAATAAACAGCAGAAGATGGAGCAACTAATTTCTTCCAACTTTAAAACTTATAGGTTTGTTTGTACTAGTTAAGAGGTGAACATTTATCAAAAGTCACACCTCAAGCATTTCCCTTTATACCTTTTCGTTGTCTGACTACTACTTATTATTAAAACTAATGCACCACTAAAAACAACCAACAATACTTATTTATTTATTTAATACATTTAGTACAGCTACAAAATGCTTATACTTAAACCAATGTCAACGAAACACTTACACACACAAGTAATGGAACAACCCGAAACATCTCAAGACATGTTAACACATCACATCTCTCTCAAAATCAAGACACACACAAATGATCCCAAAAATTCGTCCCCGACACGTTGTGTGAGGCTATTTTAAACTCATAATAACTTGCCGACACATGTGCGACGACCATTACCACATATTACACAAAAAATGTAGGAAAAACAATAAAATTTGAGGGAGGGTACGATGGACGCTTTAAAATTGATTCAGCGCACTGATGCGTTTAAGTGTTTCTTGTTTATTTGGTGAATTTATTGTGTGGTTGTGTTTTGTTGTGGAATCAAGTGGTCAACAAAAGAAATAGGAGTCTTAAGTATACTTAACTGTAATACACAGTTACTGTTACAGTCATTAACTTAAACTGTGACGATAAATTCGACATCAACATGTTTGAAATTCACCAAGGTACTTTGTACTTGTGATACCTACATTGCTTGTAATCTCGTTAAGCTATTTTTCTGCTTTAAATTACTCTTTACTGATTAAACTATTTCTGTGCATAATGCGTGTTGTTGTATCATCTCTTCTTGTTTCAAATAATCTTCTCCTACTTTTGTTACAATAACTACTATTACAATTTCAACAGCTACTACTACTATTATACCTATCTCGCTAGGTGTATCATTATTAAACTATGTCTAACTATCTTCGCGATCAGAACACCCGCACTCAAACAGGACATACCTCAAGTAATTAGTCACATCTAACCCTACATCTGCACAGCTATCAATCGAAACGCAAATTTTAATTAACGGATTCCGCAAACGGTCACAACGCCCCCACGTGGACGGTCACAAAGCAAGTATGACAGCTATTCAACTGCACACTGCACCACACAATGCACCACAATCCTTTAAAAATCCTAACTCACACATTGTATAGATACCTATCTACAACTACACCAAAAATCTACCAAAACCAACGGCTGAAAGTCGAGAGGCAATCTATCATAAAATAAATCTATGATATATTTACACACACTGAATGCATTATCACCATTCCTAAATCAGCTATCAACGGACTCTTTTCACTAAAAGGGTGAGGTTCACTATAGAAAAGGTTGACCCCTCATAAAGACTTATCACCTCATATACAAAATATGGTTCTACTAATCCAAAAGCTCTCGAACCAAATGAAGATTTACGCATCAGTGTTAGAGATCAAATTTGAATGGACAGGAGCCAGCAGATGGGATCTCGTCAAAGTTAGCGGTAGTTTTTTCACAACAATCTCTCCTCGGACTTAACTTACGTTATCTCGCCCACGAACGTCGCAAGGAATAGAAACCCGCACGTACATAATAAGGACGATATTTCTAAAGAAATTTAAATTCGCCCGCAAAGGTCCCCGAGATAGGATTAAAGATTGGGCGCCGAGATGGCCCTTTTGTGGCCGACCCTTAAGAAAACATGTCTTGATATGGAAATATCTTGGACGGGAGTTAATCGAGGAATCATTTGCGGGGGCGATCATTTATCAGAAGTACGGTCTATGAATGCTTAATTAGTTCACAGATAGAACAGCCCCGCTAGCCGTTTTGAATTCATTGTTGACGTTTATTTCGCGCGAGTGCGCAAGTAAAAAGCGTGCGCTTGTTTGGGCCGCAGCAGCTGACCGTTTTGAGGTGCGCCAGACCGTGCATGTCGGGTTAAAACGATAATTTTATCTGGGGTCCTGCAGAAATCAATACGGCTATCATTGTCCATGCTTGATTCAAAGGGTCATTGAATACAATTAATAAAAGAACTAAAAATAATCTCTTTACAAATAAAAATCGGACAAGTTAACCCGTACTTGGGGGAGTATGGACAAAGTTTACAAAAAAAAAAGAGTTTTAACGGTGGCCCATGAATACGGAACACTTATTATTATCTGCTCCGACAATCCTTCATTAATTCGTAAACCAAACAAAGGAGACCAAATACTGGACTCATCCACACTTGAAACAATATTTGTTTTGATACAAACAACTGACGGCCATGGTTCACCATCGTTTTGTGATGGTAATATTGCTGGCGACACTTTGTGGACACAGATTCTTATGTCGCGTCGACCAAGAACCTTTGTTACTTCAATATCACCTGAACGAGGTAAAACAGTCGACTATTGCATAAACGAACAAGCTGTCGAACGCACGATTCAAACTTTTGGATACATAAAACTCCTAAATACGTCTACAACTGAAAGGACACGCGACAGTCACGAGACAAACTTCCCCTCACATTTCACAAAGTCGCAGACGTCATGTCTAAAATTAAAACCCACTTATTCCAAAGCCGCCACTTAGCCACCTTCCCGTTTATACAAAAACTAAAAATATCCACGAGCATTGTGTCACGCTTAAAGGAGTTCCATAGGTCACGGAGAACGCATGAGCGTGTACCACGTGTCAGGAACACGCCAAACATTTTTTATCTTTAAAAAATTATAAAAGACCGTTTCTAACAATGGGACCTCGGTAGCATCTTTGACAATTATAATATCGTAGCCATCGCTACATAGAGAACCATTAGCGCCCATAGCATAAAATTCGACATTGAACTGTAACGTCGACGTAGAAAGGTTGAATATTGAACGGTTTATTCATAAAACATGAGCTCTTTAGTCATTTACGCGGCCACGGTTAATGTAAGGGTCTTCACAAAAGGCAGATGACAACAATACGCGTGCGTCAATCGTGTGCTCATGCAAATAATTTTTTTCTCCTAAATCATCCCCTTTATCTGTTCGTACAGCGATGGGGTTAATTAATATGTACGGAATAATACAATTAAAATTAAGATCCGTTTTTTAAGTTGGCACGAGGTCGCGACTTACTGTCACCATTAGAATTATGTTCTTGTTTTGACAATAAGCTTCCGTTATGAATGCGGTTTTAAAAGTCGAGTGGATTTATGGACTTGGCTCTATTGTTTCTTGTTATCTATTTAATATATTGCTATATTTCATTGTGATGGGGCCCCCGTGGTATATTGGAACTGGTTGGCCTGACAGCTCTGTAGAAAGGGTTAATATGAACGTTTAGGATAAACCCAATAATCCGAAACAACCGGTGCTGAAGCCAACCTGCAATTGACACTCGGATAGCGCAACCCCGGTACACAGGGCCGTAATAACGTCACATTTAGTGTCCAGATATAACAATGACGTTTCGTATCTATTGGATTATCAAACTGTAAGTACTTTATATCTGGTAATCGGACGATATTTTTATCAGAATGTTAAAATACGGTACGAAAAGGTTCGGCCTTTAGTTATCAGTAAGATGAGTGGCTGGCGATTGCTATATAAAGATGTGATATATGTATACGTGCCAATATAAATAGATTTGCTTGTGTACACAATTTATCATTTTCCTTAAACTTTTCCATCACAAATGTATTTCGTTCTTAAAAACAGTAATAAAGCAAAAAACTGGCATTTACAGATTCCGCTATTTTATTTATTTTCAAAGCATAGTTCAATATTCTAAAACGAGTTACAATTACGGCCAAATTATTATTTTTTCCTTCTCTTTTGTAAGTTGCTATTTCATAAAGCAGTTGACAGAATGCGGGTCGAAAATTTTGAACGGTGCACAATTTTCGGGTTTAAGGAAGGCTTTGTTGTGCAACGGGTTTAATACAAAAGTGTCAAATGACAGCACATCTGGTGGCACAAAGGGTTAGTCTCGGATAGATTATTTCTCGAACCACCCCCGCAAGATTGCTCGCTTATACAGATGTTCAGCTACCTACCTCCGTTTTTATTTATTTTACGTTTTATTGAAACGGTTTGAAGGATTAGTGGGTTTACTTTTAGCCGAATTTATAAATCTTTTAACAGATGATTTTTAAAGACTAGAGTTGATATAGGATTACAAATGAAGTAAAGAGCAATGGTTTCATATCCTGAACTTTATAATGTCTTAGTGCATCTGTTAATGCCAATATATCTAATATTAATTCCATACACTGTCTTACAATAAACTATCCGAAAAATATCATATCAAAAGTATACCAAGAAAAATAACAACGGCACAATTCGAAACATCCTGTTACCAAAGACAGGATTAAATCCCAATCCAGAATGTATGGACAGGCGATGACGAAGCAGAACTTACATGATTGTCCAACATTGTCATTGTGCAACATCTTGCGTGACAAAGTCGTCTCGTAAAGATAAAACTGTCTCCAAAGAATCCTTTGAAGCTAAGAAAGAATCATTAATATAATAAACACCGGACCGTCATGCCAATGACGTGACGTTCCGTATAAAAATGGCATTCTCTCGCACGTGTCTTTTCCGCCTTTTGGCCGGTTATGGAATTTTTTGGTCGACTGAATCACTGACAAAACTGAAAAGTGACGTCTCACTGGGTTTTGTAATGTTGAAGACAATGGTAACGCTATCGTTGTTTTTAGTAAAGCTACTGTAAGGATAAAAACTGATTCAAGATGGGAACCTAATAATATACAATCGCAAGATGATAATCATTAAGTTCCTCATATATTTTTCTATGTACATTATAGTTATAGTTTTTTTTAAACAAGATTAACAATTTTTTTAGCTTTCACAGTCATCAACTAGGTGTCGATAATGATGTATAATTTTATCAAGACAGATCTTTTCACAAAGATTTTCATGAGCCTTCCTGAAAACCTTTTATTGTGGTTGTTTTTAGTTTACTCCAATATTTTAGCAGGTACACGTAAATATATTTTTAATTATTCACACTTTACATACTTGAAATATCATAAAAGTAAGAATCCATTGATAATTTAAAATTCTTGCACCTTAGGTCGTCATTGTTTTAGACGAGCTACTAACTAAAGACACTTTACCCCAGAAATACGAATCACCAATTGAAAATGTAGACGTTTCATATTAAACAATATGATTAGCTAATAAAATACACTTACCACTATGCATGGTATTGGACTCTGCATCAGCGACTTCAGTCCTCGATTTCTTGAGGTCCTCAGGAGATGCTGACGTGTCCATGCGTTCCTGCTTGATCTTCGGCTTAATGTCTTCGTCAGGGGAACTTGATGGCATCGGTGATGTGGAGGCTCGCCTTTTAGGCGTTGATACTCCTGCGTCACCTACGAAATAAAGTAGACCTGTTAGGGGAACAGTGTATAAGACGTGGACGCGAGGTATGATGGGAAATCACACAATACTAACGTAGCGCAAGCGCCAACAGGAGGCCATTTGTTAATGGCCGCTTGCAAATGACGTCTCATTTGACGATTTTAGCACGCTAAAAAAGAAATCCTGACTTAATCAAAAGTTGTGTGTGGAAGAAACATTTCGTTGTTTTCTTCGGAAATAAAACCATCCGTGTATTACAATATTATTTAAAGTTTCGTTTACAAAAATCCAGACTTCATCATTGAAATACAAAAGTTTATCAATGGATGGAACAATGTACTATTTAAATTCTTTTGCTAAAGTTGTTTATTTTAATCGTTTTCTAAACATATTAATTAAGAAAACGGACGAACGAAATTTTTTTTTATCGTGGTAGAATCATCATACTGTCAGACTTGCACTGACTAAAATCCACGGTATCCTTCAATAGCCTTTTACGTTCCAGGGTCATGGTGGCTTATAAGACAGTCCCGCAACCATCTAGAATACGGTACGGAAGCTGTTAGTTGAAAGTACTTACCGTCTAATAGCCTCTTAGGAGTACTTGAAGCTCCTCCATCTTCTAGAAGATCAGGAGGTGCTATGGAAGGGCTGGCAAGGGGAGGGGTGTGCACTCTGCTGCTGGGAGGCCTCCTCGCGGTGAGGAGTGATGGCCTCCGCGCGCTGGTGCTCCCGCTCGAGACCTGGCCTGGCCTTGAGCCATCTTCTTGGTCGGAATTTGGTCCTATGATTGCAAAGGTAGAATGTTAGGACATGCTAATAAGTGATTTCTAAAGTTATTTCACAATTGAGAATAGAAATACTGGAACCTAAAAAGTGTCACAGTTTTGTCTAATGAAGTAATCAGACAGTTCTTGGTTTTCATACTAAACATTTTAGTAAATAAAGGTACAAGGAAAGTACCCGTGAAACCAAATAATAATGAGCTATGAGTTAACCATTCAACTAAACACAAAATTAAAATGCTATAGCTCCTCTAAGAGGTCCTCTTGAAGAAATAGGTAACCTTGGAGAAAAAAAAATTGACAATAAAGATGTGATTATAATTCTGTTTTTCAACAACTCACCAGCACTATAACAATGATAAGACGTCAGATCCTTATCACAGGACGACACCTTATGCTGGATGAAGCGCACGATGTCGGCGAGGGCGAAGGCCCTGCGACAGGCCCCACAGGTGAGGGTGTCTGCTGGGACCCCTGGAACAGGGGACCCGCCGCCCTCTGCCGCGCTGTCCGCATCCGCTAGAAAGTAAGGACATGGTTTGATATCTGTGTTTTTGGGGTTTAAGCTAGAAATATGGTAGTGTCTTAAATGCTCAGTAAGCAAGTATAATCGAGTTTGAGGGCAACCGCTTTAAGATTAGGCCTAAGAACAGGGGTCAACTCGTCCACTTCGAAACTTTACATTCTGACAAGGAAATGAGACAATATCACTGCAGTCCTTGTGTTTTATGTTATAAACTATTAAATTAATTATCAGACTTTGAAAATACTGAGCAGCATAGGTTGTATTATTGAACGGATTTGAAGTTATAAACCTTGTCTATTTAGAAAACTTTTCTATTTCAATTCCTGATCTTTAAACTGTTAACCTATAGTACGCAATTATGGTTGACAGTTGCAAGAGTTGTAAAAATGCTTAAATTGTTTTTCTTTTAGAATAAAACTATTATTACATTTTAAATTACCTTCATGGGCTCACTTAGGGTAATTTATACTAGCCCAGAGTCGAATCGCATCGAAGCGTCTTTCCAAAACTGAGCATAACAATTTCAACCTTAACTCCTCCTCGTAATGCACATAATTATTACCGAAATTTTAAAAAGTCGCGCACATTCTTCAGTATTCGCGCATCTGCGCGTGAACAACGCTGAACGTGAATCGTGCGGCTTCGCTTTAATTTTTAAGAATTTGACGCTTCAATGAGCTTCGACTCTGCGCTGGTATAAATATTGACCCTTATGTCAAAAATGTTGAAATTGGTCACTTCTTATATGGGATAACCGAAGAAGAAATCCATTTTTAGGTACATTTCTGCTATAAAATAAAGTAACTCTTATCTCTGAAGACACTATAACGCAGAAGTCAATATAATATGGAGGCCTTTGCCCAGATGTTTGTTACAATTTCCAAGGATCGCACATTCACAAAATATTTAGCATGCCACCACAAACAACCGCTGCTAAATGTGACACACTTTTCAAAAGACAGGACAGAGAATGCCAATTATCCTTTAGAAAAAGTGTTGCCCAACATTTGTCCACAACATATGGGCAATGAATGACACTTTCTTTCAATCTTTTAAGTGTTAAATGACACTTAATTGCATGTTGTTGCCTTCACGGTGCTGTAAGGTGTCAGATGTAGGGTTGACCGCTTAGCTGGGTACAAAAGGCCTGTAATAACCGTCTTACTCTGCGGTCCGTATTTAAAGGGTTATTTTCTTTGTTGAGACAAGAAAGTTAATCGATTTTTTTTTGAACATCTGTTGAAGTGTGAGATAGTTATAATTATGTATTTGATTCTTGTGTTTGAGAAAAGATACTGTAATTATATTGGTGTTAGCTTTAATTGGTTGTACCGGATTTTTTATTCCTTTAAGTAATGTTGACCAAAGACCTTGTTCAAGTATTGTATTGATTTCTAAAGTGACTATCGCTTGAAGAGGCTCTTTTGACTCCCGATGCAAAAAGTGTCATTAAGTTATACTGCTATGTGTATGGACTTGTCTTTGGCAATCAATTCGAATGCGTTTTATATTTATTTAACAGCTCGTTTTTAGCAATTGATCAAAATTTCAGAACGCAAACTTCAGCGGTTTTAAGATCCGTCTTCATATTTGTAATTATTTTTTCGTCACCGATAATACTGATACAATGTATGTCACTTTATCTAAGACCTTTGGCACCCTTTTCACGCACCGTTTGGTACCGATCGGTATAGGTAGTATAATGCGAACCTATCTACAGTTGAATAATTAGGAAACCAATGACGGCAATATTAAAAGTAATAGTATCTGAACATCTAAATTTAGCCTTTAAATCTGTATTACTAAGGTGTTGAATCCGAAGACATCTGTTAATTGAGACCGTCTAGCTTCATTTATTATTGAAAGTAAAGGCTGGGCTAGACGACATCAATCGCTATAATAAAATTGTTTCTGTGAATTGGAGCTTTGCAAAAAGCTTTAGTAGAAACTTTACATAGATCATATCTTTCGTGATAGTTTAACATCTTAAACAAATGTTTTTTTCTTTACTGAGACTGGCTGGTATTTTGTCTCTTTCTCGCCTGATAGTCAGCGATAATTAGGTCAAAGGAGAAGCAAGCTTGCCTAGAAGTAACCTTTCAATAATCGCGTTCTTACAATGCTAATCGAATTGTTGTTGCATTAAAATAGTAATCGATTATTCAAAATTGAGTACAGTTCGTAGAAAAAAACTTTGCATTTGTTTTTGTTTCTTTTCTAGTTTATTATGTTTTTTTTTTAAATAACAAAATTCGGGTTTCCAATGTTACAAAAAAGTTCATTGAAATCAGAACTGATAGTTTTTTTATACAATACTTACCTACGCTAAACCACACCTAAAACATGACCTACAATATCATCCACGTAGAATAATTTCCCCTGCCCGAAGGCTAACCCCAAACAAATCTCACATACACAATTAACTCCTTACATATTAATTGACATCACCATAATATAAATAGCTCGACACAAGACACGGTCGCGACGCCTCGGATTATAAAGGCGCTTTTGCTCAAACAATTGGTCGGCACATCAAAGCGCGTTCGCGAGCTAATTTCACATAAGTACTGTGTAGACGCCCTTACATTCTCCGTTCAAACTCTCTTGGTATTATTATTTTTTCCTTCAATTTCTTTGTAAAGTAGGCAGCACTGTAATGTCTATAGGGGCTGTATTGCATTGTAACTCGAGAACTAAATTAATATAGTGAAAAAACTACGTGATTCGACGTCCATTGTTTATTCTGCCGTACCTAGTTTGTTTAGAGGGTATATTATGTAAATGCACGCGTTATTGATGTTAATTTTTTACAGATTTGAAAGGTGATGGCTCGTGGCAAATGGGAACACTTCCTGTGGAAGTAGAGGTGGTTGTATCCTGTGCCTGATCAAACAACGTTTACTGATACTGCCGTAGTAAAAACGGAAGCTTGGTACTAACGCAATTAGAACTAGGAAATAGTAGTCCATGATTTCCTTGGAAAATGTTTCTCGCGATTTAGGAGTCAAATTAACCTCTATCTAGCATCCTAGATATGGGTTCTAATACACTGATGTTCGATCTGACTACACTTATGCAACGAACAATCTTCCAACATAATAGGTGCACCATTGCTTCACGACTCATGTACTAACGCACATCATACCGCTAAACCCTTTCTAAATCCAACGTGTAAATGTAAAAGCCTTACAAGTACATAAGAAACGTTTACACAATCGAACCCTATCAATTTACGTGGAAAGATAAGTGGACAGTGGGTCAACTCGGACAAACACGAGGCCACACCCACCGCCACGCCAGTGGACAGTGGTCACCACACATGCGCTGTGTGGACAAAAACTTTACACCCACATAAATATTTGATTTTCACGTTTCGAGTGATTTATGATTATCTATGTCGAAGGGTAGCGTGCCCCGGTTTTGAATGCTCTAAATGGATCATTTTTGTGGTTATGTGGGGTATCTAACATTTGATAGAATTTAGTGATTGATATGTTTTCTGAAGTATAAGTTGAGAATTGAAAATTAATTATATAGAAAGTATGATTATTCGTTCTCTATTTCATCTTAAAGATAATAAAGCTTTCATTTCATAAAAACAAACTTCGGGCTATTATTGTAAAGTCCAGATAGTTTGAAAGAAACCTCAAACCGACAGTTCAATTAAAAACTCAAAAACCAAAAGTGAAATCAATTATCCTCAACCAAAAACCAATATAAGAAGCGCGTGCATTTTATTTCTGTTTTATTGAAAAGTGCCGTCTAACCAAGGACAGTCGCCTCAGGTGACGAGAAGGGAGACACCCTTCCAAAGGACTGAGAGACCGAAAAGTTTAAATTAGCTCGTTACTACACACGGCGTAACATGCCAGTTATATCTCCGCATTTGTTTTTTCACAGAAAAGGTCACGCCAGCGACAGAAGTAACTTCTGTGTTAGCAAAGTTTCTACTTGGCCGTTCGTTGCATTAATTATTAATTACATTTTGTCCCGACCGCCGCGAATTGTATCACTGTGTTAATTTGCGAAACGTTCCTAACGGTTTTGACGGAGTACTGAAACTTTGAGTTTACTTTTAGAATATTCAAGATTGATGTATATTGATCGTTGTGGCAAAAAATATGTCTAAATGTGACATAGCTCTGACCACCGTGTCCAATATTAATTGGCAGGGGATCACGAACCCTAACGATTGTGTATAGAAATGGTTCGTTTTTCACGACAATAAATCGAAAATAAAAATAATAAGAATGGATATCAAATGTTGCGGGGGTGTTTATTGTGTGCTGTTATTATGAATTTGTGCGTTCCGTTTGGGTGTGGTAGATGGCCAAATTGAATATTATTTTGGAGTTTCAATGGTTTACTGCTGCGTAGATATAAAATTGAGATATAAGTTACTGGTATATTTTTCTTCAATACTAAGCTAAAATTCAAAGCGCTAATGTTTTTACCAAATTGCATGAGGACATCTAGGACATCTGCTTACTTCTGCTGACAGGCTCGAGCGAGCAAAAACTTTTCATTTTCTTTTTTACCATTTCTGTTTTCTTTACCAACTTATGAATGCCAAAGAATTTTGACATCGGCTTCTTTGACAGCTACTTTATTCAAAGGCTGAGTTGTCGGAAATGGACATACGCCACAAAAGCCTATAGAAACCGTCCTGTGTCGGCAAATTGAGATTTAAGGCTTGTTTTAATTTATCAGAAAGCTTTTTATGTTTATAGAACTGGCTGGACACTTGTGTGATTTGAAATACTTAATTTTTATTTCTTTTTTTCGGCCACGTCGGTTTTTTGGGGTTGGTAATTTAAAACCCCTTTAGAGTGTGTTGTCATGTTCATTGAAGATTTCCTGCTCGTTTGGTAGCGATTTGGAAGAGCCAAGCAAGCACAAATGTGTTTTTTTTTAATTTTTAATATCGTTTCTTTTATAACTTACTATACAAAGACTCACTAATTAAAGAATAGATAAATATTTTCAAATCATTAGAGCTTACGGCAGGATACGATGTTCCTTCATGCTAGATATACTCATGTCACCATTACTGTCCGAACTTAAACAGCTTAGTTTTTTTTTCTTGAACCAAAAACAGCTTCAGTAATAACGACCCAGTAAAAGCACATAGTTCCATATTGGAAACACGCCCATATAGCCAGTTTAGCCTCGCCATTCAAGTCAGAAGGCGGGTTGTGTCAACAGCACACTAATGACGTCACTTTTCTCAACATGGCCACTCTGCAACCCTTGCTTTTTTACCTATAATTACACTTAGCTGATGGAGGGGAGAATTTCGCGTTATGTACTCCAAATCAGTACATAGATTGTGGTAATTATGCTTCGTGTATACAGCGTCGGTCAATAAATAAATATCGAGGAAAACAACTACAATCGACACTGATAATTGTCATTTTTTCTTATCAAAAATATCCAGTCTATAGTAAATAATAGTAGATAAACATAAATATAATCGTATTCCGTTTTGCAAAGATACCAAAATGAAGATGATTAATTGATTACAACAGTTGTTTACCGAGTCATTATAACGGCCAATAAACATAAAATACAATCAGAAACTTCCAATATAAAACACCTAGCATCTATCAGATTAAAGGGCCTACCTATAAAATAGGATTACCTCTTAAGGGGACGGTTCTCGCCCACCGATAGCTAATCAAATTATCCGACGTAATTCCGAGCGACAAAAACGGCTGATTATCTTTATCTTGTTGTTTTTTTTCCTCTCGACCCAAGGGAGCTAAAGGGATCACTGTCCAATGCTGAATTTGTTATTTTTTTAGTAAATTACCTTGTTTTATTTGATTCTTATGTATCTAGTTTAGGTTGAAATTAATTAAATTTTGACTAGACTTTTTGTTATTCAAATCACTGTGCAACACTTTAATTTTTGAAAAATATATGAAAACACCCAACGTGATTTTCAAGGATCTTCCAGATTCGATCTCACATTCTACACTTTGATTTAAAAACTTTCCCAGGTCATCAACAAGGTAGGAGATTGTTTATCAATATTGCCTTTTTACATAGAACAGGTAAATAAGGTGTCCCCCGAGGGTGACAACAAGAAAAAATAGCGGCCACGTCGGTGGCTGATCAAATTAAGGTCGGGTCAGTAATCGTGTTACAGATACCCAATACTGGGCGGAATATTCGGAATAACTGGAGAAAAACAGAGGCCTCAAGTGTATTGGCCTCTTCGTTAGAGGGATTTGAATTTTTTTTTCTCTTTTTTCGCTTTAGGTGTGTAACACGATTCCGCGCCTGGGGAGTCGGATGGACAACCCATAATAGAAAAAATGTTGGTTATAAAAATCGAGAGTGAAAATTTATATTGTCAATTTTTCTGAACGGTGTCAATTTCGGTTTAACTTGGAAGATTAATTTTTTTCTTTCCACAACTTCAACAACCGAAAATAACCGTTATTCCTTTGTTGTTAGCGTTGAAATTCAGTGAAGCAGAAACAAAATATCGTGCCAAATAAACATAATTTACTAATGAATTCTACTGCTTTTATATTCGCTTGCAGGTACAGTCAACGTAATAATTAAATGACCACTATCATTATCTTCATTTTGTTCAAATGCATTTATTTTTAAACCAATCGTCAAAGCTAACCTATACCGCGTATTTTCATCAAATGCATGAATGATATTTCGTCGTAAAATCTTTAATAATTTCGTATCAAAATATACGGGTCGTATACTCGGAGCCAAGCACCTACCCTTGTGGAACAGGGAAGGAGAGTGGTGTGTCTTCCTGAAGATATTTGTCACGGCACGAGTGTCAATAAAAACGCCACACCGGACTGTCTGCCACTACACTGAGATGGCATAGGGATGGGAACACTTAGTATCGATATAATAGAAACGGGAGAAAGTATTATTCAGATTTAAAACGAAATAATGGACGGGAACATGGTAAATGACCCGTTTTAAATCTTTATGAAAGTATTAGTAACCGTGATTTGTCAGTTTAAAAACTTATAATATATATTTTTTTTTTACAAAGAATAACAAGTACACTTCACCTATTGTCATGTATCTATATAAATAAAAATGAATTGTTGTTCGTTAGTCTGATTAAAACTCGAGAACGGCTGGGCCGATTTGGCTGATTTTGGTTTTGAATTATTTTGGAAAGTCCAGGGAAGGTTTAAAAGGTTTTTTTTTTTAATCGTTTCTCAGGCGGTACGGAGTTCGCCGGGTCAGCTAGTTAGAAATAATTATGATGATTTAATTTGAGATTAACAATTGTTATCTTTGATTAGATAAAAAAAGTCAAAATAATTATTTCAGGTGATTCTCATTCAGATAACATCTTATCTCGTTAAAAATCCTATACAATTTGATAGATTTCTAAAAAGATACGATGGTTATATTCACCAAGCGGATGTGAATAAAGCCAAATAAGAAATCTTTTAAAACACTAACCCAATTACGCACAGCCCCACTATCTTTCTCCAAAACTGTCGAGACGTTCCTATTATCGATATCGATAACTCGCAGCACTAGAACAATACCCGTTAAAGCGGACACTTAACCCCTAATCCTTACTCCGGCAGTTTTATCTCGAAGCCGGGCATTTATGGCAAAAATCTTAATTCCAGTACGGCACTGCCGTTAACTGCCCGGCCACTAATTATTGCCGCTGACTGTATTTATTACTACAAGTGCCTGCTGTTTACTGTATCTAAGTTTATTTACTGATAGATGGTGGGATAGAGAATCGATATGATTATTTCTAGGTGTTTCTTTGTGAATTTTGTCAAAGAATATGATTCTAAATGAATCCAGCAATTTTTCATTCGACATTTATCGGTTGTGTGTTTACTAAACATTTCTGAATTGAATACATTTTACTAAGCTGAGCACTATATTGGGTATCAACTGAACAATTATTTTCCAATGTGAAAAGGGTGTTCTGTACTAAAAACTGGATCAGAAAGTAGTACGTCAAAAGCCATTAAGTCTCCCGAAATTCGCACACAGCGAAAAGTAAACGGAATGCATGCATGTCTATCTATGCACAATAAGAAATATAGTTTTTCCTAAAGCTATAAAAGTGGGGTCATAAAGCTCCGTCCGGTCGGGACTGGTGCCAGTATTGGCTCCAACCCTTGCTCTGTTACAGTGGAAATGGACTTTTTAAACCATAATAAACTTATATGAGACCTAAAATTTTAAAACGATGATAAAATAGAAGTATGGAAAGGAATTTACGTAATGAGTCCTGAAATGGAAATGAATGATGAAGGAATCTTGAAATTGTGCGGTCATTAAGCTGAAGTTAAAGAAGAAGAATTTAAGAACAGTCAAAATCTTAAAGACCTACAACTTTTAATTGATAAAGACGAATTCTAATAAGAATCAACTAAAACATAAGAAAACATTACAAGAACGAAAAATATTGATAAAGATAATCGAAAACATCTGGTTTCTATCAGAAATGATGCCTTAAACGAAATACTTGTTATTCCCCATACATCACCATTAAACCAACATATATTTGAAATAAAACAAAGATCGCGCCCACATCCTAGGCTCGCCTATTACACCCGCGGTCATTATTTTGACATACAGCCTCTGCGGCCAAGTATTTGTGGTCAATGCGGCAGACGAATGCAGTTTTATGTGAAATATACTTTAAATATCGCTTTATGTTGATAAAGTGTGGAGTTTAAGGAAATGAATGCCAGCATTGACTTTCTCTAAAATTTTATTCTGAAGACAATTTGAAGTTTTAGGTCAGTGTAGACTTTGCGTAAGAATCTTTAACAAATCGGACAGCAGTTATAGACGCAAATATGACAACAGGCTTATAAGATTAAAAAAGTCGTGCAAAAAAGATCTTAAGATACAAAACCAGACAGATAGTACTTTACATATTATAATAGACTGACTTATCTCTACTTATCCAGCAATCAATCTAATCTCAGCATAATAGCCAAATTAAATCATATCAATTTATATAGCCCATATAACTCAGGGCCGATCTATACGCAGGGATATATTACACTATAACGTTCAGTCCACTTACGCACTCATTTATATGTTAATGTCAACGGCATCCGATTCGTTCAGATTCATACACAGATATCTTTCGGGGACAGATATCATTTTCACTGCCTTATTACTTTCCAATTTGTCTCCAGTATTGGTTATTGCCCCGTTTATTGCTGCCCCCGACCTCTCTATTAACTCGAGCTTCACAATCACATAAACAATACGATCGAAGTTGGAAAATTTTCAGATGAAGCGAAAATACCTTTTCGTCTTAAGTCGATGCCAGAGTCGAAAAATCTTGACTTACTCCGCGTTGATAAATCCATGTTTCTTCACCACAAAGTCACTGTGAGTGTTCAAAACTTAACGTAGTCCAAGCGTTCAACTTATCAGCACAAGCACTAACTTAAAACTGAACAGAGTTGAAGTCCGATGTTCACTGACCACTGTGTTACCAAGATGCTTGAAGTCATAAAGCATGTGATCATCTTCGCAGATGAACACAGACTGACTGGCTACCTCTATAAAATTCGAGGCCCGAAATTTTAATGAAAAAAGATCCCCCAAAGTGCCAGGTAAAAAATTCCCGTATCAAAACCGCCGTTTCCTAGTGACCCCGATCGCTCTCCCATCCCTTTGTTGGGCTCCTTTTATTTATAATAGTACATTTTTTTCACACACGGCACCCCTAATAACGTGTGAGCAAAAATATGCGTAATCGTTCGCAGCACCCAAGTATGGGGACACGATTCTAACGTTCATATTGAAAAAACGCAACTGTCCCCCATTTGAATGGCAAAAAGTGCATGTCATTGCGAAAATGGTATTAGTAGATGAATATGATTTTGCACAGATCAGAATGGATGGATGACTTATAATTGTGTCGCGTTATATTTAGCATGAATTATTGGTTTGACGTGGTTTTTGCGATGTTCACTAGGGCTTTAGGATTGGTGTCCATATCAATTTTGGTAACCACCATGAACTGACTGAATTCTGCTGACATTTGTTCTCTAATCTCTACAAAACTAATACAGAACGAACTTCAGTCTTTGCCCTCGTGTGTTCTTCTAACGTTATTGTCTTCTATTTCTTGCAATAATCGAATAAAGAAATTAACTTCGAGATTCGCCGCGAGACTTGTAATAAAATTATGACAATCAAATAGACGACCAAAACGTTTCGTAGTGACCCCAGCACGACATAATGTTTGCTATTTCTAGGTAAACAAACATGGAAGATTGACATGGAGTGTACATCTGGTAGGCTGACGCAAATAATAGGGGATAAATAATATAATTTGATTTTCCTGCGACAAATTGCGTCTGATGTTTCGGACAGGAATATTTTTTGTCAACTTAGTTGTAGATTAAACATTGCGTATTAGCGATGGATCAATAAAATGGCAGAATGTTGGAATAAGGGTAACAGAAAAAAGCTGGTCGCAAGCGTCGAAACCATTTCAGAAGAAATTGAACTTTCAGCAATCTTGCAAAATTCGAACCTTGCAATAGTCCAGAGCACTAAATATCCTTACCCAAACACATTAAATCCAAATCAATTTTTTCACCGAAATCAAACAAAAAATCGTGTCGGATGAACAAAAACGGTATACAGTTACACCACTGTTGTCCAAGATGAGATCCGAAAATTTCGGCTGAACTTACCTGTTACCGGCCGTGTGAAAACGGAACAGGTGTGTGCGGTCCGTCTTCCGTCCGACCTGGTAATTATAGAATGGACAATGGCGGCGCGTGATGCGCGGGAGTGTATGTCGACGCGTCCGCGGTTTCGTTTCGAATCTCGCGATTGTGGTACGCCATTGTGAAATACTGTTCTGATTATAGACCTGCGAATTTTATGAGTGATATTTTTTGTGTTTATGTTATTGTTATTGCATCTTTAAGAATATAAATGTTTTGTTGCAGAATCAATAGGAATGCTGGGGTTTTTGAAAGCACTAATTTCTTAAAGGCTTTGATACCAGAATTTATTAAGAAACAAAGGCTAAATCTAAATGAAAATTCATAATAAGCTATTACAGTTCAAGATATTATTATACTCTTTCTTCTACCAGACACAGAAGATAAAATAAATCCTCTGGATTTAGTTAGACAAAGTGACCTACGGGTATAACCGATAACGCTAGTGGAAAATTAAAAAACGTAAATGTCAATTCTGACGAAGACGAGTCAGAACTATTAACTCACTTGTCTAGTTCCTATTCCCGATTTAACTTTATCAGAACATCAATTAAACAAACCTACAAACACACTGCGGAAGGACCGTGACCATATATTTGTAAAAAAAAAACGTTCCCACAATATGCTCCGATTCTGGTCAAAGCGCACATTGTGGACAGTATTGTCAAGTGTTTTGATGACGGATCTGCCAAAGGATTGGATGACACCTTGGCCTCCAAAAAAAAACCGACAGCGTGGGATAGGCGAAATCCCTCTTGGCAAATATGATAAACGGTGTTACTTTGTTTTGAATTTCTGCAGAAACAGAGCTTTTGATTCTTTTTTTGAATGAATGGTGATATCTATGTTTTGTAATCCTTTGCGGTATGCAAAAATATTATTAGCACAGCTTGTATTCTTAAGGACTATAAATGTCTAAATATAAATTATAACACTTTGCGAATGTATTTGTCACACAGATTTCTTCAACCATAAAAAGTGTTCAGGTCGCCTAGACTCATTGAACTTATTCTCATAATTTACCGCGTACACTTCCAATATAACATGATCTCCACCACTCGGTGTATTGTCTCCTCCGTCATGTGAGTTCGCACGTTAGACGGAAGGGAGGAGGTGTCAAGTTAAATTGGTGTATTCTACGAGTAAGGTACATTGATGAAACCAATTATTCGTGGCGTGAATTTAATGGTTCGCTTCGTTCTTGTCACAGAGTTGTTTAGCTGTAGACGTGTCTTCATTTGTTTTTGACGGCTTAAGTCCAATATGATTATGATAATTTGCAGGCTTCTGCTTATTGTAAGAATATGTTTTGTTAGTATTCAATCTTTGATCGTAAGCATCGTGTTTTCAAAAGTAATAATAAAAATATAAAATCTGTTGCCTGTTGCTGAATCGCATATTTTTTCTTCTAAACTAACATTCAGCTGTTAACGTCATGCAAAAGTAGAGCCACTAAATCAAAACCCAGAACAGTACATACTAAAAAATAATGTCTCAATCTTTGTATAAATTAAAACAATTAACTCACTTTGTATTCATACAAAACAGACGTGTAGGGTAATTCTAACGTTAGTACAGTCTCCGTTGCAGACAATAGGCAATGTTGGCCGCTCGCACGCGGGTCGTCGGTCGTCGGTTATCTACCGATCGGAAGAAAGCCGATCTGCGGCCACGCCGTCAAATTTATCGTTCTGTGAGCCTGTTCGCCTCTGCGTTTACAGTTAGTTGTTATGTCTGTGGTATATGTAGGGTTAGGGATTTCTTCCTTGCGGTTTTTGCTAAGTGTGGGTGGAGGGAGTGTTTTGGTAATATTTGCTCGAGTAATTTTGAAGAAATTGGTATGCTGTTTTAAATAATAGTTTCTGTAATGTTGTAGTAAAGTATAATTATATTTTCTTGACTTTAAGTTTCATTACACAAAAACCGTTAACTATCTAAAAATCTGATACTTTTATCCGATGATATAAAATTTCTTAGTAGCTCATCTAGAGATGCTACCGTGCTATAATTCTTGTGCAAAAAATATTCTTTGTTTACACATACACGAACCTTCTTGCTCATTTCACATGGCCTCAATTAAGCAGTCATCATTCAAACGGATGTAAGTGCATAATCTCAAGTCGGGTCATCGCGTTAACAAGGCGAGCGGTCACGAACTGCCCGGTATGGGAAAGCTCCCAGCATACAAATGCAGATACGACCTTATGACGGTATGGCTTGGGTAACCGGAAATGCAGTATTGTGCCGACACCTACGTGCGACGCCAGATGGCGGTAGTGATTACTAAGAGATTATTTATCAGCGGATTTGTCTTAGACAGCCATAATTACCGATCAACTTTCTGATGCCTTTTTAAGAAAGTAATAATACAGTTGTTGGAAATTGAATATTCCGTTAACAATATCTACTTATCGAATCGTGCCAAACATTAACAATATTTAGTTAAAGGGCTATCTGTAATAAATCTAAGTGCACGCCCACAATGCACACGTGATGACTAGAACAATACCCGACAAGCCTTACAACACAATATAAATCATGAACGTACATCGAGCTATCATCTTTCACTCCTTCAGCTGTGTCTTATGATTTTTAACACCCACTTAATCTCTAACAATAAGGTTTTGAGACATTGCAACATTATTTTGATACGGGACCTTAGGCCTGTCTATAATTCTACTGGTCTGTGGTGCTAGATTGAGTAGTGTAATTTCGTATTTGATGATTGTAATTAGGCGAAGCCAATCTCTGTATTGCTAAAAAGACAAATGGGTGCTGAATGAACGTTTTGCATTGTAATAAAGATGGCTGTATGTGGGCTGTAGGGTAATTGCCATTGCCAATATGCAAAATGCAGTTAGTTAGTCGACTTATTTTTTCTTCCAGAAAATATTATGGAGAAGAAACTAAAATTAAGTGAGTTCATTTTGGCCAGAAATTCATAGATGAATAAAACAGTTTTAGCAAAACCATTCATGGCCAACAAAAAAACAAATTAAACCACAAAAAAGGATGAAATCTGGATGAATTCGTACAATAGAAAACTATGCTCTATTAAAGAGCACGTTTGTCCAACCTGACATGTATAGCCAGCCATATGGTAGAAAAAAATAATCGGAGAGTTTAAACTGCCGAATCAAAAGATATTGGACAATGGTCACGAAGAAATCATTCATTCGCCGACAGTTTGGAATGAATTGATGAGGATCAGGTAGAATCTGACACGTAGCAATCTTCCCTTCAATCAAGTTTTGGTGGATTTTATACCTGCATAGTCATAGGTAAAGAGAATCTGGTTAAATTACTTGTCGATGCTGAAGTAGATATTATTTTGTATAGTAGAGATAATGACGAAGTAGGTATCTGTAGTGATATCTACAGATGTGCCCGAATTTGAAATATGTAAGCAACTGGTAATTTTTTTTATAATTGGAAGCGCTGTTTGATAAAATTAAACGAATGATTGTAGGTGTAATGTGTGCCATTGATATTGTTCATATTTATATTTCTACCAATAATGCTACTGTGAACAGAAAATGGAGCATAGACCAAAAAAAACGAAAGAAAGTGACACTTGTAAGCCCTTTTCTATTAAAATTGATGAAAGGGTGTCACATAATGATGCACAATAGTTATTTTGCCTTCGGATACCAACCCTATTCCGTATTGTTAATATTATCGGCGATCCGACTCATGTGGGTGCGGACTGAGCCTGTTTTGGCCAAAAAAATCCTTTTGACCAATTGTTTGTCAAAGGTAGGAATAGATTTTTTGTCAAGGTGTTTATCGGAGTTTGACCATGGGAAAATATTGGAGATTCAGGTGCCTCTATCGAATTTTGATCCATTGTCAACCTGTTGTTGGAACCCGTTTGATAAAATCTGTGCATGTTTTGTTTAGCTTGAATATTATTCGTGTATTAATGATTCTGTTTCTGATCAATACGCTAAAAGGGCTCGTGTAAAGGGTCTTTGTTAAGTCTTTAATCTATATAAAGCTAACACCTACCAAACTTTGAATCGTCTAACGTTGAAAGGCCGACAATAACAAATTGGTATCAAAGCCTGACAAAGATGGACTCTTGAGAAACTGTCCACCCACTCCCGGGCTATTGATCGTGGTCTGCTCACAATAAATTAATTCTTGTTATGAACATTTTTTATTCCATTGTGTTCAAGCTCTGTATTTATTTTAAGCTCATATTAAAGCCTAATAGGCGGACATTGGTCAAAAGAGATTTAGTTTTAAAGATCGTATTGTAAATGAGATCCGACCAACGCATTATTCTATAATCTTGTTAGCTAATTATTTTGAATCAACCCAACATTTAGATCTAGACAACAGTTCTCATGAACTACCTTTCTCTAAGAGTTTTAAATACGAAACAATGTTTCTCAAAACTGAAAATATGAGATTCAATCCTTTTGACAATTACAATGTAATGATCTTAATCGATATTCAAAACATTATTGATGAAAAAAGAGCTAACAATAAAGATTACTTGTACAAGATAACTTAACTTGAAGCGTTGTAAAAGTATTATCTCTTCGACTCATCTAAATGTCATAGATTAAGTCCTGAACAAAAAAGGTTGTGTTTGGGCTACTGTTGTTATTGTTTGTAACTAGATTTGTATTGTTAGTTATATTAATCCGCTCCTCTGGGAAAGGATTGTTTGTAAAAACAGCAGTGTTCTTTTTTTTCATGTTGTCTTTGTCCACTTGTTTGGCAAAAACAACATGGACTCTCTCTTTCAAGCATGGTTCCGTTTTTACTTTTTCTATTAGATGTGTAGCAATAAAATAGGTGCCAATTCATTAACTGAATTGGAGACAATTTAGTGGATGATTTGTTTTTTCAACCATATCATGTTTATGAAATCTAAGTACAAAATTGCTGACTAATCATTCTTTGTGATATCCTTAAGTCTCTCCTGCTTTAATTTTACATACGTTTTAAGCTTGGGCCTTTTTTTTCTGTTCCCACATCTGCATTTATGAAACTTTTTTCATTCAATTCTAAAATGTTCAGTATCATATCGAGAATGCCTCCAACGTTGTTCTGCACTGTTTAATGGGACCGGACTAATAAATCCAATTTAAATGTTACCAGGACCTCCGCTGACATAACATATGTAAATCCATACGTCTTTATCTTCAGAATCACAAACACAAAACGCCGTTCGACGCGCTCAAAAAAAGCATAAAATCGAGCCGGTCCAGTTGGAAATTCAAAACGGGTGGCCGTCCGCACAATCATTATTCTAAATAAGAAAATTAACTTCATTCCCATAATTTAAATATGTTGCGAAATAAATTATCTGATGTAACTTTCTCTTATACTGCTCTAATGGACGTCTGTTGTCAATTGCTAAAATATGTTGTCTTGACGAATTCAATTTATTGGATCAACTACAAGGAGATGCGAATTCTTTCCCACGACTTGGTTCGCGTGGATGCATTATTACTGAGTGCGTGCAATTGAAATAGGTGATCAGGTCTATTAGCGTGCTTTGTGATATTTATTGCTCGTTAATCAAGATTCCTTTGTAAACCACTGCTGGCGTCTTTAACGTGAGAAAGGGTTACTTGACCGTTCAATCAAGATAGTGCCGTTATTGCTTTAATTAATTACACCATAATCACAATCAATATTCATAATTGAGCACTAGCCCAACCCTATATTAGCCATTCCCACCGTATATTTGTATGAAGACACAAGGATTAACCGAGGTCCAATAATTCCTGACCAAGGATCAAGATTGAGAGTTCCGTTTGTAAATGCGATCCTTCGATATTCGCTTAATGAAGACATATTGAATCGCTAAGCGGCAAAGGACAAGATATAGGCAATGTTTAAATTGACGTGCGGCCCTTTTATGCCGCATCCGTTCAGTTTTGTATCAAACACAATGGCAAATAAATGAAACAATTAAACAAAACATCGAACGGTCAATAAAAAATGATAAAGAAAAAAAGAGTATTAAAGCTTTTATTAATTCTGGAGCACAACAAGTTTTTCAGCATATATTTGAGTATCAAAATGATATTAATGACGATGTAGGGATTTCATTCAAACAAAACAAAAACAATATCAATTAAAAAGTCTACTGAGGACAGAAAACCCATATCAATTAGTGACAAACGCAAAGTAAAAACAAAACGGTACCTCTGTTAATGTTTTATTTAGAGCCCGGTCGGGCACGGCACGAAAGTTAACTTGGATTTTTAAAAGTTTGTTCAAAAGTTACGCTCGCGGTATCCCCCGTCCGTCTGGCCTCGCACCTGATAAAGTAATTTTACGATTCCCTAATTCATACTTTTGAGGAGGGTTTTAAAAAGCTAGAAGGTTTTCTGCCTCTGGACATAATTGGGATCGCGTTAAAACTTGACGACTTTTTAAATTTTTAATTTTGCAGTACTGTGCCGTTTACAAATGGGGACACAATTTTGTTTTGTGAGGGCTGTTGTGACAGATTTAAACCCGTGATAGGAAAGTCAGTATGGTTAAAATTTCATCTCCAGTAATTACTGGTCTTTACTAGGCATACATACATACAAGAACGACCACATAATGGCATCCAATTTCAGTACGTGTAAAGGGGGTCCCATTGTTACTCCAAACAAAACCCGAGTACCTCGAACTTCTTGCTTTCAAAATAAGAACAAACGTGTCATCGACGAAATGACGCGTGTCGACCAATCGGGCGCGACGGCCGCAGACGATGGTGACGTCACTCTGCCACCGACCAATCCGAGTCGCCCGTCGCCTCCGGTCAACTTGGACTAATTGCCCATGTGTGCGATAACGCTAGTTTTGAGAGGAATCCGTGCGCGAGAGTCGACGGCCGACGCAGGCTCATACATTACAAAAGAACGGACTTGGGGTACGACTTGGTGGTTGGTTATGCTAAATAAATTATACATTAATGGAATTTAAACCAATTCTGTTAATAAATCCTAAAAGAATGAGAATTTATGTTATAAAAATGTGCACCCATGAGTCACCCAGACTTATGGGTGGACATATTTACAACATGAATTCAGTTAGTAATTAAATCAGACTAGTTTGGTCTAATTTTAGATATAACAGATTTAAGAAATAATTATTTAGCGACTACAGCAGTACCCATAAAGTTTTTTCCCTTGCATGTTTCTCAGAATCAGAGCACTCAAAATAAAAAATACAGTCACCTAAATTTAATTGGGAAGTAAAAACGCTCCATGAGAGTAATTGGCGGTCTAAAATTATAAACTCACTGGTCATCCTATTGTGAGTTAAGTAAAGCATGGGAAAGAACATAAGATGCTTACACTTTTGCTTATAATTTTTAATTAATACACCTAACTGTTGGATAGTGGGAAACAAATCTAGAAACAATGGAAAAGGCATGTGTATTCAGAAAACAGTTTCTAATGTTTAACGTTACTATGCTTAATTGGCAATAAAAATATTTTATTTTCCTACTCGATATTTTTAATCTCAATGTTCTCATCCGCAAAGTAGCTAATAATATTGAAGCAAAAAGTGATTTTATGAACCAAATAGATTGTTGCATTAATGGTCTTGAAGATAATAAAAGCAAAGACCACTTTACAGCTAATAAATTAATTATAGCTTGCAACTTGCTTACAATGTTACTGTACTAACTGACCTTAGAACTAGGACTAAGGTTACAACAGGTGATATATAATAATAATTAGTACTGTGTAAGCAGATAGAATTTGCAATGCAAATTAGTTTTCCATAAACCATATTTTTTCTTGGCATATTGGAATCAGTCATGAATTTTATGTTTGCAACAAGCTTGGCTAGCTCTTTTAAATTTCTGCCAGTATTGTGGACAATTTCAATAGTTTCTGCAACATTCAATTTCCTTTCTACAATACATTTTGTAGCTGTAAAATTGTCTGCATCAAACTGTCCAGTCTCCCTAACAGAGAGAAGATTGGTATGAATATTTTAAAGGGGCTACTTAGTACTCTTTTCATGTTTCCCTTTCGGACATGTGATGACCATGGACGGCGTGTCAATATTGCCACAAGCTCCAGTATTAAGTAGCTCGTTGCCTGAATGAATAGAGTCTCGCCGGCACTGCCACATTGTGCATGTGGACTGTGTGTTTATTTAGATGATGTTTTTGTGGAGCGGTGGATGAAGTTTTGCGTGGACACGGCATGAAAATGTGTTGTGAGGAATTTTTGGGTTGTGTATTTTTTTTTATTGGTGTGAGCGAGAAAAAACAGCATTTTATTTTTTTTAAGTTAGTGTTTCGATTTTTTTTATAATTTAGATTTTATAAATAAATCTAAACTGTCGTTATAGTTACCCTCAAGTTGTCATTTAACACTTAGTTCTACGTGAATGATAAAATCGAATAGGACAATTCTGTAGTGTTCAAGTAATGTTGACTTACCTTGCGCGATGCGTACAGCTGGCATCTTAATTCTCATCTTGATTTGGTCACCTATTTTTAGATCTTCAACAACTTCTTTATCCTCTGAATTTTTTATCTTAATATCTTTGCTATCTTACGACAGTTCTTTAGCTCACTTCACATGTGCCGCCGTCGGTCCAGCGGCTTATCGTCCTATTTCTAAAACGTTTTTGATAACGGAGGTCGTGTTATCACAGATCCCCCCTTGAATGTCCGACGGTAAACATCAATGAAACTTTTAGTCATCTTCTTAATTTCTTCATCGTTCACGAATCAAAATTCAACTGCTTGTTGTCTTACTTTTTCTTTTCATGTTGTGGTGATTCAGTTTACACGTCAGTCGAATGTTTGCTCGCCAAAATCGACTGGTCATAAAGAGGGCCTTATCAACACTTGAATGAACGTCTCAGTGCCCTATCTAATCTATCCACACCTAGTGGCGATCCTGCGATTCGGTAAACGATTCATTTGGTCACACTTCATTTAATAGCATCTGTTTAAACTTCTTCACTTTTCAGTCCGAACAAACAAAATTTTCAGTCACTGTCCGATTTACAAAATTTTATTTATATTGTTCCGACGAAAATTCTGCTTTATTTCTCGAATAATTTAACGGCAAAAATAAAACAGAAATAAAATAATTTTGGAATTTAAACTGTTGTCTTGTGTTTACGATTATATCGAAGTAGCGTCTCGCGATCGAGCACGTAGCGCGTGCGAACTGGTGCGAGGCAGGTGCGCGGCCGGCCGCCCGCTCTCGCCCGATGTCCGAGAGCGTCTGTCCTGTGTCCCTTCGCGCGAGGGCTCCGCGGCCTCCGCATGTCCACAACTCGCGCTGTCTCGCTCGGCCGGCCGACGACGGCGCGTGCGAGTCCGCACGAAGTGGCCAGGGGTTACTCGCGGTCGCCACCGCCTCGGCTGATCGACAGAGACCGTGTCACGCGTGCTCTGCCACCAGACGCGTGGGTGGGAGTGAGACAGGCATAAATCATAAGTGCCGTGCGTCGGTGTGCGTGCGCGGGTGGGGCGAAGATGCAGCGCGTACAAAAGAAAAGGGATAATATTTGCTTGCATATTTCATGACTCGATTAGGAGATGGAATTTTTAATTGAATGGACCCGAGCGCGGTCAGTCTACGTTTTCAAGGCGGTTTTAAAAATTAAGAACCCGTATAAAAGGGATTTATAAAGTTTTCTTTTGTTTTACTTAGTATAGGACCTTTTATATTCATTAGAATACGAGAACTTTGTTGGCTTTACTTCTTAAAATATGAAATAATGCAATTAGGTTGTCTGGAACCTAAGTATTTCATCAAAATATTATTCATTAGCGAAAACAGTTTTTTTTTTCTAAAATTCGTAGTGAAAGTACCGTAGCTTCGACCTACGTTTTTTACGTTGCCTTCATTGAGTAAACGATACGTTCGCGTAGCAGGCCGCTACGTTCGCTACGCGACTCGTAGCGCGCCAACTTCGTAGCACCAAGGAAAAATGAAGATAAAAAATCGTAGCAAATTAGATTACAATTTAAATGATTACGTAATTGAAATGAGAACTTTTCGTAAACAAAGCAATTGTATAATAAAATCCTTCAAATCACACCAACTTCGCTCAAATAAAAGAGTCTGAACATAAAACTACATTACCGAAAAAATTCAAGAAAGCGCAACACGTAAAGCTAGATCTTCACTCTCGCTGGCAAGTTTTCGCGGCACATTTTTTTCCCTCGTCGCCGTTATTTTACTTAAGACGCCGACGAACTTATCTCGGTCGGTCCTTGACTTTAATAAGTTTTATGAGTGTCAGTCGGGACTTAACTGGCGCGAGAACGGGCGTCGAAAAAGAACTTTTTCATAATTGTTTCTCGACTCAGACGCGAACTTCGCGGGACTGTTCGGTTATTGAAATTTCAAATTGTTCGAAGTGATTGATTGTTTATTGATTTCGTTATTTTTGTTGTTTTGTGGGGAGGCTGGTTTTGTTTTTAATGTTAAAGCCTGTTGATTGGATTAGCATTTTTATTAGAATAGTTATAACTGTATGAAGCTTTTAAATTCCAAGTTTAGATACATAAGAAATCTGTAGTAAAAAAGAAGGCAAAAAGTTTTTCATATTTTTTAACAATTTTCACTTTCAAAATCCACATTCTAAACCAGCCTAAGATCCCCAATCGCTTGACCAAACACACCGTGATAGGCTACTCATACCTTTAAAAAATCGTGGTCACTAATGTCCAGCATTACAAAACCTTCGCGCTATACCCGTCCTTGTCTAATTGTCACATATGAACGGCGATAATAGAGACAACTAAAGGGTTGTACGTTTTCTCGAGTGGAAATCTGGATATAATGACCGATGTATGTCTATCTCGTTCATATGTAGGGGTGTGTCGGTGTGTGGAAAGGGATGGTGGTGTACACGCGTTCGGTTTGGCTGTGTGGGGTGAGTTTTCACGTCGCTACTCGACGCTAGGCGGCGTGGAAAACCTTGTCGCGTTTCGTGGATAATTTTCAGTTTGGTTGTTGGTTGAAAATGTTGTTTAAAGTTATTAATTATATTACAGGGGTTTGTTTATTATTGTTAAAAGGTGATTTCTTTGTCTAATATTCTTGATTTTTCAGTGTAAGTTTTTTTTTCAGTGCCCTCTTTTAATTCTATAAGTGAGTTTTGTTATTTTTTTACAAACAAGAAATCATGAACATAAGTGTAAGAAACAGTATTAGGTTTTCTAATGCAGCTGCTTTACAGATTAACACTTATATCTGCCTTGTCTTCGCACAGGTGCGATTTAAAAATAAAATAAAAATAACTTTTAAGTTTACAATACTCAAGAATAATGTAGCTTTCAATTTAAAAATCTTTCCAAATCGGTTCACTTGTTTCAGAGATTACTTCCTTTATACCTACAAACTTATAAACTTTACACCCTTATATATAAAATATAGTATTGTGTAAATAACCGTGGTAACACCTAGTTTTTAATACTTCAGTTCTTGATTCACTGTTAAACAACCAGTGAAACAGTCAAATCTATTTCCTATTCAGTCACAAATAAAAGGAAGTTTTGTATTCGTAAAATATCGAATGCAAACATAACAATGTCATAACTCGTAGCCTTGACTTTCATGTTTTAACAAAAGCCTATGTTTTAGTCATTCATAAAATTTGGTTTAGATTCCTGAGTGCCTGACATGGTTTTGAAATTCAATGTGAATGTCATGGTTTTGATGGGTTTAAATAAAAGTCGTAGTATTATTATAACTACATAATGGGTTATACGAATTATTGTAATTATCATGGTGATTGTATTTTAATTTTCATGGTGTACTAGTAGTGATAAGGTACAATGGGGTTGACATATCCATGTGGATACCCCCTATTCATATTTTAGAAAAAATATTTATCTAATACAGTCATGGTATTTTGAAGAAAGTGAGCTTTGGGCAAAATATTTACGTTAGTCATTAGTAAAATTACATAAAACTATACAGAGCACACTGCCAAACTACGTTTCTTTCAAACAACAACATTTCATATCGGGATGCTCACTATATTAATCTGTATTACGTTTTGTATGTTGTCGAAATTTGGTTACATTATAAGGCACTACTTTCATATGTGTCAAAGCTTTTGGAGCAACGAACGTGATGCTTTATTTTGATTCTACCTCTATAGACCTACACATATTTCTTTGACAACAAGTGTAATTTTTTTAGCTTGGTAATATCATCAATGAGTCCTCCCATCCGGAGCAGGGCGGGAGGGACTGTCAGACTCGTACTGACTAAAATCTACGGTGTCCTTCAATAGCCCTTTACGTTCCAGGGTCACAGTAATTCGTTAGCCCCGCGACCCCGGCAGGCTTTGGCCCTTAGAGGGGCCCCGTTGACCCGGGCATGGTCCATGGTCGAACAGCGAGTCGCCCATTACTACCGTGCATGCCCGCAACAACAAGTGTAAAAATACGATAATTTAAATAAGATAAAAGATACTAATACTACTGTCCTTAACACATCCACTGCTGAGAAAAGTCATTTCCCCATAAAACCCGGTTTCTTCGATCCAGGGCCAAACTGGACCACTGGTTGTTGGTATTGTCATACTTTTCTGTACCTATGACTTACAAAAGTCATATCCCAGCTTTGCCTGCCAAGTTGTCAGCTCCCAGCTTTTTTGTACCATAACTGGTACATTCTATAATTGAACGTTTCAACGGATACTTTTTTCTATCATCCTCTGAGACAGATGTGGGACAGGATATAGAAAATTGCTCAATTTGAGACACGTAACGTTATACCGATGTATCGAGTTCTCGTATTTGTTGACATGGCATTTCTTTTTTTTATTGAATGGTGCATGTGACTTTGACTTTACACCGATTGGTATTCCGGTTAAATAAATTTTACCAATATCTTCAAAGATGACAGAGCAGTCAGTGGTAATATTGTTATTGAAAATAAATCACGGAAATTAATTAAAAATAAACGCATAGAATATTTGGCTGGTGGACGACCACTAGCTTGATTTACATTACATAAGTGAAAAAAAATCAGTTGCGAAAACAGGTAATCATTATTTAATTTATTAAAATTGTAATGCATTGTTTATTAACGTCAGGAGTCCTACACAATTAATATAACTTTGTCAAGCCAAGAGTTAAGGAAAGATTACTTCATTTAATCGTTAAATCAGAGATCCTGATTTTTGTGAACTAACTTATTGTTTTGTGCGATTCTAGTTTAATCTTGCATCTTAAATATTATTTTTCGATTCGAAAAATTAAACTTTTATAAGTCGAACCTAAACTAAAGTATAATGCAAGAACAGCTAAGTTTTGCTTGAAATTGGAACACCTTTAGAGTTCTAACATCTTTAAAATTAGTCTTAGAATAGCAAGTAGAAATGGACCTATAGGGACTTTCAAAAAGTGTCGAAGAAGCACTAACAAAACAACAATTAAGTTCTTTAATTTAAAAGGTATATTTTTTACAGAATTGGGACAGAACTAGCTAGAAAAAAAATTACAGCTTTCCCTTCCTTTCTTTTTGCTTTTAGGCAATAATAATATAAAATGAGTCCTTCCGCTTTTGGCAGAGCAGAAGGGACTGTCCGACTCGTACTTATTAACTCATCCTGATTTACTTCATCCCTGGAACGCAAACGCCTTCGTGCTGCAGAGCTGCAGTAAAGTGTTAAAATGTTCCTACAAATCAATGATTTTATTCCAGAGCCGAGACGTGAAAGAAACAAATTCACTTTAGATTTAATAACACTAGTTAAGCTAGATAATATTAAACTAAATTAATTTATATTTTCACCCGCCATTAACTAAATACTCAATAAATAACTGTAACCTGAAAAAATACACTAAATAATAATCCTAATATGTAATAAATTATCATTTCATTGCAGCCGTGTCCTCTTTGGGGGCCCGGGATTGAAATAGATTATGTTGGATCCCTTTCAAGGACAGGGTTCTGTAGCACATGTGGTGGACAGTAAAGTTAATGTCTCCATTTCTTATAGGATTTTAGTTTAGTTTGTTCTTGTTGTCGAGTAAAAGGGTTTCATAGTAAGAAAAAAGTTTTTAAAGTTGCTTATTGTATGTTATAAGTGGATTTGGCGAAATATTTCAGATTTTGAAAGGATTGAGAAAGATAAATAGAAATAAAATTAATTATTAATCTTTGAAAGGAAGACGGAGCATTTACCTACTATCACGCAGTTGATTGAAAAAATAATAGAAATTTGATACAATTATCTGTATTTTAAACGTTTTCTTACACTAGGATTTTTTCTGTGTGTCGTGAATTACGGTAGCTACAGGCGGATGACTCAAAAAAAACCAATTTACTTAAAATGAATTTAATTAAAAGAAATTACAATTATTAATTATATCTAGAGATTATGACTACGTTCGAGGTTGGAACCGAAGTGTCCGTTTCCGATGGCGAAATTGGTGGCGCGATGGTTGTCACGTTGCGCGAAGTCAGCATCTCGTGGCCCGTCCGCGCGTCCGTGGCTGATGCAATATGTTATTCGGTATAAATGGGGTTAACGCCGCGTCAGCGATCTGCCTTTGGTACCATGGTATAACACCTCCCGCCGTAGTTCAGCAATTATTTGAGTACTTTTGTCGAAAATAATGTTGAATAGTGATCTGGCGTGTCAGATTGGCCCAAATTTGAAGTCTCAGCATTGACGTCTTGAGATGCGGTTTGCTTCATTTCAATTTCTGATGATTCGTTAGTTCGGCGTTTTGCTAGGAGTCTTCGAATGATGATGTAGCTACTTAGTGCAGTTGCACTTAATAGGATGGCGTACAATGGTATTGTAGTATGATATAAGGTTGTATCTTGAGGCTTTTTTATATTGATCGGCGACTGTAGCGTTATCTTAGTATTGCTTGCGTGTAGGTTTTCCAGGTTAATTGAATTTAGGGTTAGGACTGGTTGCGATGACGATTTAAGATTGGAATTTCGTGGAGGTAAGTCTGTGATCTTGATAACCTGTCCCGTTGCATGGTCATTGCTATTGATGATGGTGAACTCAGGAGTCCGCAGGAAACAGTTGTGAGGTAAGACAACTAAGAAGCTCCCTTGGAGATTGGTATATTCATTTCTTCCGCAGGACGTCTGGACCTTAGTAGGTTTCGGGAACGTGACGGTATAGTGCCTGTCGTCTAGTTGCTCCAGTGCCCCTCTGGTGAGTATAACAGGGGTAAGGTTGCATGTAGAGTCGATTTTCTGCGTTGTGATCAGCTGTTGAATGCAGTCCACTTGATCTCGAGGTCTGAAGCTAACTTTTATCTCGCAGAGATACCAAGTGCTTGCCTTCGGACATTCTGTCTCCATGTACATGAATTCGTCCTCATGTATTGCGATATAGGGAGAGGATGGTATTAGGATTTCGTGATTTTTATTGGGTACAATAGAAAGTTTATATAGGTCATAGGTGTTGGGCAAGGCAATCGGTACTTTGAACACTATAACTAAGTTATTACTACTATAATATGAACCTAATTTAATTATATCAAAATATTCCCTTATACTTATGTCTAATATTTCTTCCTTATTATATAAACTACGCACTATCTCTATCATATTTCTTAACGCATTTAGACTAAGCATTGAATGATGCGTACTCTTTGCATGAATAAAGGCTAGAAGATTTTCTATCCTGACTAATTCTTCCGATAAATTTTCTATGTTATCTTCCAAAATTAAGAGTAACTGTGCCAGGTGGGCGTAATTAAGAAGATCTATATTAGTAACTTCAGTGGTATTGATCATTACATTAACTATATGGGATATGTTCTGTTGGTTTTCAATAATACTTTTTAAAACTTTTGAATGCTGTGATATCCAATCCTTGGTTAAACTAATATGCTGATTAAATTGCGACGTAATTTCTTGTTCGTTATCCTGAAGGACTTTAATGGCACTCTCATAACGTAGAGCGTCTGTATAATCTAAGTTACCTGAGATGCTTTTAATTACTGAGCCTAGACCGTCTATAAGGCCTCTTTTAACGCGATTGGAATCGAATGTCTGCAGTTGACTCGTAATCTTATCTAACTTATTTTTAAGGTGTACAATGTGCGGTTCATACAAGGAACGTGTTTTATTATTTAACTGAGGCTGAATATAATTCAATTGAGTTTTAACTATTGTTACCTTAGATTTAATTTCGTCTATATCAATAGTCTGTAAAAAGGAATGATGCTGGGTTATGATCCTTGCAGACCCTAGCTTGAAAGGGAGAAGTCCTGGTCCATTGTCGAGGCTCTCAAGTGTTATCTCTTGAGCAGCTACCGCTTGGAGTATGTACATCAGTATTATTCTGGAACAATTGTGCACTGTTAGGCACTCTCTTTAAACGGGATTTAGCGATTGGACCGCGCTTTTTCTTTGTATAGATATGTATTGGGAGATCTGCCAATACTGTATCTTGTGTGTACCGGGATGCTAATTTTTGACGATTTGCCATGGGATTCTTTATAAATATCTGCTGCTCGGGATTATAACTTTGCTCAGGCTCACGACTCTTATTCAGGTTATTAATAATATTAGTTCTATCGTTTAACGAACTTTCGCTTATTAATTCATAGACTTTATTCATTCTAATCCTATGGTTCTGTATATACTGTTGCATTACGTGCTCTGTGGCGTCCATGTCTATTGGATCGCGAGGATCAAAGTGTCCACTTATGAGCTCTAACGGTCTACACTTTGTAAAGCTGTGTATGCTGCTGTTATACGCTAGTAAAGCATAAGGCATTAAATTTATAACTGATTCACTACGGTTTTGTAATTTTAGTATTCTTAAGTGTTCTAATAAAGTCGAATGGAGACGCTCAACCATCCCATTTTCATTGGGTGTGTGTGCTAATATTTTATGATGATTTATTTTGTGAACTCTTGTAAATTCTGAGAACAACTGGTTTGTGAATTCCGTGCCACGGTCAGTTACTAATGTTAATGGTACTCCGTGGTGAGTACAAAATATTAACAAAGCTTGAACGACACTTATTGCAGTTCCGTCCCTTAAATGGTATGCTTGGGCATACTTTGAAAAGGAATCGATGAATGTGAGGAATTTTTCAGTTTCAGCTGTAAATAGATCGAGATGGATAACTTCGAATGGTTTTGCCGGTGGGGGAACTATGTGCAATTGTTGCTTTATTGGGTGCCGATCGTATTTACTCTGGCCGCAGATAGTACATTCATTAATGTACTTCGCGATGTGTTCCTTCATCTTAGGCCAGAAGTATCGCCGAGACAGTGCAAGGTAGCATTCGTTAATACCGCGATGGTTAGTTTTACCTTCGTGATATTTCCGAATTATGTCTTGCTGGCGTAAGTATTCTTTCACATTCTCTAGCTCAATTTTTGTGAGAACAAGATTCATGGATGAGCTCTTGAAATGGTTTTGGATTATGGGAATAATGGAGTACATTTCTAAAGGTGGGTTAATTAGTATTCCTGTTTTTACTTTAGGATTAACAAATTCTTTGATCGCGTTCACAACGTCTGTTTCTAGGTTAGATTTAGATAATTGTATAGCTGTACGGGTATGGGTGTCAAAAGGTTTTGTTACAACTGTTCTGCCTTTAAAATCACCTACAATCGTGAAGTGAATTTGTCTATTGAATTTATTGAGTGGATCGTCTGATATCGGTACTTCTAAAATAGGGTTTTCTGCGTCAGTGTGAGCTGTAAGAGTTCTAGATTCGTCTAAAGTGGGCGGATTAACAGTAGGGTTAGCTACTACGGAACTTGTTTCCTCGTTGCATATTTCTATTCTAGACAAGGCATCAGCGTTAGTGTTTGACTTGCCTTGTTTATAAATGACTGTAAAATTGTACTCGCTTAATTTTAATCGCCATCTCGTTAATCGGGAATTTGGCTCCTTAAGGTTCATGACCCATTGGAGAGGCTTATGGTCCGTGATGATTTTAAACTTGCGGCCGAATAAATAAGGGCGGAAATACTTAGTGGCCCATACTATGGCGAGCAACTCTTTTTCAATAGTGCTGTAATTTATCTCACTGGTATTTAATGTTCGTGAGGCATAAGCTATAGGTTTATCCTGACCTATCGGACCTTGGGAAAGTACAGCACCGATAGCTAAATTGGATGCATCCGTTGTCAGAACAAATTCCTTATTAAAATCGGGATATTGAAGTATAGGGTCATTAGTTAATAGAGTTTTACATTTTTCGAAGCAATTTATATAATTCGTATCGAGAGTAATTTTTGATCCCTTTTTAAGACACTGAGTAAGAGGTTTTGCTAGGCGAGCGAAATCAGGAATGAATTTGCGATAGTACCCGAGTAAACCAAGAAAGCGTTTTATTTCGGTAGCGGTTTTCGGTAACGGATAATTTTGTATAGCTGATATCTTATCGGGGTTAGGTTTGATGCCATCTTTACTAATAATATGACCTAAATAAGCTGTCTCTAACTTTAAAAATTCACTTTTATCTAATTGGATTTTAAAATTTGACTCCCGTAGCCTTTGGAACACCTTTTCGAGATTATTCATGTGTTCTTGTAACGAAGTGCTAAATACAACGACGTCATCAAGATAAACTAGACATATTACATTTTGTAAACCTCTCAGCACATTGTCCATGACTCTCTGAAACGTAGACGGCGAGTTCTTAAGACCCATAGGCATTCTTAAGAATTCGAAGTGTCCGTGCTCAACGTTGAACGCTGTTTTCGGTATATCTTCAGTTTTCATCTCAACTTGGTAAAATCCGCTTGCGAGATCCAGGGTGGTGAAGTACTGGCAGTTGCCCAACTTATCTAATATATCCGCAATGTTTGGTATTGGATATTTATCATCGATAGTCTTTTCGTTCAATTTTCTGAAGTCTACGACAATTCGCCATTTCGTTTTACCGGACGCGTCTGTCTTTTTAGGCACAACCCAAATGGGAGAGCTCCAAGCTGATTGTGAAGGCCTAATTATACCCTGTTCTAACATTTTTCCGATTTGATTCCTAACTTCCTCTCTATGCACGTATGGATACCGATAGCTCTTTGTGTATACGGGTACTTCATCTGTAGTTTTTATAGAATGTTTAATTTGATTGGTAAATGATAACGGTTCGCCTTCTATATAGAATACGTCCGCATATTGTGAACACAGTGATTCAAGGTTTGCGCGTTCCTCTGGGTTTAGATGGCTAGTACGTAGTTTGGAAAGAACGTCCTGAGCGCGTGGCGATAGCTGTTTAGTGCGAGCGCACTCAGCATTATATACTTCGGCACTAACTTGACGATCAACAGAGAATATTAAATCGTTTTGAGTAGTATTTGTAACTTCTAACATACCTCGACTATTGCTAACCGACGTAATACATTCACCTATAGTACAGTTACAAATCACCTGTTCCGGTATATAGGCATCTCCATCACGTATATTTATTGGTAATTTAATTAATTTAGAAGAACGAGCGGGTATTATATCTTCATAAAGATTGACGTTGCGAGAATCATATACCTGTATCGGATTAGTGGCGTGTCTGGTATTTAAACGCATATTTTTAAAGTCTATGTTTGATTCCCATTTACTTAATAAATCCGATCCAATTAAACCGTCAAAGTAATTATGAAACTTATATACAAATAATTTGATATTATCGGACTCATTGAATTCTGAAAAGCACGGTAACGTGATCGAGTTATTGTTTCTGCTCGTCGCGTGGACATTTACGACTTCAAAAGGTTCATAGTTTAGCGGCGTAAGCGGAAAATATTTCTGTATAGCCTCGGGGCTAATAAACGACTGATTCGCACCGGTGTCTATCAGTAATTTTAAAGGGGGATTTGAAATTTGTATAAACGGAAGCTGTCTTTGTGTCTGAATGTTGATCTCTATTTTTGTTTGTCGGACTTCGAATCCGTCCGAAAATCCTCCTTGCTGGTGGATGGCTTAGATTCGGTTATGGGTTCGCTAGTGGCTAACTCATCAACAGCAATTAATTGACCATTAGTATAATTATCATCGGCGTACATAATATAGTTATCATTATACTCTGGTTCGACGTAATAGTACTCCGAGCAATCGTAGTAGGGGCCGTATGCATAGTACGGACATTCATTGAAATTTAACTCACGAGCCTTAAAGTAATTGCTTGGTGGTGGGTTTCCTGATTTGGTCCAGTCGTGTCCTCTAGCAGGCATGGGTTTGCTAACAAAATGACTTACACCACTCATAGGTGTAGGCTTCTGTGGACCGGGTCCACTTTGCGTATTACCGGACACGTTACGTGGAATCATTCTAAATACATTACTCCGTTCATTATAATTTGGTGGTAAAGCCCTAAATATCTGCTGAGTACGTGTTGGCCCTCGGTTAGGCTGAGGTGAATTATTATTATCGTTAGGTCTCCATGGTTGTTGAACCAGCATCGGTGGTTGGCGTGAAGGGCCAGGCATATTAAAATTAATTGGTGCCATGGTGAACGGTTGATTATTTGAGGGTTTAGGTTGTGAGCTCGCGGAGTTACTTGGTTGTTTTTTATTGTCTAAGAAATTATTATTTCGTTGTTGCAAATATAACGTATTAGTTTCTTCCTGCACGTATTCTAATGCCTTCTCTATAGATACGGGACGCATGCATCGGATACGTGAGCCTAGCGGCTCTTTTAGTCCGCGCAAGTATGATTGCAGCGTAAGCTTTCTGTAAAGTTCACGCTTCGCTTCTACGGTGGTAGGCAGATTATCATGCAACGTTACGTATGTCATGATGGTACTAAATAGGGTTTGACAGTTTTCATAAAATTCTTGTGGCGTATTTTGACCTTGTGTTAATAATGAAAGGTCATTATAAAGTGCAGTTTCGTCGCGTTGATCCGCGAAATTATTAACTAATGCTGTACGAATGCCATTCCAGTCAGTCGGGATACCGTTAGAGTTAATAAATCGAGCGGCTGGACCCGTAACTTTATTTAAAATTCCATTAAGCAAGGCTTGGTTCTCCAGCTCATTTCCCGGATTAGGATTGAGAAATCTTTTAACTAATTGATCACTTAAATTAATAAATCTAGTTAGTGTATTTGGGTTCCCATCGAACTCTGGGAGTAATCGAAGGGACTTAAATATAGCGTCAATTTGGTCTCCGTGAGCCATGGCGCTTGTCTCTTCTATAATATCACTTAAGTCTCTAGATTGGTCTAACCTACTCTGTCTTACGGCCCTAGGTGTACAAGAACCGGATTGCCTAGGATGAAAAATCTTGAAGGATTAACGTAAGACTGGAAAAAGGAAAATTTACAACTATAGGGAGGCAACACAAGAGCGATTCAAGTGTACTCACAATTTCATTTCTTGGTGTCTCTGAATCAGCATCGAAGTCTGGATGCACCGGCTGCAGCTCTCCGTGGTTCTGGATACTCGATGAAGGCTTGATAGCTCAGGCAGCGGCTATGCGGAGCCGACAGGATCGATTTTAGAGTCCTTTACGCGCCGCGCACTGCTTCGAGTATCCTACCGACTGCGCCAATTACGGTAGCTACAGGCGGATGACTCAAAAAAAACCAATTTACTTAAAATGAATTTAATTAAAAGAAATTACAATTATTAATTATATCTAGAGATTATGACTACGTTCGAGGTTGGAACCGAAGTGTCCGTTTCCGATGGCGAAATTGGTGGCGCGATGGTTGTCACGTTGCGCGAAGTCAGCATCTCGTGGCCCGTCCTCGCGTCCGTGGCTGATGCAATATGTTATTCGGTATAAATGGGGTTAACGCCGCGTCAGCGATCTGCCTTTGGTACCATGGTATAAGGCCATAAAAATATTTTTCTATGCTAGAATTGAACTCGCAACAAACAGAGTAGTAGTCGATCACTCGACTTCTGCGCCAACCTATCCTTATGGCTTTGACTACACGTTAAATAAATCCTTATACAAATAAGCAAAGAAAAGTCGTCTTTCACACTGATACATTTAAAATTATTTATTTGTTTGCCTTGTCATGACGTAGTCTCAAAACCGTGACCGTTCCAAATTGAAACATTGAACCACGACCCACCCTAATACCGTCCTATTTCTGTCCTGGCCAACCAACAACCCACTTATTAAGCGCACCTCTAATTTTAGCATTTATGGGCAAACATTTTATTTTTAAATGGGACTTTTTATGACGAACTTTCTCCCGAGGTGTGAAGTCCAAGCGTTGAGTAGTGTCTATTTCTCGGTAGGGCTTGAAGATCTCTTGAAGTAATGAGGGTAAAAACGGAGGAACGGAGGAGGTAAGACTTACGTTTTTGCTCTAAACGTTTCGTAAATCTTTAGAAAAACGAGAAGGTATTACTTGCGTCCTTCAGACGAGTTGTTTGATCTATAGTTAGACAACAATTACACATAGTTAAAATCTTTTACCATTAGTAACCATTATTTAAAAAAAAATGTATGGGATTTTAACAATTCGTTTGCTTAGTGATAAGTTTATTAAAATTATGAATTCAAAAAAATATTATTAACACTTTCACTGTCCGCGCAGCAGACACAATAGATAAACAATGGTCGTGAGTCACATGTGATTCATCGGACAGGGAAGTGGTTAACTCACTTCTTTAAACTTTCTGTTACAGTGGATATTAAAAATATATAATAATACAAATAAAAATAATAAATAGAAGTCAAAATATTGTGTTCCAAACAAATCTGGGGGCACGGTAGTGCCCCCGCCAAGACGAGTAACTATTTATCTTATTTAATTTAACGTTGTTTTTACGTATCGTATCGTATATCGTGTACGTACGATCAATTTTCGTAGATAAAAATACAAGTTACTTAGATACATTGTCCTTTTTTTACTTACATAATGTAAGTCTTTCAGTTCACAACTTGATAAGGCAGCAGTTTCACAAAAAAAAAAACATTCTTGAAACCACCAAAAAGAACCAAATACTAAAACAACCGAAAAAGTGAGAAAATAAGAAGGTATCTCTGAAGTAACTTACTAACTCTAAACTGCTCATGAAAGGTACAAAAGGCACAAAACTCCACAAAATATAAGACATAAGGACATTATCAGTGATTTAGGAACAGTACTGTGTTACACTGTTGTTTATGATCTGTGTTACGTGCTAATTAGGATGAATGCGTACCTTCAGGTGGGAATCGCGCCTACGATTCGCCTAATCAAGTACCAAGCCAAATAAGTCAGCGGGTTTTTGCGGTAGTGATGTACCTAACATGAGTAAACTTTATGAATGAAATTATTATCGATATCAATAGCGAAATCATTGAATTTTAGGTAATATTGAATTTGGTTGCGGGATTATCTAAAAGGGCACCATGACCTAGGAACGCAAAGCGCAACCAAAGTAACAGAGAGAAATAAAAATTCCAGCGCAATCAACTTGTAGTCAAATGGAATCAAATGATTTTTCTTTTAATAAAGAAATAAAAACACGACGAAAAAAATAGGTGTGAATAGCTTTGTAAAACTCGTTTTAATAAATCATATTTGAAATATACTCGTAAAATTTCACTGAATTTATAACATCATTGGGACTTATTACAAAATATCTACCTATACACAATTACTGTGCTGATACGAATGGATAAAAATATTTATTTATTTAGATACGTATATTAACCCTATTCGACAGTTCCCTCTATCGATAAAACTGAATCCCATCCCTATACTTGTGCACTACTCAAACTCAGTAGCTAGCACTAAATGCAGGCCCGCCAACGTGATAATAAATTGAAAAGGAGCTTCACATTCATTCAGAGAGCTGCCTCGATGACCTTTGTTGCTTACCAATGTAATTAGCTGCCATGTTTCAAATTAGCCACGGTGAGAAGTCATGGCACGTGATGAAATTGTAGAGTTTTGAAGCAAGTGTTTCAAAATTAGCTTGAAACGAAGCGGGTAATTTTCATTTTTTATTGTCATATTAATTGATTGCTATATTAATATTCTGTATTAATTGGTTCGTGGCTAAATAATTACAACCGCACAGGCTGATCTTCCGGGTTAAGCCGTGCTTGCCGAGGTTGGTCTGTGGATGTGTGGCCATCTGTCATAGAGGGTTTCCTCCGTGCTTCGGAAAGCACGTAAAGCCGTTGGTCCCGACTATCATTTGTAGATCTTTGACAGTCGTTACTATTTAGTCAGAAGCTCTAAAAGTTTGACAACCAGTCTTACCATGGGATATCGTGTTTCCCATTTACTGAGATTGAGGAGGTCCGATAGGCAGTCGCTCCATGTAAAATACTCATATTCAGCTGCAACTGGTTCGACTGGAAGCCGACCCCAATGGGAAAAGAATAGGCAGATGATGATTAATTGATTGCATCTGGTGTGAGTTCTAGTGTCGTTTCTATTCTATCTTTCGTTGATAATATGTTATTAAGCAAAGAAAGCGATAACTAACAATATTTTATATTTACTTTCTGGTCGAAACATACAAATACACGACATGTAGTTACAAGATGACATAAACACGCAATTTAAACGATTTTTTATGATCTTTCGAATTTGAAAGATTTTTGGGAGACTAACATCTGATATTTCATAAACGATTCTTCTGTTCTCCCGCCCTAAAATCCTCGTACTTAAATTTATATCATATTTTCCTAAAAGCAAAGAAAGCTTTAATTAATAGAGTTATATTTAGTATCTGGTCAAAACATAAAAAATATACGACATGTAGTTACAAGATGACACAAACATCAATTTGAACCGTATCGCAATTCTGATATTTGGGAGACTAAAATCTGATATATTTCATAACGATTCTTCTGTTTTCCCGTTTCTAGAATCCTCGTACATAGATTTATATTGTATTTCTTATTTCAATAAGAACCTGACAATTCAGAAAGTCAGAGGTTATCTGCAATCAAATGTCAACCGTACCTTTACAGTCAATAGGTATAGATTGAATTATTTTAGCTTGAAGTTAATGATTAAAATCAGCGGTATTTTATGTGGTATTTATGAAATTATAGGTTTCAGACTGGCTAGGTCATCCCATCTCATGTTGATCGTAAATTATTTGACACACAAGTATGAACCTTAAAATGTTATCATTTAAAGTCTGAAAGGTCAGACATCAATACATTCCAAAATAAAATAGCAGGAATAGTCCAAACATTTAACGGATAAAGGATTTAAGGTTATAGAAGTTGACGGATAAAAGGTATTATATTCAAACACTGCTTTTTTTTAGACCACAAGAGCACTGATAAAATCAGTAGTCTGTTACTCGTAGTAAGAATATCAAAAAATAGGTCCCGATTTGTTTTTGGTACAGACGCCAGCAGGTCAACCTACCCGAATCTGTCAGATTTTACCAATCAAACATTAACCTTCTAGTATTGTGATAAGGTTGAAATTCCATTAAAGAAATCTGACAGATTGTGGTAGCTTGATGTGCTGGCGTCTGTACATAAAGCCAAATTGATGAAGACACTTTAAAATTCACAAGTAAGCACATAAAATGTTTATTTGCTTGTGACGTCATGAAGGGCTCTCATATTTTGATGCGTCTTTTCTATGTAAATATTCATTGACGTAAAGAAAGAAAATATGTGACCATTCTTTTTTCTTAAATGTAACTGATGGAATAATTAGATTTTATGATTTACTGATGTCGTCAACCTGCTTAACGTCAGTAATACGAACTTGTGCTGGCCTAGCACCACCTATTTCAGTTAAAGGCCTAGTCAAACTTTTGTTGTTACCATTGACGTGCGGTCTATTGTCGGGTCCTGAAGTGATTTACCTGAATTCATGATGATTCATGTATTTTATTAATTTATTTCATAAAATAATACTAAAAAATACGGATAATTAATTCCAGTATTTTATCTTTAGTAAAGATCAAATGTAAATGCTTGACTCATATCGAAACTTTGAACTTATCCAGCCCTAATTAAATAGCAAACACAAAACGGATTTAAACCACGTTTGTTTGTTTTAACTACCATCATCAATTAACCACCAATAACGACATAGTTAACCTGTGCCAAAGAGGTTAGCAATTACCAGTCTGTCACCAGATGCATTGCAATAGAACCTTGGACTAAATGGGTATCTATATGTCAAATTATAGAGACGAGTAAGTATGGATTATGGCTGCCTACATAATAATATTAATTTTGCTTAAATAAATTATAAACGTGGGATTTCATATTAATTATATATGGGCAGTGGTGGCCCAGTGGTATCGGTCCCGACTTACGAATTGTAGGTCGTGGGTTCGAACCCCGCCAGGCGCATTCTTCTGCTTCTTCTTCAACCTTTAGTCACCCAATGCAGAGTGTAGGTCCCTTCCAAATCTCTCTAGGCGCATTACTTTGTGTAATTTATTTCATCACCACTGCTCTCAAAACGGTGAAGGAAAACATCGTGAGGGAAAATATCGGCATGTCCTAGAACCAAAAATTCTAAGACATTTGACATCTAACAACCCGAACAGGGCCCGCTTGGTGGATTATGGCCCACTCCCTCTCATAGAGAGGAGGCCTGTGTCCCAACAGTTGGAACATTACAGGCTGATGATGATGATGAAATTAAATTTTCACTTTTTTCAGGCTGTTGTCCTATATAGTGTTAGTGTAGAGTAACATAAATTATGTTAGTAGGTGTAAATTATAATCTTCTATATTAGACACTTCACTTGCAAAGATCCCTGCTAAATCAAATAATACGAGTATTAAATCAATGAACCCTTTTTGCGTATGTGCTGCAGGCGAAAATCAGTTATATTGTGTTCCTTCGGTGCGCAAGAGTTCGAGCTCGCTCCATTCAACCTTTGCTCCTGTACTAGATCAGGCCCAGTGCTAACTTAAGGAAAACAAGCCAACTGTGCTAAGCTGCGGACAGACAGACAGACGGACGTGGTGAAACTATACTGTTGACTGGCCTGTTGGTCTAGTGGTTAGTGACCCTGACTGCTATGCCTATACCCTGACTGGTCGTGGGTTCGATTCCCACCCGGGACAAATGTTTGTGTGATGAGCATGATCATTTGTTCTGTGTCTGGATGTAATTTATCCATAATACGTATGTATTTAGTTAGAAATATATTATAAGTATGTTTAGCAGTTGTCTAGTACCCATAACACAAGCTCTGCTTAGCTTGGGACTAGATGGCGTTGTGTGATAGTTGTGAAATATTATATTACAATATATATTATAGAGTTACTTGTTTACAACGGTACCCTAATACAAACAAAAGTCTGTAAGGAATTAAATGTAGGGCAATGCTTTTAAAAATCAGTCATTAGCCTAAATCTAAGTAAGCAAGCCTATGATGTAAGCTATGCAAAGCAAACGTACTCACACCCACGCCTGCAGCCGAGGAATATTCTCACAGCGTTACTCATCAGATAGTTGCAACACTCAATAACTTGAGATTGTTAATAAGGAGCCAGCTATATGAACATTTTGAATGAAATTTGAATATGTACCTATCACTTATACTGAAAAAAGTCTGTTTGTCTGTTCTTAATTTCGAAATGTATTTCAAAATTTAAGTGTCATGTAAGTCCGTCACGATATGGTTACCGTCCTTGGAAGTTTTTTTCTTAGGATGTATAATCATCAAATGAGTCCTCCTACCAATGGCCGGGCAATAGGGGCTGTCAGAATTGGACTAACAAAAATCCACGGTGATCCTTTGATAGCTCTTTACGTTCCAGGGTCACGGTTAACTAATGAGACAGCCCGCGACAGGTAGCTACGCCAAAGAAGGAGTAACAAGGATAAAAAAATAAGATCATGGTTCTTATTAGGTTGCAATAAATGAAAATTAAAAACTAATACGATGATGTACTAAAGTACTTAAATGGACATAATTTTATTTAATGGCATTGCTACAAACCCGAAAGAGCTGCTTCAGAGGCTGATACGATGATGATGACCATTAAAAAGATGTGTGGAAAGTATTGAGATATGAGATATTTCTCCGCCCTCATATTTTCCAGGAGCGAGCAAAGACTCTTTCTTAAGCACTGTGTGCCTAAGTTGTCTCTTTGCCCGTATGCAAATAGCCTGTCGTGTGGACGCTCCAACGCGTGTCCCTCTGATTAGCAGAGGGCACAGCGGCGGAACGGGCTTGCGGACGGTGAGTGATGGGTAGCTCGCCGTCCGAAGGAACAAGCCCGGGTCGGTGGCGCGTCGTGTTTCGCGCCAAATGCCTGGTGGGGTCGCGGGTTTTTTCTTAACCCAGGATACCGTGGCCCTAGAACGTAAAGGGCATAGGAAGGAACACGGGTGGATTTTAGTCAATAAGAGTCTGACAGTCCCTTCCGCCCCACCCAGGGCGGGAGGACTCAGTTGATGATACCTATTACCAGCTTAAAAAAAAAAAAGGAGCAAGTTTATGCTGTTTTGAAATTGAAATCGTAATCGATAGCTTCCGTGCCCTGTATTTTATTTTTATGGACTACAAATTAATAATATTCAAGGTCTTTCCGAGGACTAACTTCGTGATAGAAAAACGTAACAGTTTTGAAGAGCCATGGCTTCCTTTAGATATTAATAATTGCACAATTATTTTTAATATTTCAATAAATATATTTCTTCAAGGTTAACCCGAAGTATGAAAGTGGCCTTATTTTATATAACAATCTTTATGCACAAGACTACTGGCTAAAGCCAGCTTTACAATACTTCTAACTAAACAAAACATTTTCTGCAGTTCTTGAAGATTGGTGATGACTCCCGAACACTTGTTTTACAGATAGATATCATTTTTAAAAAATTGTATCTGTTTGAAAAACAAGTGTTCTATCAAATGATTCCTCGAGACGAGAAGGACTGCCAGTCTTGTACTTACTAAAATCCACGGTGGTTCTTCAATAACCCTTTACGTTCCAGGGTCACGGTTTTCTGACGAGACCCCGGCAAGATAGATGCCATAAATTAATATTTGGCAAAGATGACTATCAAAACCAACTCGAAAACTATTTTAAATACAATTTGATCATCGTCATCATCATCAGCCTATAATATTCCCACTGCTGGAATACAGGCCTCCTCTCTGTGAGAGGGAGTGGGCAATAATCCACCACGTGGGCCCAGTGCGGGTTGGTAAAAATACAATTTAACGCTGGTAGGCAAACCCATGTACAAAACAAGTATTCTACACTTAAGTTCCTATAAACGTATACCACCTCACAATTTATGTTAGTACAAATACCATCAGTATTGTCTGCAGCTCCACCATCTTGCATCGCCGATGACTTACTATTGAATCTAGGAATTTGATATTCAAAGGCCCATCTGAACTTTGAGTACTTGATAGGAATCGGGCTACTGACTGGCCTGACTTTAAATTTTGATAGGGTCGCCCAACTTCCAATAGGGCATTAGTTAATGGGTTGTTTCATGTCAAAAAGGGTTATTAGGTCTTGCGTTTAGCATTAATTGTATTAGTTTGCAGAAGCTTCTAAGATGATGTAATTTGTTTGGTTGAACTAAAGTGCCTCGCTTGGTGTGTTTCACTGTGGTAGAGTATAATGATGTAGGTTAATAATTAGGTACTGTACTGTTTATACGTAAATCATAATAACAGTGTTTGGCAGGGTTGAACAGACCAGTACCATTAGCTCGAATTTTCACTCTTTTAATTTACTGTACATATATACAGCGTTTCTTGAATGGAAAAATGGAACAGCGCCTCTGGTGTGCGAAGAAGGAACTAATTTTTTTATAAAAATTGTCAATTTGAAATTGTCAAAGTTCCAGTATACTTTACGTATCAAATACTGAAAATTCTTGCTAAAGGCTATTTGCTAACTTAATAGTCACCGACCAGCAGTTGTCAATTGAACTTGGATGGCTTGACACCTCTACATTTTATAGACTATTATGAGGCTATGTTGAGAAGTGCCTCAAGAGCGTTAGAATAGTTTGTTTTTAGAGGGAACATTTATATTATCAGTTTCATTGCAAATGCAAAAAAGCCAGTACGAAAATCTTTTGACAGCTATTTGATAGTCACCAGAGGAAGTGATCATCATTTTAAACTGTCAACAGAGATACGCAATAGCCTCGTTGACCCTTATTTGGCTATAATTTTACTTCTCAATATTACCTTGATAATTTCTAACAAAACTGAATCAAAGCGCGCTTATCTCAAAAGCATTGCAACCATTCCAATCACATTTGAACCAAATACTCTATTCTGCAGGTACCAAAAACATTTTTTTTTTCAATATAATATATTTCGCTTATCAGGCAGGCTACTCGTAAAAACAAAAGCCCCGTTAGACAATAGCAGGGGTCGCCAACAATCGGTGGGCCCGTGCCACATTGTGAGGGCGATAGCCTCGAACCGATAACATCACTACCCTTTACTTTTTAATGTTTTTTTTTTTTTTTTTTTGAATATGGAGTTTTTTGAAGTCAGTCCACTATTGAGGTTTTATTAAGGATCTGTTGAGACAAAGTACTTAAGTTTTTGAGGTTACAAGTCCTACAAGTCCATACTTTAGTTTTAAAGTGATTTTGAGTGCTTAGTTTATGGTCAGGTTATTATAGGTCAGTAAAAGTGGTATAATAATAATTTATGCAAGACACAAGGCGTGTAGAGACGGTCTCATGAAGACCACAGGATCACGCTGGATGCAAGCTGCTTCCAACTGGTCCTATTGGACGTCTAAAAAGGAGGCCTATGTTCAGCAGTGGTCGTCTTACGACTGATATGGTGATGTCGATGATGATGACAAGACGTGTACTCAGTTTTTTTTTGGGTATTCTGTCTCGCTTTTACAATAATATTTTGAACATTAGTTTCACGTACATAACCATTTCTAAGGAGAAGGTAAATCAGTACAAAAAACTAGTCAGACTTTCCCAACTCTTTGTACAAAACCTTCACCTTGAAAAATATTATTAAATGGAACAATGCTTCGAGACTATTAAGGTAGACCTATGGTGCTCATCACTTTTTATGTGTTAATAAAAAATAGATTTGAATAAATCGTTCTAAGGTCACAAAGAAAATATTGTTATGGTAGAACTTTTTTTTGTTATTTGTTTCTAAAATTTAACCTACTTTAATAACTAAGTACACTGTTTTCTGTTAGAAAACTAGTGACTGGGAAAAGGACTTTTCCAAAGACTTCCAGTCTTTTGAATTCGTTCTGAATTCAAAAGACTGGAAGTCTTAAAAAGAAAACACTGATCGAGGGTTTTGTCCCGCTCGCCCATCATCTGCGATTGATCGTGAATCGTGACGCCTTCTGTTGACTCAGTGAAGCTATAAAGAAATATTTCAACCTCAAAATACGCCTGAACATATTTTTCATCCCACCTATTCGAAAAGGACGACTTGGTTCGCCTTTAAGTACGCCCAAAACTGGTGTTTTCTATAGGGAATTTTTAGCGGGCAGAAATGAGTTTTTAATCCTCTTTATAAGTGCGCCGCAAAGAACATTGCCGCGCACTTTTTGAATTTGGAACATCTTAGTGCTCGGCACCAAAGAAATCGAACGCAAATAGTGTTTGAATAAACACTGGCTGGAATGACGGCCCATAGTCACACCGCCGCCGCGTCGCTGGCTGAATAAAAATATTGTAGATTGTTTTTTTTTTTTCGGACAGTGGCATGGATGTATTAACTATAAGTTGTAATTTAATGTTTTCCACGATGCGTTTACATGTTTTCGCCTCGTTCTCGATGGAATCTTCTACATAATTTTCATAATTGCGAAAATGTCTCAAATGTAAATATAAGTTTTTAGTTGTTTTATTAATAGATAATTTCAATTTAGTTGTTACTCTATGTTTTATTAACCCGTATAATAATATTACAATAAAAAAATACGAGGCGCTTTTTATTTTCTCATAGTGGGTGATGAAAAGTAGAGTGTATCACTCGGGCGCAAAATATATTTTTGGCTCGGGCGGCGTACTTTGAATCCCTCGCTACGTTCGGGATTCTACTAAAGAATCCCTCGCTACGCTCAGGATTCTACAGTAGAATCCCTCACTTCGCTCTGGATTCAAAATAGCGCCCTCGCCGTAAAAATATTACTTTGCTCCCTTGTCATACAATCTACTATTGATCGCCTTGGTTTCCTCATAACCGTATTTTTATTAGGTTATTGTTCAGCACACCTACTAAAAAAATAAAAATAAAATATTAACAAGACACTTAACATTAATGGCCATCAACCCATTTACAATTCGAATTTTGAAATCATTCTTTTTTTAATCTAATCACGGAATCAGCGTACCCTCTTTGGTGGGTGGTGATGGCAGGCACGAGGTATTGACCGCTGCCTACCGCCCTCTGTAGGTCACTTCATAATACTGGCATTTGACGAAAAAAAAATGTTTGATTTTAAAATAGAACGCAGTATTTGAATAATTATTGTTAGACTCGGAATTAAAAGTTGTTACAGTTGATGAACGCTTTTTTAAGAATTAATTTTTAAATTAATAAAAAGCTTTTGACCATTGAAAGTTTATGTCTATTCAAAAGCCCTTTAATTGTAGATTCAGCAGTTTTAGTAAAAAGAAAGCTATGAATAACTAGAAAGAAAGACGAAGATATTTACAAGAAAAAACTAAGCTTTTAATTTAATGATTTTGTTTTAATTATATTCTCTCAAAACCCTTTCTGAAAGCAGAGGTCAGGGAGGTAAGGTGCAGTCTATGTCCAACAGTAGGCTGCGATAGGCTATGTTGAAACTCTTTGCGACAAATTCTTGATTTCTCAAAAATAAATGCAACCAACAGAAAAAAAAGGCAAATTAACTTGATGATTCTTGTGGACATAACTCCATAACAACGAAAGCATCTACTGTCCAATCTATACTTACTTAAGTTATTGCCATGGCTATTGGCACCCTAAAAATGTGAAGATACGGCGTATGGCACAAACTGGCACGGTATATTGACCGGCTAATAGTCCACGGTCGTCAAGGGTGAGCGGACATTTGCATCGATTCGGCAGGTGTATTGGGAGATTGGACGATTATTCTATTACTTATTATAATTTGACATTGGCTCCAAATGGTTAACTGTCAACGGTGTGAGTGACAGTTGTCATTTATGAATCTTTGACATTATGGCGATAATCGCTGCGAATATTTAATTCTCGCAAGTATTCGCTGTATGTGACAGGCTATTCGCAGCGAATAGTCGGTAGGGACGTTTAGTATTAGATACTACAATCAACTTTAATTCGATTATCCAATACTAGTCGTCAGAAGAAGTCAATCAAACAAAATGCTGAATTCTGACATTTCCATCATTGTCATGATAAAATTATTACTTCGACAAAGATAGTCCTTTTTTGGAATCCAAGGCTAATAGATTTCTTAAAATGGACATACAATATTCTTTTTTTAAAACACCTTCACACCAAAGAGGTTTAAACATAATAAAACCTCGGAAACAAAGCTTCGAAACTGTCAAACAAAAAACGACAGTAGTCGTTAAAACCAGCCAGTAAATGTCAATCACATATAACCTACACCTTTGACCCATGGTCAAGTTCGGTTCCTAATTCATTCTTGATGACGAGGGTCAAGGAAACGAACTATACAACCTAGAATTTACATACAAAGTCTTGAATAATAGCTGGCCGTTCAATGGGGTCACTGTTTTTGTCCTCATGTGTACTTATGAAGTTTAGCAGTCTTTATTGTGAAGGTAGTAAAGTTTATGTTTGTGTGACAGTTGGTTTACTTCGATTTTGAAAACAGAAGTTTGTGGTTGGTTATGTAATGTTTTTTTTTTATTGTTGTTCTTTGTTTGAAACAAAAGCTTGATGACTACAAGTCATTATTACCTGGAATGGACAATTACGTCAGGTGAATTAATAATGTCAGAAACATTGTCGAGGTAGATCTAACACAATATATATTTACCGAGTAGAAAAAGTAAAAAAGCTGCCTTTTTTTAGCAGCTTTTTTTTAGGAAGATAACGTTTTATTTTTCTTTTCATAGTCACCAAATTGAGACATGAATTTTGATTTTGATCTCAGATTTAAAAGCTTCAAGATTTCTTCAACACAAAGAAACTATAAAGCGACTCTACAATTATCTACATACCTACGTATCCATTTAAAACTTCGCACTTCCATTCACATCTGGCTATCGTTTCACACACACCATCGCAATTCGATACCGCGTTATCTCAAGATTTGCATCGATACAACAATCGATTCTCGAATATCTTATTATCATACAAAATAAGCCCCATACACAGAACAGACGAAATTAAAATGACAATTACATGCCGATTCGGATTTGAATGACTTGAACAGCATTATTAGCGTTGAGAGCCCCTTTTGTTGGCTAAAGTAAATATTTTGACAAAAGTCCGTTGCGCTATATTGAGTTACTTAAAGGACAATTGCCACATCACTAGCGACAAATGGGCTGCTGAAAAAATATAGAAAAAAAAGTTGAAAGTGTCAATCTTCTTTTTTCTGGACGAACAAACTGCTGATTTCGAAATACGTTTGGACCTTCGTTTGAAACACTTGATCGACTGCCAAAGTGTCAATTGCAATGAGTTTTACAAACAAGAGAAAGTGTCATAAAAATTGCAAGTGACCACAAAATTATGGACACCATTTTAAAGTGATCCTTCGTCCTTTACTTTAATGAGTTCGCAGCCCAAGATCGAAGGGTCTTAATAAAATTGACGGTCCTCTAGAATTACCAAGTCTTTCGTCTGTCGAAATTGGGGATTCCACATGCAGTAATATAATACATATAACAGCATGTCGCGTGTCTGTCTGTCACATATTCGTGAGCAGAACTTGGAAATGACTAACACGTGCTGTTCTCAACCTTATTGGCTAGTTATCTGTAAAGTATTTTTTTTTTAACACCTTATAGGTTGAAATAAAAACCTTTACAATCTATGGTTCAACAGTTGCTTTAATCTTTACTTTGAGCAACATTTATAAAATAAATCCCTTAATCTATGCTGTTAAAGATTAAAGGATATCTCCGATTATCAAGGATTGCAAGGAGTTTCGCTGAGTTAATATAAATAAAAGTAAAACAATGGCTACGCGGGCCGAATCGCAATGACTGGCTGGTGTGGGACGCCATGTGGGTTGGAGGTCATGTACGTTTTAATTTAAATTTTGAATTTGGAATCCCTTTTCATAGCGTTTCGTAAGCAATAAGTACTTATTGCCTAGTGGTTTTTGTCTATGGTTCAGAATGAAGGGACAGATCTAACAGATAATACTTATCTGTTAGATAGAGCTTAAATTAAATAGTTCGTGAATTATTTTAGTCTGGAAATAAATAAAAAAATATATTGGTTGCTGTCTTTGATTGAATCTTTGTCTGTAACCAAGCAACGATTGAATTTGCTTGTTGTAAATTAAGAAACAGGCAAAGTCAAGCAAAAACAAAGGAACGGGATTTGGATTGAGATTGAATATTATTAATTTCTTGCGAAAGAATTACGCAATATACTTACTCGTAAAATGCAAAGGTAAAGGCCAATTTATATCCCTTTAAAATTACGCCTAATTTTTATAATATATCTGCTTTAACATTTAATATCACTTATTCTCATTGTATCTTTTATCATCGGTTATTCTTCTTTTCAATATAAATTCTTCATTAACATCCGCTTAAAGTTTCATACAAACTCCAATATGCCTTTTATTCCAACAATGGACAAAACGTCTTTATTATATTTTACAATAACTTTACTTGCCCAGTGTATTATTGAGTGGAAATAAAGAAATAAATTGAGTTCAATAATGACATGTGAGCGCAAATTCGTGTGTGTCAAACAATGATGGCAACAATCCCACTTTCGCGGTTCAACCAAATGTTGTCGTGCGGTCGCGGGATTAAGAACTTATGGAGACTTCCAAAAAATATTATTTTAGATATTTTTGAAGAATTTTAGAAAGTCAACAAGGGGTTCAGTCAGCTTCAGATAAATTTTACCCACTTTTGGTAGTGACATCATTATCAAAGGGTTTGAGATTTCTCTAATAATGTGTCTTCTTAAAACCACTTCTTCTTTGAAAACGGCTTCTAAACGCTTGCTTAAAAAGAAAGTACTTACTTGCCAATTGAGTTAGACAATCATTATTGATTAAAAAAACTATATACTTCCTTTGAGTATCTTGAATTAGTCATTATTTTATAGGCTACACTATACTTTTCCAAATTTCACTTATTAATCTTTTAGATCTTCTACAGATCAAGCTCAAAGTTTCCAATAATCTAACAATAATTCGTAAAGACTGACACCTTATAGCTACGAGATTTTTTAAACGTAAAATAGAACAGTTTTTATTTGCTTTTATCATAAAATTTTATCCGAGCAAAATCTTTAGTCCTAACAGCATTCCTCGCCACGACTGTTCCACTCAAGGCAAAATTATCCTCGGACAGGGCAAGTATACGTTCTGCATTGTCAATAGAGTGATTACACAACACACCGTATCCTTGACAGCCGGTCCGCACACGACCATTCCACATTTCCACCACCATTCCATTTTAAATATGGTTTTTATCATTCATTTGGCAAGATATAATGATGATGATCAGGGTCCAAGAATTGAATTCAATTGAGAAACTCTTTTCTCCATCAGGACGTTGATTTTTGGGAGGACCACCAAGGAATACTGATATGGATCAGTTATGTCATTTTAAGTAATTTTTAACCAAAGACATCAAACTATACACGAGCAATAGACGAGACATCACGAAGAAATTTGTGATCCAAAACTTTTTACCAATAGGTAAAAAGTCCCTCAGTGTAGTAGTCGCGTTGCTATGCAACGCTAGATAGTGCTATAACTGACGTGCGGCATCCCTAATTTTGTATGACAATTTTCCCAATGCCCGCTCTATAGGTTCTTTTAAATCTCTTTGTTTTGAACCAAAGTTACTGACATAGCCCAACGAATTAGTAAGTTGAAATGGCAGTGAGCAGGCCAAATAGCACGCTGAACTGATGGCCAATGGGGCCGTAAGGTTCTCGAATGGACACCACGCACTGGCAAGCGCAGCGTAGGACCTCCACGTTGGTGGGCAGACGATCTTATGAAGACCACAGGATCACGCTGGATGCAAGCCACTTCCAACGGGTCCTATTGGCAGTCTATAGGGGAGGCCTATGTTCAGCAGTTGACGTCTTACGGCTGATATGATGAAGTAATTTTGACATAAGTTAGAAATTACATACTAACTCACTCATACAATTGCTCATACAAGCATGCAACTCGTTTCCTTACCTTCCTCTATTGAACCCTCATCAATATAACAAAGTATAAAACCTTCGTTGTATCCTAAGCTTACGAACCCAGTCCTTATAAAATCATTAGCCATATGCCTGCAAATCTAACCTGCGCTTTGCGGTCTTTTGCCAAGTAGATTAAGTATTTGAATTCTGGCCTCCTGGTCAACTTAGTTCACCTGCTATGCGGTTCGGGCAACAGATGGGCCTTATTAGGCTTCATTGATCAAATGGGTAGACTCGTAAGTACTCAATCAAGGAACACCTTGGATTTAAACATGATTCAAGATGAGTCATCGTTGGCTGAAATCTGAGGCCTTATCACGAGTTTTCACGTTTCTGAGATGAAAAGTAAACGGGGAGTTTGACTTTTTTTTTTTCAATTAATGTCATAATACTTCAAGTATGATTTACGGTAAAATACGGAAATCTAAGCTAAGGAAAGCTAAGGCTTCGCGTGGCCATTTTTTTGAGAAACATGAGTAGTTTTAGAAGGCAATGAGCCTATGACTATACAAGCCTAAAAAGAGACCAAAAGGAATAATAGGGTCATGAAAAGGAAGATTTATATATGTATTTCTTTCTCGATTGTGAACCAGTCCTTTGTCAACTGTTTTGCTGGAATGCAAAAAATTCATGGTAACGTATGTGTCGTAAACTACGATTAAGTTCCATCACTTTCTGTTCTTCAAATAAGGGTAAATTAGAACTAAAAAAAAAATCAGGACCCAAAGAAGCTTCCAGAAAACGAGTCAATCTAAAAAAAATGCTTAAATGGGATTAAAAAAGCTCCAAAATTGCATCACACCCTTTTCTTCGATCCATATCAACATTAACGCCTTTTAAAACTTACGGTACATTCACAGACAAAAGTAAAACCGTTTAAAAAGTTAGTTCACTTTCAATTACACTCATTTGGTACTGTCGAGTACAAAACAAAAAGTGGAAATAAATCATAAGTCGGTTACAATACTGTTCGTGAAAGATAATTGGTTTTGTCTATTTATAATGAGAGGTAAACGGGTCGTAATTAATGACAGCCAGTGATGAGCGGTGGATAGCTTTGTTGATGCTCTGCCCACTACTTGCGTAGGATAGTAAGTAACTTGGTGAGACTGTACTGTACAGTTCAAAAGTGCTTTTGTTTTTTTTAATTGTGACAGTAGCCTATCATAATGACGGGCCCCCTTTAAAGAGCCAAAGCCTGCCGGGGTCGCGGCACTATCATAGATAACTTTTCGCTACTGCGAAAAGAAAGGGGAAAAGGAATTTGAAATTTAATTTCCACTAGAATTTCGTCGTTTCTCGAAAAAAGATTAGACATTGTAACCAATCCGCATTGGCCCGCGTGCTGGATTATGGCCCACTCCCTTTCACAGAGAGGCGGCCTGTGTCCCAGCAGTGGTAACATTATAGGCTGAAGATGAGATATTGTAAGGACATATTTCGGTCAATTGTGGCTAGCTCGAAGTTAATTCTATTAGAAAAAATCATCAAATAAGTGTGCTAAACTACTGCCAAACGAATCGACTACAACGAAAAGGATTACTTAATCTTACGTAATTAAAACCTTATTTTGCTGATGACAGTACTCATCATCTACAGCACCCACGATTTAACCATTGCACATCGTATTGATGAGTCCAAAATCTAACTCACTGACCGAATATACAGAATTCAACCTTAACACACTGTAATAAGAACTGGCCAATATCTTTTTATCTAAAGTAATTACCTAATGAAGTTTTGAAGAGAGAAAAATATAGTAACAATTCGAATTAATCAATTATAATTGATGGAATGGGTGCTTATAATGTGTTATAAGCGAATATGTAATTACAGTTAACACCGTTAAGTGTAGTGTAGGTGGTGTAGCAAAAAAATGTTTCTGTAGCGCGTGCGCATCTTATTGTGTTGTATGTAGGTAGATTATAGTCATGAAAACTGGGTTATGGGTGAGTAGATCGGGGTAGGTTGTTAGTACTTTTATGACCTTTTCATTTACGGAGTAATTGAATATTGCTCTTATTCATTTATGGTCAGTTTTACCAATTTTTTGTGGTAATTTGGTGGTGACTGCATGATTGTTGCTATAGCCATTGAATTTTCTATAGTCTCAGTCTACCAAAATATTGTCGATAGGTTGAAATAGACTGAATTAATACTAATACTTGATTTTAAAGCAAATATAATTATCTATTAATTGATTTAAAAAGCTTCTTCGTACAACTTAGACTTATAGTCACCAATAACTGGTGAACCGAACCGAACTCAGATCTATCAAAGAAACTCCGATAGAATGGACCTTACAGACGTTCCTTTTAAGCAGTAAGAAGCACCTGTATTGATCTTGGAAAAATATTTAATCATACTGTACACATGGCTTCCCATCAAGCTATACAAAATCAGTATAAAGTTGACCGATGATTGATTAAAAAGATCATGTAAAGTGAAGCCAACATAATTATGATGTGTTAAACAGGCACGTTTATTTTGCGTACAGAAAATACCTAGTATTTTCTTCTTAATCATTCATAGGTATTGCTACAAATCCGCGAAAGAAGCAGAGAAATATCGAGGAACCCGTTATAATACCCAATTATTCGAAGCCAAACATTTTTATTTATAGGACCCATTAAATTATCATAATTTTCAATTTCAATAGAGCTTCCTTCCTCACAAACCAAAAAGTTGTCAATGAAATAAAAAAAAGTACATTCAAATACAAATTAAACTGTTTACAAAATAAAATAAAAAGACATAAAACATGAATGATTTTCTATGAACGATGACCCAATGTTTTGTAACCAGCGCGTCAAGGAAAGGGTGTGCCCACAAATATGTACAGTCATCGACAACAGTTTGGAGTGACATTTTGTTGTGTTGATATTAGCATACTGGTCAGTGGTCTGATGGATTTAAATTTGAACTGCCTTTCTCTCATTGCTTTGGTCCAGTTACTTAATAATGTTTTGAAAATTGAATTATAATTTACATCACAAGACTGCTGCTCTTGTTTTGTCATATTATTATGTGTAATTTTTTATGTGTGATTTTTTCAAGTTCTTTTTTTGTAGATATATTTTTTTTAAATAAACCCAAGTTTTTTACGTAATTTGCTAAAATGATAAATTGAAAGTAATAGAAAATTGTGCTGTTGTTGTCCTTTTTCTAGATTTTTTTTTTACACGTGAAATCGTTAGAAAATGTTAGACTTAAAGATAATCCAAAAACCCGGGGGTTCCCTGTGTAATCTTGATAATTTTACCACACCCACAAATAATTATCAAAACACTTCCATTTTCAATACTTTATCGATGGACATTCTAGATAAGCCTTAATCAGCAATATTTACTCAGTATATTATATTATTTAATTTTTATCTTTTAAAACGGTACGTCATGGCCAGAATTAGCCGTCATTATGACAAACAGATTAAACACTATCAACGCCGACGGATTACTTTAATAATAATTCATTAATCAGTTATCATCATTGTAAAACGAAACAAAACGTCTGCCCACTCGAGACCGTTTAAAAAAAAAAAAGAAAAAATTCAGTCCAAATATGTATGAATGGACGAGCTGTGTAAGCGTTGAGATAGGTGTGATTAGAATGAGCGTGCGCGTGGGCAGGCGGGCTGTCATCGCGAGAGGTCATTGTGTACGAGAATGAAGACCCCAGCATTTATAGAACAGACGTGTTCCACTGTAGGAGTAACTTTTTCATTTAAAAACTTGATTTCTGTGCTCAGATAATCGCAATAATGTCTTCATAACAAACACACCCTTAAATGTGCAATGCGCCGCCTGTTTTATATCCTTTTAAGGAGGTTTATCTTCGAAGATGCGAAACGGTGTAAAATGTCTTACGAAATACACTATCTTGGTTGCTGCAAACAATAAAATTTTAAACTTTTGTGTGCACGGAAGCTATAAATTACACATTTTCCCATTTACAAAAATATTCGCTCATGTTAAAAAAATAAGTGATCACCTTACAGAGTAAAATAATAACAGTTTTCATTCAACTATAGTAGTATATTATCACGATTGAATCAAAACAAAACATGACAGGTCGCATCAAAGCCATAAATATTATATTAAATTGACTCTATCAATTCAAACACTGCTCGAGTGCGAGCCTATTTGCCTATGTTTGGTTACACAATGTACGACACGTTTCGTTCATGTATTTGTCGTGTCTAACGATTCGAGCGCGCGTTTCGAGTGGATTTGCATTGAATGAACGCGGGCTGGACACACGCGCATCGGCGGCCTGTCATTAGCGGACGTGCGCAATCTGTCGCCGCTCCACCCTGTTCCGAACTCAAATTATTGTGTTCAACACTCGGTCGCTTGCGACACGAGTTTTAAGAAAATAGGTGACAATTGTGTGTGTGACTGTACTTTTTATTGGCTTGCAGTTGTGTGAGCAACTTTCTTTTCTGCGTGTACTTTATGACTTTGTAGTTGTTATGTAACCTACTTGGATGTGTCCTTTGTTATTTTGATTAACAACTTTCCTAAGTCATCTGTCAAGCTCAACTTTTATTTTTACATTAAGTGTCTAAACACACTATGCCGAACGTACGCGATCGAAGTTCTGCGGCTGATTTTACGTTCCAACGTATTCGGCTGATATGACACACCATAAGTGCCGAACTTACGCGGCAGAAATTCAGTTGCGCAATTTTGTGTGTATATTCAGTGTTTCGAGCGCTGTCGTGGCGTCGTGTCATGTTATCTAAACAGCCGGACAGAACTTCGGTCGCGTATAATGTGTGTTCTACAGAATACGTTGCCGCCGAATTTCCGCTGAACTTACGCCCGACTAAAGTTCGGCTGTACGCTATAACGCAACGTAATTTCGGCATCATGTGTCGCCAGTAATTCAAATAGCATTGCAGGCGTAATCATGCCGAATTTCCGTCGCGTATCCTCGGCATAGTGTGTTTAGACACTAAGGAAATGCAAATCTTTGCGCATTCTGCAATAATTTGTGCATTGTGCTTGACTGTACTTTTGATTGCAGATCGTAACAGTTTGCTGAAGATCCATTTTGCAACTGTAAAAAGTTCACACTTTATAAATTTTGTTTACCAAATAAAATTACCAACATTCAACCTTTTAACTTTTAAGTTTAGGGTTACTTCGGAATGTCTTTTTCAATAGTTTTAGCTGTATTTCAGTAATCTTTCTAAAAAACAAATGAATTCAATAGATGATGAAGTTTCTATAATAGGTATAAAAATGCCAGCACATCACAGGTAGGCTTACATGTGGGCATGTGAATAGAAAAACTATAGGGGATCAAAAAAATCCGTATATAAAACCTCTTTGTGCTCGGCCTTTGTCCACTTTTTTCAAAAATCCACCCTCATTTATGCTTTTTTGCAACGAAAAAACGGTTTTATAAGATCTCAAGGGAAACGATGCGAATAATTCCTCGTTTCATGTTTCTTAGTTTTTTTTTTTTCATAGAGGTTCTATTTTTAAACTCCCACAGGCATTGTTGGCTGTTATCGATCTAATCTCCTTTTGATATACCTCCTTAGTGTTATGGACCCGGGACTTCATTGTCCGGCCATCTTTTTTACGTTACGTCACAATTTCGAAAGAGTTGATGGATGGCAAGATTGATGGATTAAAATAAACATTTAATTTTGTTTGTATATCCTGCTTGGTGTAACCTCCAGACGAGAACATTAAAAAGCTATAAAGTTTTACAGTAGTGTCTAGTGAAACTTCGTTGTGGAGACAGTAAAGATTTTATAACAGAAAGTGTTAAATAAATACGAAATTGCCAGGTACTTACCTACCGGAATAAAATAGATCTAAAGACGACCAAAGGTACTACATCCTTACGAAGAGGTTACTTACAAGGACCCTCTAAACACAATAGGAATTGGTGATGGAGCAATCTAGTACGTTTAAGTAAAATGTCTTCTCAATTATCAAAAATTTTAAGAAGAACATCGGCTGGTTATTTTTGGACTACATGTCATAGCTGATAGTGATACTGATGATAACGGTTCCGTAATTCAACGTGGGTGATGACAAAAGTACAAAATCAGTCATGCAATAATAATCGTAATTCGTAACAGTCATAGGTTTGACACTCAAACAAAATAAGAGAGTTATCAGTATGAATGCTGATTGATGGAGAGGAAGAAAGCCAAAGAAAAAGTGGATAGATTGTCTAAGAAGTGATGTGAAATAAGAAAAGAGTAAATTATACTGTTGCGTCTGATAGAGGAGAATGGAAGAAGAAAACGTGTTGCCCCGACACCAAGTAAAATGGGATAACAGCAGGAAGATAAAAATGAGAGACGTTAACGGAAAAAATATTGAAAGCTTAAGCTTATAATTATAACCATAAGATAAAAAGCAGTTATTCTAACACTGTAATCACCAGTATGTTTTACTGATCCGGCAAAAAATAAGTACTTTATTCAAGACATCTATGATGATATTCCTATGAGTAAGTTCATCAACAAGAAACAGAAACAATATTTTTTCAGTATGCGCAAAAAATACTGCGTTTCGCCTAGTCCCTTTATCCCGATACACAGATTTGTAAAGATAACCACAACATCAAGAGCACCGGTCATTTACATAACTATCTACAAACCGAAGATGCGGTCATTTCAAAATTTGTCCCAAACTTTTTTGCTATTTCGACAAGGCGTTCGGTGTCTATAAACATTATTTTTAATCACTTCTGGCTCGACCTGATAGTATCTGCAACACATGTTGTGCACACTAATGATTTGAGGACATTCAGTAAAAAACTCTTACCATGTTTTGCTTTTAGTAGTTTGTAAAAAAGTTGCTGTGCGTTTAAAATTTCTTAGTTTTGGAAATGGACGAATCGGTTTTGAAAATCATTTGTTTCGTGATTTTAGAAATTTTATATTGAAGACTACAATAATGATTATACGAATAGAACTAAATAATTATGAAATTCTCGAACCAAAATTCAAAACCTTTTTCTAGATGTCACCAAAAATATTATTTACTTAGAAATAGTGATGTTAAAAGTCAAGGCTAAAAAGCAATTACAGTCATATCTTTATTGAAGTTTGTCTATAAACAGTTCCCGTAAGTTAAAAAGTAAAAGTATGTCTAAGCTAAAATACACAGCAAGGACAAACTACGAACTGAGTAGAGAACTTAAAAAAAACTTTACTAAGCGACTCTGTAATGGACTTACCGTCAACTTTGACTCTTTTACTACATCTCACTTCACATCTCAGTCAAAAGGGCACAATAATTTTAAACCACAAACTTCCACTCGAGATGATTTATGCAAAACTCGTGTTGTCCATAACGGTAAACTTTTTTTGGTGTCACCAGAATTTTTGGGGACAAAAAATCTAATTCGGGTGAAACGGTCTACTGATGTGTGTCGAGGGTTGTTATGATTTTGGACGCCGATAGTGGTTCGTTTGGTGGCGAAATATTTATTATTTTGGACCAGCGTCTTCTGGTTTTTAGTATGAAGTTTGAAAGACTTCGAAGGCAAAAAATATAAATATGCAAATTGCCAAAATTCATGGAAATTATTCTACGACATTCGAAGATGTAAAAGTAAAACTTTGCTTGTGTTTTTGAAATTGTCGCAAAGGTTCGAATTTTGCTATGGACCATGTGGTTGCCTAAGATTAAACATGTTCTTTTATTTTCTGTAGACGTCATAATAAGTATTCCCAAAAAAATAGTAGTCACAATTTATCGTATACTAGTTATTCCCGTGGTTTCACACCCGGCTTCTATTAGCCGTAGCGTAATGTTATACAGCCTAAAGCCTCCACCGTAAATGGGCTATTCAATACAAAAATAATGTTTCAATTCGAACTAGAGTTCCTGGGATGAACGCGTTCAATCAAACAAATTCTTCAGCAATATTATTTATTAAGAATAGAAGTATAGATTTTGATCTTCACCAACATCATCAAAATTCATAATTCACGATATTTTTTACGGTTCTTTTCGGGAGCCTCATGTTTTGACTTCGCGAGAAGTTGGGTCATCTCTTGTATTCCGGTTCTCACGTAGGCCCACTCCTCTCTGATTTATGATATGAAACCTGTCACAAAACGTTTCAGCTGTAGCTTTTAGAACGTGGCATCACGCCCCGAGCTTTTGTCATGCGATGGACATCGCATTTATATGTTTTTTTTTACGATTATTAAATGGTATTTTATTTATCGTGTAAATATTGGATTGTTAAGGGTCTGCTGTGGGTACTGTCTGTTTTTCGAAGACTTTCTTGAAGTGAAACCTTAATTTTTTTTTAAACTTCATATTACGGTTTTTTGAATAGTTTGCCTCAAAAATCCCAGTTTGATTAGTTCCCATCGTATTCTCTCTCGAAATTGCAAAGAAATTTAAATGAACACAAAGTCGGGCTCAATTTTAATGATTCTGAGGCCTTATCACGAGTTTTTGTAACAGTAGAGGCGCTTCCTTATTTTCCATACAATCAAGTCGTTCATGTAACACTACTACTACTACTTATATAAAACACTTGTACGTACAGTTCGTGCTAAGACCTCAGTATTCAGAATTTTCAATGCACACGTTAACGTTTGTTTTTTCGAATTCGCTACACTCATCGGGGCAGCCAATACACTAACCGTATTATCGATGATAACAAAACATTATTTAACTTCAAAAATACACCATTACAAGTCAACAACTTTACTTCCAAAACAATGTCGAAGCTCATTACAGGGCATCGAATTCGGTAGACGACTCTGTCACCACTACTCACATTTCTTTTGCTTTCTAAACTGTAACTATGCGTCTGACAGTCACAGGAGGGACGTTGGGACACACGTGAGGACCACATGTGGGACTGATGTCCACATCGTATTTCATGTATGAGAATTTACGTACCGTGTTGTGACCGTTGGGACAGTCGCGGTTACATTGTTTTGGGAATTATTGTTAGATAAAATTATGTTAGTAAAGTAAAATGAAATGATTGAGATTTAAGATTTCCAATGTCAAGCCCTAGTTTGTTCACCAGTAGGTATTGAAACAAATTTTCAATAATTTTGACAATATTTGAGATTTATCTGCCTTTCGTTTAGGTTTGTAGAATATGTATCATCATCATCATCGACAATAAAGCTGCTTAAAGTTAAACAATGATAATTAAGTTACATAAAGTTAACCATTCAAGTTTTGACGTGTCTTATTTGTGGTTAGGTAAACTTATAAGACACACTTGTGAATAAAACCTAAAAGTGTGCGTTTCTTGATTTAAATGTATAGTACTACCTACACTTACAGTACCGAATTAAAAAGTGTGAAAGAAAACGTAAAATAAATGTATAAAAGTAAGCAGTTGTGTCACTGTGTGTTGATATTTCATAATTATCACGTTTTATTTGAATAATTAAGATTAGCTTTTCTTCAAATAAAAATGGACGAACACATTTCTGCATGATAAGAAAATTACGTCAAAATTCTTATCAAATCAGTGCAAATATTTGTGATTTCCCGTAATAGAACACGGTGTTTCTTTTATTAGTTTATCGTTTCAAAAAATATATAGCACAATATGTCGTAATTTTAATTAAATGATGTTCGAAATCATTAGGTAACAGGTAAGGTGCGATGGTGCCATTTTGTGACTACCATTACATTTAACAATTGCTTTGTGCAAAAAAAACCTATCGTTACAATCTTTTTGACGTTATTTATCACATGGTTATTGTTTTATTTAATTCTATAACATTTTCGCTTTGTATTTACAATTAAAAAAAAATATACTTACTATGCAATGCATACAAACTAGGTACTTTTACTTTTTAGGAGCTCGTGGCTAAATAATCACAGCCGCACAGGCCGATCTTCCGGGTTAAGCCGCGCTTGCCGAGGTTGGTCTGTGGATGGGTGACCATCTATCATAGCGAGTTTCCTCCGTGCCTCGGAAAGCACGTAAAGCCGTTGGTCCCGGCTGCCATTTGTAGATCTTTGACAGTCGTTACTGTTAGTCAGAAGCTCTAAAGTCTGACAACCAGTATAACCAAGGGGTATCGTATTACCCAGTTACTGGGTTGTGGAGGTCCGACAGGCAGTCGCTCCATGTAAAATACTGATATCCAGCTGAATCTGGTTTGACTGGAAGCCGACCCCAATATAGTTGGGAAAAGGCTAGGCAGATGATGATGACAAACTAGGTACTTTTGCTTCATTCACTCGCGTACATCTGGTCATTAAACCAATAATTATAATATTCAGTAACAATTTTGTTTACGCCAGTACTTGAGACCAGTACTTCATTTTTTATTAGCTCTGACCAGATGGGTCACTAACTGCGAACTATTTATGGTCCATGTAGATGTACCAATGTTCTATAGAATGGTGCCACATTTGGCACTTCAAACGGCTACTTACACTATTATTTATACATAAATATTACACAGTGTTACATATTTTAATTACTGCTTTGTAATTACAGCTCAAATGACATTTTCTGCGTGGAAGGTTTTTTATTTGGGTGAATTTACAAGAACAGCTATATTTATAGACTTTATTATGGTTAAATAGTTTTAAACATGCTACAATATTGCATTGGGTCTAGCCTGTAAGGATATTTGTATGCAAGTGATAAATAAAAAAATATTCTGATAAAGTAGCGAGATACATTATACATTTAAATATTTATAAACCACTAAACTGTTACTTCTGCTAGTAAGATTATAATCTCGGTCCTGAAAAAGGAGATAGGATAATTTTCATCCTAGATGGTCCTCACCAAAACTTGTTGCTGATAAGCTAGGAAAAATCATGGAATTGTAATAAAATCAAATGACGACCAACCCTCATATTTACGTTTCTCACCGACCGCACACTGGCACAAAACATCATCGGTTCTAGACAAAAAATCACGGTGAAATACCGCTAACCGACGCATCTAGAAGTCGTTGCGTTTGCGCCTCACCGTTACACAGTGCGCCGCTCTGACCCAACGGGGGCAAAAAAAACTAGCGTAGGAGTGCATCGCCTTTGTTTTACGATGAAATTATATTGCAATAGTTGTAATTACGTTCGCATGTCGGCTAGACAGGAGAAATGACACGGAACCGGGGCATTGCTTGCGGGAAAAGTTTTTTGATGGGCACACTGTGTAGTCGCTGCGATTAATTCTTTGTTTAATTTTTATGGCTTTGTTAATGCTTCCGTACACATAACATAGATTATTTCAAATTAGTTTTTTTAAGGACACTTACCTATCCTATAATAATGGTCTAGCTCTGGTAGTCCAATTCAATGTTATGGTTAGATATTTTGGGTATGTTTTTCTATTATTTCTGTTCTCTCCTATCATATAACTGTATTTCTTATTAGTTCTTCTCATAGAAATTCATCAAATTCGACATCAAATCCCACAGGATAAGCCGATGATAAAATAAATATCCGCCGGTTATAAGGGTCAGGTCAAACACCATATTGCGTAAAGTCGGTCCATATGAGCGTCTCGTATTTTTTGTCCACATACGATACTATTTTTAAACACTGTTTGGTCTACGGCGTCAAGATGGGACTGTTATGTGATGGGTCAGAGTTGTAATAAGTTGAAGAAATAATTATGGTTTTTCTTCGTTGTTTTTAATTATGTAATACTTGCAAATATTGCAACACCATGGTGTAGGTTTTGATTACTTATGCCCGAAAATAATAGTTGCACAATTAGTGAATCACGTTTTGTTTCGTTACTTTTTGTCAAGCAAGTTAGTTGCAGACATTGACTTCGAGCTTCAAAATTACATCTGTGGAAGAAATTATTAAAGCTTGGCTTATTCTATTTCATCAGAGTTGAAATAATTTTGTGCCATAATATTTAGCATTTACGTCAAAAAAAACTTCTAAAAGTCTCTGCAGTTTTACTCCTTGCTAAAAACTTGTCATCTTCTTTGTATTTTTAATCCATATTATTATGCTTTGGCTCCCTAAACTATCGCATGAAGTTAATGCCAACAGTCATATTATAGGTTAAACCTGAGACTCCACATCCTCAATCTAACGGTCTACCATGATTTCCCACCAAACACAGCTTTGGCCACAAAAACATAGCTTCCTTTATCTCCTTACACCACTAATGTCAAATATTGTCGCTTAGTTTATTGAAGTGAAAACTTCTTTAGCGGCGTTGTACACTTTTTCTGTAATGGGTAAAAAATTTAAAACTCGCGTCAGGGTCACGTGACCCTGATCGAAAATGAGTAAGACGTCATTCAAATTAAAAATAAAACATAGTAACAAAAAAGTTTTCACTTCTACCGGCACTCCTGGAGTGCAACCTTTTTTTTTTAGCACCGAATGTTCCGTTACAAACGCTTGCACCTTGCAACGGCAAATAACCTGCGACCTATTTATCCGGCCATCGAAAAAACCTAGTCGCGAACCAAGTTAATTTTAACACCCTTCAAACAAAACACAAAGGAAATTGAACTATATAACTTGGGGAATAGAGGTGGGGTTGTAGTTTTTTAGGTGTTAGTATAACGTGGTCTGGTTAACCACATGTGGGAAAGATTTCGGTAAGTTTTTTTGGTAGACGGTTCCTAAGTTTGGTTTTAAACGGATGTTTGGTCGCTTTTAGTTTATTAATTAAGTTTAGATTTTGTATTATAGGGTCGTTAAGTTTAGATTGTTTCATTATTTAATTATAAATGTGTGATGTCGAATGGGTAAGGCCAATATTTGGTTTCTTGTTGAGATGTGATAATTTGGTCAAATATAGCTTTTTTCTGTTCAAATGCACCTTGCGTTATTTGCTTTTTTAGCGTGGTAAAATTGACAAATAAGTCCTCCCACCCAAAGCAGTACAGGAGGGACTGTCAGACTTCTATTGACTAAGCTCCACGGTGTCCTTCAATAGCCCTTTACGCTCCGAGGTCACGGTAATTATAAGTCCCGCGACTTGCATTACTTGCTTGATGAAACTAATTTTTAGTAAAAAAAATTAATATTTTTACACATTGCCCGCACAGTTTAGCATTTCAAGTTTTTTATTCATTTATTTAGTTATCCGTAACTTTTCATGACAACAAGGGAAGCTTCTTACGTACCTATCTCTGCAAGTTTGATGAATATTCTTGAAGAACCACCACCAGTAGTTTGACATAAGTATGTAGCATCTATCGCTAAAACCAAAAATGAATTTTGAAAAACCTCTCAATAGTTGGCAATCCCGTCACTGATACCAACTTAACGCAACTCAGATCAAAGTCCCAGAAACCATGAGCAAAAAGCAGCTAATTTCAAAATGTGCATTACAAACAAATAAACAACAATATCCATCATACATGGGGATCACGTGCCCCCGCGCCGGTCACGTCGCGACATATTTATTGTACACCGGCCCACCGCTAACCGAATTCTGTGATGTCGCACCTTCAAGACTTATTGTGGAAAGTGCGTGTCTCTGTACCACATAGTATATGTTATTTGGGTACTGAGTAAGTCGCAACATTGGGAAATATTAGGCAGATTCTCTGATGATAGAATGATTTACTTGTTAAGTAATAAACAGAGGTCGGAATTAGGTAGAGTTATTTTAGTACTTGCATCGAAATGTTGATCGTAATATGGATTTTCCCGGGATTTCTAATAGACAATCTTGTATAAAAAAAAAACAGTATTATAAATAAAATATAATAATCAAGCAGCGAAGGAGATGGCGGGACGAACTGGACAGGTTCTGTCCAAATTGGAAGGAGCGCACGAGCTCGCGAGAAGTGGAGGGAGTGGATCCAGGCCTTTGCCCAGGAGTGGGACAGAACAGGCTAATAAAATAAAATAAAAAAAAAGCAGCATAAAAGCAACATCCAAGGCAACTAAATAAAATTCAGGCTACGGGGCTTTATTCACTTTGTTTCAGTGATTTAGTCGTGGTCGCAATAATTTGAAAATTGAGTGGTAGATTGAGTCCATCAATCGAAAAACTTGAATTTGACTAAGAATTAATGATGATATTCAGCTGAATTTGGTTACACTGGAAGCTGACCCCGACATAGTAAGCAAGATGCTTGGTAGATCTGAGCCTGTAGCCAAATGGCAAGCGAGAATCGTTAACGTTCAGCAGTTCGCTAATACATTTTCAGCTTTATACCCCATCAGATAAAGTTAAGAATCTAGTAAAGACTGCTGAGCGATAGCGAACGAAACAAACGAAAACCATCTATAATCTTTGATAGATTTTCAACTTAATGCAATGGGGTATAAAGTTGAGAATGTATTAGCGACTGCTGATCGTTAGCGATTGTCGCTTGCCGTTTGGCTATAGGGCCTGTTACTCTGACACGATGTGATGTCTCTATGTTAGCTTTCGAAGCTTACAGAGATTTTTTGGTGAGATAGGCAACTCAGTGATAGAGTCTTATAAGTCTCTCAAAACGTTACCTATGCATGCTGTAATGCTAAAGGATGTGTCACAGTGAGTGTCACTACGTCTTCCACTTTAGTAGTGAACTAGTTGCATCATTTCGCATTACTGCATGCATAGGTAACGTTTTGAGAGACTTTTAAGACTCTACCACTGAGTTACTTGTCTCACCAAATAATCTCCCTTTTCCTTATATAATTTTCAACTCCTTATATACAAACTTCTGAATTACAACGTAACTCGTCCTTATATACAAACTTCTGAGTTACAACGTAACTCCTTATATACAAACGTCTGAGTCCGGTTGCAACCTCACCCCTGCATACATAAAGGTGTGTTTACATACGCGGCGGTGATGCGATCAATCTCCATCAGAGAGCGGCGCATTATCAGTTAGTAACCGTCGTGGGGGCATGGTATGTGTAGAACTGGCTCTAAACGTTAATTTTGTTAGATACCTGTCCAAGATTTAGTTTACCTTAAAAGTTCATCTTGGATAATTTCACTGGAGAGAAGTGGTGGCCCAGTGGTATCGGTCCCGACTTACAAGTTGTAGGTCGTGGGTCCGAACCCGGCCAGGCGCATAACTTTGTCTAATTTATTTCATCACAAGTGCTCTCTCAAAACGGTGAAGGAAAACATCGTGATGAAACCGGCATATCCTAGAACCAAATATTCGAAGACATGTGACATCTACCAACCCGCCGAGGCCGAAAAGGCCTGTGTCCTAGCAGTGGGAACATGGCTGATGATGATGATGATAATGAATTTCACTGGGATTCGACAAACAGGTGGTCGCCACTACGGATTTTGTCATACATGATTTGCAATGGGCAGAAATCTTCCAATGTTGTTTATTCAGGACGATCTGGCGTATATTGATGCGTCTGCTAGTTGATTTTGAACTCAAGATTTTAAACTCGACTTATTTGTTTCTTTGCTCTGTTTTAGGCACCAGAAATAAAGCAAAAGTGCTCTAGGTCCACACAGTTTTTATGGAACCAGAACCTATAAGTTTTTCAGCGCTTTCTTTTTCCTGCCAAGTCTAAATCTTCCAAAGTGATGCGTGAGAACAGTTTAACGCGATCGTCCATCAAGCGTTTATCGCGCATGCGTTCAACCCGTAACCTTATCTGGCGAGATGAAAGTGACGAAAAATGTACACATTCGAGAAATTATTGTTTTCGGTAGCGAAAAACGTGACGAACAGATCTCGCGACGCCTACACCCATGTTTGAGTTGTTTATTTCTGCAGAATGTTTTTGGTACATGCATTTTCATACGGTAGGCACTAGATAGGTAAATTCAGACTTTCTACTTGTTTACAATTGAGTTTAATTCTTCTTTCTTAGCTTATAGTAGCCATACACCATCCTGCCTATCGACGATCGATTTGACGCTTGCAATTTTTTTGTTGTATTTGATGGTATGACATGCCAATTTGATAGGTCATTAAATCGATTTGACACAACGTCAAATCGGCAGCAGTGATGCATTTGGCTATTTTCGGTGACGACAGCTACAATTTTATAAATTTATAGCTATCGGTCACCGAATAATAGCTAGATCTAGCTATATAGTTGCTAAGTTGGCATCGCTGCTGCAGATTTGAAGTTGTGTCAAATCGATCGTACGATATGTTTGGTGTATACGGACGAACTGCCAATTTGAAACAATTGCAAGCGTCATACTATAGGCAGGATGGTGTATGGCTACCATTAAGTTACTCTGATGTAATAGGAATAAATAAAATAACTGATGTAGTTATGTAATGCGTTAATGATTCGGCAAAGCTAGGCTGTTCGCTTGGTTACTAATTTTGACTTGATTGAAATACATCCAATATTTTTTCCCGCATAATTTGTCGAAGGAAGAACTTTTGATCTATGTTCAGTAACACTTCTAAACTACAATTGAAATTTTAAAAAAATGTAATAATCGCCACTACTTCTGAAACCCATCCACCACTCCGATACACAACCAGGTCTATACTGTCACTTCTTTAGCAACTAATAATCCTTGTTACCCTTCACATAAGCCCCATTTATCTTCAGATCTACCTACCATTCGTGCAGTCGCAACTATACAGCATGAAGCAGAAAGGTAATAAATAACTATAATACAGATAGGAAGTCGCTTCATGTACAACACTTGCTATTCATTCGATTAGATTGGCCGAATCCAACAGCTGAACACTTTTCTCGGAAAAACTATTATTCTCAAATCGAAAATTGCCTGCTGAACCCAAATGTGTCATAGAGCAGTTTTGTTTTCACAGCTAAGTAGTTGTACTCATAAGATTTTTTTTGGGACAGACCCACCACCACACTATTCCCAAACCACTGCTACTCCTGAAAGCCAGAATCAACAGTGGGCAACCACAAGAAAAGCGCCGAGACAATGAAGCTCGACGTGCCCCGGAGAATGAAGTTACCTGTCTTGGACCCTGCAACGAAATTAATCAGGAGTAGGAAAAAAATTGACATGCAAGCAGAAGACAAAACAAAACAAGACCAACAGGCACAAAGGGACATTACAACTGGCAGAAGCCCAGTTGCCTAGCACCACGGGTAAAAATGACTATGACTATTTTTTTTTAGTTTGTTTATTGTTAGTTCATCGTGCTCTGCTGGCTCTGCTGCTGCGGTTGCTGAAAACCTCAAGCGGCGTAAATATAGCAACCTTAGTGGTAACTATATATTTGAGCCGTTTGGGGTTGAAACTATAGGGCCATGGGGTCCGAGTGCTCACAGTCTCTACAGAGATATCGCTAAAAGACTTGTTGACGCTTCCCGTGACCCAAGAGCTGGCTTTTACCTTGGCCAGAGGCTAAGTATTGCCATTCAAAGAGGCAACGCCGCCAGTCTCTTGGGCACATTACCAGCTGACAGCGTTGAGGATGAATTTTTCGATGCTCTTTAATAGTTTAGTTTTATTTTAATTTAGTATTATTATATTTATATAGTTTAATTAATATTTAGAATAATTCGTTTGTTAGTTTTTCATAAAACCCCTTTTTTATTTGGGGGTAACATCATCAATTTTTTTTTCCAGCTCTGTATGAAGCTGAATGGACTATCGGGCTGTCACTAACCAAATTTTGGTTACCAAAATCCACCGTTTTTCTTCAGTCATCCTTTGCGTTCCTTTAAGGTGATTCTATTCTTACAATCATACTACCTTTTTGATACAATCATGCTGTACAGTCACTGTCACAACTTCTATACATATATAGTCATATTTCTTTTTAATGACCCATTTGATATAAGAATGGCTCTCATATCATACACAAAAGGATTAAGAGTACCACGAAGGCTATTCACAAGGCTGTTTTACTATGATTTATAATTTTCTTAATTCAAATATCGTGCTTAAAGCTGTACTAGTATATTTGTTGGCGACCAGCAACCAACCTCTTTATTAAGTACCTTTAAGTTTCTTTTTTATTGAATTTATGCTTTTGTTTTGCATTGTGTCATGCTAAAAAAGTCCTGGAAAAAATGTGGTAGCTAGAAGCAGCTCGATTAAATAAACTGATAAAAAGTGTGTGTGCCGTGTGTTTTCTTACGCAAACAAGCCATCCTCATCATTGGTGTCAGAAGTAAACGGCTAGAAGACACTGAAAATGCCCACCACAAGATCACAAACAAAGGCCATGACGGAGAATGTACCAGGTATCGTTCCAACAGGTGCTCAAGAGAGCGGAGCCTCCATTAAAGGCGTCATCACGCCGGCCCCGCTCTGCGCCAACCCTAATCGCAGTACCTCGTCGAGCATGAGCATCGAGCCACAGAGTGCACGCTCAGGCCACTCTAGCATCACATTAAAAGCAGAAATCCTGACCGCAAAGGCGGAGCACGCTCGCCGCCAATTGGAACGGGAAAACGCCGTTGCCGAGTTAGAATTACAGGCGAAGCTCGCCAGTATCCAGGCCAACTCTACACAAGCAGGTTCCTGTCACTCTGGCGGCTCCAGATCGCAGCTCAGAGTTGAAGAGTGGTTAGTGAAATCATTACCTAAGCGAGGTACGAGTAATAAAGCACATTCACTTTTCAACAGGGTAGCAAACAAGCCGACTGTTTCCAGCGCCGCACTACGGGACCTGCCGCGATCGATGCCCGCTACAGTTCACGGAGATGGTCCAGTGACAGTAAAACATCATCCCTTAGATGCATTGAACCCTGCCTGCGGTACTCGCCCTGTCCACAACTACGTGCCACCGCGCCAGACTGCTCACCCGCCGACGTACCCAGCCGTCGCCGGTACATCGACTCGCCCTGACCCCTGTGTCTGTACGCTGCCTATGGGTGCGTACTCATCAGTTGAGCCAGCCGAACATACACCACACGCACTAGGTTCAGGCACACTTAATAAAGATAAAAATTGTTGCTACAAAAATAAAAATCATAGCCCAGATCTAGGTATATCATTTAATCGGCTGGTCGACGCTATTACAGGCACAGGGAAGAAGACAACAAAGGTTTGTGATATAACTAAGTTTGATGGTCGCGTCTCGGATTGGTTTCACTTCAAGAAGTCATACGAACAATCCAAGGTGCACTTTTCCCCTAGCGACAACATCTCTCGGCTTGGCGCGGCGCTGCACGGAGCTGCCAGAGAGGCCGTCTCCATCAGACTAATAGCAGCTGACGACCCGGAGGAAATCGTCCAAGCGCTAGAGACCAGGTTCGCTCAGCCGGAACTTATCGTACTACACCAGATCTCAGAGGTAAAAGCCCTTCCTAAAATAAGTATGTGCGAGTCTGCGCGAGAGCTGAACATTTTTGCCTGTCGCATCAGAAATTGCGTCGAAATCATCCGCTTGCTCGATCTGCCCGAGCACCTTGCTTCACCAGACCTCCTCAACATCATTTTAGGCAAATTAACTCCACTCCTCAGGTCTAAATGGAGAGATTTTGCATCGTCGAGGGTTGGCAAAGGTAAGTTTAAATTTGAAATTTTGGCCGATTTCCTAGAAAATGAGGCGAAATTACAAATTAAATTTGATGTCATAGTGTCAGATCCAACATTTGTCAAAAGTCAGTGTCAATCCGTCAAAACAGTCAGAGACAAAACCTACGCAATCGCGACCTCAATCGCGACAGAATCAAACACGTCAAAACTGAAAAGTTTTTATTCCTGCCAGTACTGTCATGCCGGTAAGCACGAGGTTAGCGATTGTGAAGTTTTTAAATCGCTGTCTCTGGACGATCGGTGGCAATGGGTGATTGAGAACAAGGTCTGCCGTAGATGCCTTAAAAAAGGTTCTCACCAATATCGCCACTGCAAGAAGAAGTGTGAGTTCGTAGGCTGCCCGGTTGAGAGGCGTCACCACACCCTCTTACATAGAGCCCAACCTGTGACGACAGCTCATGTCGAGGTACACTCAGCCGCTGAAATCGTGGATCCCAAGGTGCAGAAGCCAAGTGCGTCTAAGGAAGAGCAGCAATCGGTCACCGTGGCCCACAACTCTACTCCGTTGAAATCATCCTGCCTTAAGCCACTCCTCAAGGTTTTACCAGTCACTATTTCCGGACCTCTGGGATGCGTTAACACGTATGCCTTACTTGACGACGGGAGTTCCGTGACTCTATTGGACCAATCTGTAGCAGACTCGGTGGGAGCTGAGGGCCCTATGTGTAGGCTGAATATTGACTGCATTGGCGGATTGAGCACGCAGGCCGACGTGAGTTATGTTAATATCACAATAAAGGGTCGATTTGGCAAGGACAGCTTTGACATCAGAGCACGAACCATTCCCAACTTAGGCATCAAAGGGCAGGCCGCGCGTTTAGGCGACGTCGCCAGGTATGATTATTTATCTGATTTAGTGGACGTTGTGTGTTATGATGATGCGAAGCCCATGTTGTTGATAGGTGCAGACAATTGGCACGTATCACTTCCTTCTGAGGTCCGCCACGGCACTCGTGAACAACCTGCGGCCGCTCGCACCCCGCTTGGGTGGGTCCTCTACGGTTATATTTGTAGCAGATCTAAAGCTGCCACTTCAGTTAATCATATTTCTGTCGCTGTCGATAACGATTCTTCGCTGGACAACCTGATCAAAGAATACTTTCAGCTGGACTCTATAGGAATAACGAAGGTAGACCATCGTAGCGCTAGCGAACAACGTGCTTTAAACATTCTAGAGGAGACTACCAAGCGCCTAGATTCTGGCAAGTACGAAGCTGGCCTTTTATGGCGCTATAATATTACTATCTTCCCTAAAAGCCGCGACCTGGCTTTATCTAGATTTGCTAACCTCGAGCGCAAGATGGCTAAGGACGGTACTTATGCCGATACCTACAAGCAAAATATTCAAGATATGATCAGCAAAGGGTACGCTGAATTATGCTCCGGTCCACCGTCCGGCCAGATCCCGTGGTATCTTCCACATTTTGGAGTTACCCACCCACACAAAAAAAAGCTGCGAGTTGTCCACGATGCAGCGGCGAAGTGCGCAGGTGTCAGCCTCAATTCGCTTTTGCTGACTGGACCCGATCTACTCCAGCCGCTTCTTAGCATCGCCATGAGGTTTAGAGAAGGGCCGGTCGCCTTGACGGGAGATATCAGGGAGATGTTCCCGCAAATTAAAATTAGATCCGAGGATAGGGACTCCCAACGTTTTTTATGGAGAGATAGTCCCGACTTGCCGCTCCAAGAGTTCCGTACGTCCTCGATGATATTCGGCGCAGCGTCTAGCCCATGTACCGCGCTATGGGTAAAAAACAAAAACGCTAGTCAATTTCAGTCGCGATATCCGGACGCCGTGCGGTCTATCGTCGAAGACCATTACATGGACGATTTTTTAGGGAGTTTTGACAGCATCAGCGAAGCGGCAGAGCGAGCATTTGAAATATTGTCCATACATAAAGCAGCTTGTTTCGAGATGCGTTCTTGGGTTTCGAATTGTAAGGAAGCCCTAGCGTTAATCCCTGCTGACTTATATGCGACAGATACTATTACTGAGGTGAGTTTAGGTCCGACGTCTCCCTCACAGATTCGCGTACTAGGTCTTACGTGGAACGTTAACGAGGACAAGCTTCATTTCGTCAAGAATCTTCCAAAAGTCCCTACTAAGTATACAAAACGTTCAACATTGTCCCTACTAATGTCCATCTACGATCCCTTAGGTTTTCTAGCTCCTGTTATTATGAAAGGCCGCGTACTATTCCAGAAAACCTGGAAGTTGGGCATTGATTGGGATCAGACTCTGCCGGTTGATCTGATCGAAGATTGGAAAAGTTGGTTACTCGAAATTCAAAATTTAAGCAACAGTTCCGTTCCTCGATGCTATTTTCGTGACACCGGGCGCATTAAGAATGTCCAACTTCATGTATTTAGCGACGCCAGTGAACGCGCATACTGCTGCGTGGCCTACTGGCGCTTTACAGATGACAATGACAACGTAACTTTATCCCTAATAGGGGGAAAGGGTAGGCTGGCGCCTCTAAAACCCGTTTCTATCCCAAGATTGGAGCTTCAGGCTGCCCTGATTGCTTCGCGTTACAGCACTTATGTGACTGAAGCGCACAGACGAAAACCTAATCAAGTTTATTTTTGGACGGATTCTCTAACAGTTCTGAAGTGGCTTCGTAGCGACGTCGGCACATTTAAGGCCTTTGTTTCTTTCCGGTTGGGAGAGATAGCTGAGACAACGAAAATTCAGAGTTGGAAATATGTCCCCACGGCTTTAAACGTCGCAGACGACGCTACGCGAGACATTCATAATTTCACAACTTCATCGCGTTGGTTCACAGGACCCACGTTTCTCTTGTCTCCACCCTCTGACTGGCCATGTGAACCAACGTGTACTATCCCTCCGGTAACCGAAGAACTGAAACGAGTCTCGGAATCGGTGGGATTGATAGTTGCTTCACCACAACAGCTACCTTTACCGGTAGTAGTGGATCACCAACGCTTTAGCAGTTGGACCCGGTTACTTCGCGCCACAGCGCGAACCCATCAGTGTTTAGACAAGTTTCGTTCAATTTTGCGCCCAAATTCTAAATTTCCTCAAAGCGCACTTCGAGATGCTCGCAACTTTTTCGCCCTTTCCGTTGAGGACCTCAACGTTGCTGAGCTTCACTTGTTTCGTAAAGTTCAACAAGATTCCTTTCCCGAGGATTTGATGCGCGTTTTAACAGCACGTCCCGTTTCAAGTGATAGTAGGCTTAGGAACCTTTCGCTTTTACTTTGTGAAGACGGGCTCCTTCATCTTTCTGGTCGCACTGCCGTCGCAGAGCATGTAGAGTCACGCCCGATTATCCTAGATGGCCGACATCCTATCGTCAAGCTACTGATATGCTCCTATCACGTCAGATACGCCCACGGACATAATGAACTAGTGGTCAATGAACTGCGCCAAAGGTTCTACGTACTAAGCCTCAGACCAGCCGTCAGAGGAATTTCACAGAGATGCCAGTTTTGCCGCAATCGAAAGGCCAAGCCGGAATCACCACCAGAGGGAGACTTGCCAGAAGCCAGATTAGCACATCACCAGCGCCCCTTTACCCACGTAGGGTTGGATTATTTTGGTCCCCTGAGCGTCTCTATTGGCAGACGCACAGCTAAGAGATGGATTGCACTTTTTACATGCATGACGGTGCGAGCCGTGCATTTGGAGATCGTGGAAAGTTTAACGTCAGACTCCGCCCTGATGGCACTCAGACGATTCATCGCTAGAAGGGGATGCCCGTCAAGGATTTACTCCGACAACGGGACTTCATTTGTTGGTGCAGCAAAGATGCTGCCAGAACTCTTCAATTTTTGCACAAATAGAAAAATAGAATGGCGATTCATCCCCCCATCCGCACCATTTATGGGAGGCTGTTGGGAGCGGCTAGTCCGTTCGGTGAAAAATACCATCGCCGTGACCTTGAAGGAAAGGACGCCCAAAGAGGAGGTATTAAACACCCTGCTACTAGAGGCGGAATGCATCATTAATTCAAGACCCCTGACACACGTCTCAGTAGATGCGGACGCAGAGTACGCCCTGACTCCTTTCACCTTCTTAATTGGAAGCCCAAGCAGCGAGCCTGAGATTAATGTGTTCGACGACACCGATTTAATCCGACGAGCTAACTGGAGAAAGGCGCAGAGGCTGGCAGACCACTTTTGGCAGCGTTTTGTTCGAGAGTACCTGCCCACACTCACACCCAGGAGGCGACTACAGGAGGCTCATCCGTTAAAAGTGGGCGATCTAGTTTTTATCGCAGACGGCACACTACCCAGGAACCAATGGCCCCGAGGGCGAATCACGGCAGTGCACCCGGGAAGGGATGGGGTAGTGAGAGTTGTCGACGTTACCACGAAGGGGGGCGTGCTGCGTCGACCCACTCGCAAAGTGGCGTTGCTAGTCGCCGGCCAGTAAATTGGTGTTTTCACACCGTCGGGGGCCATGTTGGCGACCAGCAACCAACCTCTTTATTAAGTACCTTTAAGTTTCTTTTTTATTGAATTTATGCTTTTGTTTTGCATTGTGTCATGCTAAAAAGTCCTGGAAAAAATGTGGTAGCTAGAAGCAGCTCGATTAAATAAACTGATAAAAAGTGTGTGTGCCGTGTGTTTTCTTACGCAAACAAGCCATCCTCATCAATATTAGTTCGAGCATTGTTGGTAGTTAGTTGGGAAATATGATTTACGTAACGTTTTTTTTATAAAGAGAGGTGACCCAAGTTTTGGGTAATATTGTGTATGTCAATTGTACTTGATGACTTGTTTCGCTTTAAAAATTGTTATATATGCAAAGTAAAGTTGATTACATGGTTAAGGGTTTGCATAAAGTTTAATTTGTGTAAATTGAGTTTTATAGCAGAGGACTGCATTTATCTTGAATAAAGGCAAATAAAAAAGAAGTAATTTTTGTATCATTCAAATCAATTATTGTTCTTCATCTTTGATAAGTATTAAAGCTTTCACTATAACAAGAATTAACAAGAGTATTTATTAACCTTAATGTACAACCGCATTAAGCTATACAACTTCCGCTAATTACCTGTCACCACACATTTGCAATACCAAGACATTCATCAACAAATTAAAAACTCATACAGGCATGCAAAGTCCCCTTCGCGACAAACTGATGCAAAATCAACGCATTCCATGCAGCCCCCGCATTCGGAACAAAAGACCTCATGTACTATTGTACAAATTATTTAATACAATAAATAAAGAGATCCGCATACCGATATTACATTCATTCACTCACTCAATCGTTCGGTCGCCAGACGGATTTTTTTTTAATTTTCAAGCACTTCGATTGGCTCAGGCGGCAAGCTTTTGAACTTGAGAATTACGATTTTTGCAGGCTGTCGCTCTGATTGAAGACAGATTGCGTACACCCTCAAATTGGGAGCGATGCCTTTCAAAATATATTAATAATCTTTATTATATTCGTGTTGTGGATGTCTGACTTGTGCGTTTTGCGTTCCAATTACCTTCTTATGGTACGAATTTTTCAACTGGTAACACAGATTTTGCGCTCTTTTTGAAGGACTACTAAATGTTTCTACACTTCATCTTTTAACCAAATGATTCGAGAATAAAACAAAATGAAGATGATATTCCTGTAATTGGCAGGATCAGAATCATTTATTTGTTAAACATAGGTTATTACATTTTATAATCTTATGGCAACAGCCACCAAGCTGATAGTAAGATAGTCAGCACAAAAAAGGAGAAATCATTCCCAAATGACGCCATTGACAAACGGACCGTATAATTCTTTAAGACATGCAATATTTCAACAGTAAACATACTGTAGCAGGTGACTCTTGTTTCTTCAATAACCGATAACCCAAAAAAAAACGTAATTGTGTACGGAAAGTTATTAAATTCCTAATAATTCTAGACAAAAAAAAACCGGGCACCGCACGAAACCGTTACTCCATACAATCCATTTGGTTCAATCAAAAATTTCATCGAGTCTTTAGAAATCTACTAATACGCTAATTCAACATATTGTGAGGGGTCCACAAATAAAAAACGTGGGCCAGTCAAGGTAAGAAAGGGTCAGGCAACTGTTTTTTGTCAAAAAAACCCCTTGCCAGATGGCTTGGCGTTTAGCGACAAAAAACGGTCCGTGCCCAGAGCTTGTGCAAGTAGGGATTGCAATAAAATCATTGTGGCAAGTCTGCCAAATATAATGTATTTTAATCAAAGGCATTAAACTATATACGAGCAGTAGACGGGACATCACGAAGAAGTTTGTGATCCAAAATTTTTTACCAATAGGTAAAAAGTCCCTCAGTCTAGTAGTCGCGTTGCTATGCACACTTAAATAGTGCTACTGACGCACGGCATCAATAATTTTGTATGACAATTTTCCCAATGCCCGCTCTATAGGTTCTTTTAAATCTCTTTGATTACAATAATTTGTTTAATTGTCACGTTTTTAAATTCAGAAGTATGACAGGAGTGCACATAATTGTTTTATAAAAATGGGAAAGGACGCCCAAATGCCCGTTGGGTTGACGATATCGTCAAGATCGCGGCTAATAAATGCATGTGAGATGCACAGAACCGAGAGATTGGCAACAAAAGGGGGAGGGCTATACCCAGCAGCGGGTGATCCCGGGCTGATATGATGATGATGATGATTTAAAAACAACGATGATTTAAATTCGGTTGTACCTTAATTACAATCAACTATTTTTAAGTCTCATTTAATAAACGGCCATCAGTTGTCGTGAACTGAGATTGAATTCAATCTGCGTGACTATTACTGAGAAATTCCACTATATTGATGCTGTACCTGGGAATCAAACTCAGGACCTCATGCTCTTAAGTTAAAGTTGCAACTTCTGGACCAACGTGGCAGAAGTATGAAATAACATAACTAGTATAAGCTATGCATTCGACAAGATCTAGCTAGTAAAAATCCTTTAATAAAATGAATAATTTCTGAAATGATTGAATACCTTCAATTTGAGCGAAATAAATCTTAAAAAATTTGACCCGAATGAAAAGTCACGTCACTTCAATATAATATCACAGACAGCAGATGCTGTAAAACTACAATAATTAATTTCAATTTTCACAAAAAATATTAAATTATTTGATTTAAGTATTTGAAAATTCACAAAAAAATGTTTATTAAGATACTCCTATACTATCTGACAAGCTTATAGATGTTATCCCAAATGTCTCATTGTCACTGTTCAGTATTATTTTCCTTGTGCTGCTACCGATCCGGGGGGTATCACAACGTCTTAAAACCTGGCTTTATAGAGACAGACTTTTCAGGAGGGCCTGAATCACTCGCTTGCTCTTAATTCATACATATGGCCCTCGCTTTAAATCCGCTCTTTATTCACTAGTTGCATAATGTACTATTTTTTTGGCTTCCCACTGCAAAGGTCTCCCCAAATACATTCCAAAATATCATTCTTGTTATCAATATTTTCAGTGACCATGATTTGTTTTGCTGATCTTACTCGTCTACGCAGAAACACCATGACGATTTGTCTCAGCATCATATAAATTTCTTTATAATTAATAGAGTAAGCAGACGATGTTTTGATGTAGCAGATTCATCGTTCAATAACAGGTGGTCAGCAGTTTTTTAGGACACATGTGCCGCTATATAGTTTCTTGCAAAGTTTAAAAAGCATACTTCGACTAAGTGTTTAAAGGTATCGCCAAGAGTTGGTCTACTCTTCGCCTGACCAGGGGGCTGGTTTACATCCTGATCAAAAGGATCAGAATTGCCAAATTGGGTGGGCAAACGTTTTGGACACTTTTGGTTTTTACTTCGGGACTACATTTTACAAAACAAAGTTTTCTGCATCTGTCCGTCTGTCTGTTCAAAATAAATTCAAAAACAAATACTGCACTGATTTTTCACGCTGTTTTCACCAAAAAATAGAGTGCCCCACGAGGAAGCCTTACATGATTTGTCACGTTTTTGTCAAACGAAAAGGGCTTGTAAATTACAAATAAGGATATTTATAGATTTGTTGAGTGCAATATTTAAAAGTTTTCGAACATTGCATTTAGTGTTCAAAAAATATAATATGATACCTTGTGAAAAAAACATAGCATGTAGCCGGAATCGTCAAACCAGTTTTCGGAAATTTTAAACATATCCCAAGAATGCACCTTTTATAAGAGATGTCACGTTGCGGGAAAATCTAACTTTAAACAGTAATTTTATATTAATTTTTACACGTGGCAAGAACCACAGAAATATTAAAAACAATCTATGGCAAGAACTTAGAAATTGAAAATCCCACCATATTTGGCTTATTAATGCAAATGTCCGAGGTTTGCCCATAAGGACCAAAACGTTCACCTATAATTATGGGCATTCGGTTAGTAGCAACAAATTATATCTTCGTATATCTTTTGTCCTTTTTTATCTTGCCCAATCTTACACGGTCATCCTCGGAATTTATGTTTTGATGAAAGATAAAATCTTTCTATTACAGAATATTAATTTATTTGGCAATAACGCTTTTGTTGAGTTGAGGTAGCTTGTCGATAATCTAAATGGTGTTATTTTCCTTGATGCGAAATGAAATGCTGGAACAGGTAGCATTATGTAACAAACAACCTGGTTTAGGTATTATAACGGGGTTCTTTAACCCTTAGATGCGTGATTTTATCAAAACTTTCGAAAAAATCACATGATTGTAAGCTAAGCACCCTGCTTCAATATCATTTTTTCGAAGTTTATTCCGTGAGGGCCAAAATCTGCCGGGGTCGCGTGCGTGACTAATGAGCTGCCATGACCCTGGAACGTAAAGGGCTATTGAAGGACACCGTGGGTTTTAGTAAATACAAGTCTGACAGCCCCGTCTACCCTGCCCTAGGTGGGAGGATTAATTTGCTGATTTTAATACGCTAAAAAAATGTGTTTTTCTGTGGGGTCCAGCCTCAGTAGGCAGCACGATAAGTACTGAAAGCTTCAGCTTGAAGAGATGAAAGAGTGAACAAGCGGTAATGCGCTAGTGAAAAAAATGACATCATGAAAGAGAGACAAAACCTCACTCATCATCGTCCTCATCAGCTGTATTCGCCCACAGCTGGATATAGGATCCTCGCAATATACACCACTGAGCACTGTCCTGACATTCCTCATACAGTCACTCCCGGCTGCCTTTCGCAGGTTGTCGCCTCACCTGTCCGGCGGGCGCCCTCCACTAGTTTGCTAAGTAGTGGATCCCACTCAAGGACACGTCTACTCCATTTGGAAACTCGCTCTGAACCTACAAAATGGCAGCAGAAGCACCATCGACAGCTTGGTTCATCATCATCAGCCTATAATGTTCCCACTACTGGGACAAAGGCCTTCTCTCTGTGAGAGAGAGCTTGGTTACTTACTAATTATCGACCACGCTATACATACATGCGTCGACCGAGAACAATCGGCTGCAAGCAACCAGAAAAAAATGCAGTCATTTCACTGTTCTCAAAAACCGTTCTTATAAACAAGTTTGTAAAACATACTAATTTCATATTTCCTTGACAGTAACCTAAGCCTTATGCAACGCCATTTTTCCAGTCACCATGATGGTGGATACAACACAAATGCAACCACTACCCAAATTCACATTTGGGTAGTGGTTGCATGTCATCCCTTCGACCTTCGTGACTCACAGAGCCATTTGCTTTTGTATTTATCGGAACGTGCCGTGCGACACGCTGCTAACGGGGCTACAGTATATGCGAAGGAACAGGCTGGAATATTTCGGACCTGCAGAACTTTCTGATCATTAAACCTCATTTTGATGATGCAAGAAATTGCATATACAACATGTAACATTAATTAACGCACATCCTCAGACACCCCAATTAGAATATTATGTTATAATCATCATACATATATTGAATTTTTAATTTAACATGTAAATGCATTGTTATTAACTAAATTAGTTATTTTGCAGTAAGGTTTATTTTTCTTTATTTTGTGAAGGAATGACGGAATTTGTATTTATACAATTAAAATTGCACTTTTAAGTCTTGTTGCCTTGATTTACGGTCTATCTTAGTTTGTTTTGACTGTACAGACGTTTATGGGGAATTTTCGTAGTTTAAATTATTTTTGAAAAAAAAATATTACCTATATTAAAAATGATAGAAATCGATTCAGTAAACGATTCTGAACAAACTAATTTCAGGATGTGCGTTAATTATGTTACATGTTGTATATACTACTTATTAGTCAACTAGTCAATATTGCGAACTATTAATGTATGATGAATTTAGTTACTCAAACTAGGATGCAAGGTCTTGCAGCGTGTCAATGGGCTTTTATCATCGTTGTCAGTCTTGTTCAATCCACTGAAGAGTACTGGCCGTTTGAGCCATACGTCCTTGGTCTGTGTGAGTCTCATTCAGGCCTTTTCTATGGTCTTCTATAGCTCTGTCCCACTTGTCAATGTTCATGCGCATAATTGTGCTTGAAAAATGAGATAATATAATCTTCTTCTATTTTATGTAATTTTAGATCTAAAAGGTGGAGTTTGGCAAATCACTAGGTTTCTGCATCATAATTATTAAAAGCCCACATCAATGATTAATTTCAGTAGATGGTTCTTAAGCATACATACACTCAGTTCTTTTATGATCCGTTAGTAGCAGTAACATTTCATGGTTCAAGACTTATAGTGATTGAGATCTCAGTTATTTCAATGCTAATATTACTTGGAAACCATTTGTACTGACTGGCCACATCATCTGAGATAGCATAAGTTACCTGATCTTCATCATCAAGAATTACCATTAGGAGGTCTTGCTTGGTAATAAATATTGGGAGTTATTTACGAACTTCTTTGTCTTCTGTCTTTTAAAATTAATTACTAGATGTCTAATTTCTCATACAGCTTCATTTTGACGTATATCGATGACACCTATAGCAATGCTATTGTATTTAACGCCAGACTAGAGTCATATTAGATTTCTGATATATTTATTGTGCACATAACTGATATGTCATTGCAGGATTTGGCTGACGTAATAATATATACAACGTGTAATGTTAAATGCGAAGTTCGCAAAAAAATGTTTTCAAAATGAGAAATTGATCGAGCCCATCAATATGTTTTTTTTTTTTGTGAATTTCCAAAAGTCTTAGAACAAACATTGTTCAGTAACATGGGCTGAGTTACCCCACGAGAGGTTTTGCGCATTTAACGTTACACGTTCTATGAAGTATAAATTCGTACGTAACGTTGTAGATACCACATTGCTTCTTCACAATCCTCCAGTCCGAGTCACCACCAGAAAATTTCAAAACTTCTAAACTACAATCAGTATTTAAATATGCATCTCACATTTCTATCCACCTTGACCCTATCTCCAATCTAACTACCAGAAATCTTCAACAAACCGGCGCACCTTGCTTCGTCGAATATCCTCTACCATGGGCAGAGGCCAGAGGTCACGCGGCGTGGCACGGACATCGCCGCCCCACCCTGGGGCTACTCGCCTAGCCCAGTAGCCCCACTGATCGATACTGTGGTATTTTTGTAAGGGGGTGAGAGCAATTTGGTCGCGAGAGCCTTAGCAACCCCTAAACAAGGTTGGATAGATGACCTGAGTTTAGAGAACTCATGATTTGATACAGCTTATAAGATTAACCGTTTAGGGCTTTAAAGGTCGCTAAAAGCTCAAAAATACAATGTTCTGAACAATATATTATGAAACTGCAGTCAGAATAGTAGAGAGAATTGTATTTATTATTAAGTTTTCTGATAAAAAACAAACCATTGACTAGACTAGACTTTGAGAAATACAAACATCTTTTAGATGTATTTCCAATTCAGTCTTATTATCTAACACCTAAATTAAGTTTGAGTGATGACCGAAAATGATTGATTAAGATCAAGAAATTATTATTTCTTGTAAAACAGAGTTTTGATTTTCATAAACGTAAAAATCTTTCAACTTAAATTGTGAAGAGTTCGTTTTTTTATAGTTTTTTATTCACTTATTTTGCGTAGTATATATTAACGTCCGTCGTACAAATAAACACCTAATATTGTCATGTTTGCCTCAAGTTTTGATGCTGAAACTTTAACTTAACTTCAGCCACTAGTATGAATAAGCTCAAACCAACTTATCATCCTCTAAATAAAACATATTGATATCCATGCATAATGATGAATGATATTTCTATGACATCTTTATCCACTTCTTTCTTCTTCAAATTCCTGAAAACTTACAAACTCCCAATACGAACTATTAAACCACACGTCTTCCCACGTAAACAGGGGGGTTAAAGGGGGGTGTCCACGTGAGGCGGGGCGGCGACAGCGCCGGCGAGCGTGGCCTGTGGCTATTCCCGCCCTACCCGCCCTTCCCGCCCGCCCATCACGACACGAGCGTGAGTCAGGGCTACTTCGTATCAGAGGCATTAGCAAGGCTGATATTAACACGAAACGAATTATTGAAGAAGTAGGTAACTATGGAGTTAGGTAAGTACAATCACTACGTCTTATAGCTATAGGATATAGAAACTATATCCTATAGCTATAAGTGGCAGTAAGTGATCTATATTATAGATAAATAGATAGAATGCACTTTATTGCACACCAAAATTGAAACACCGCTGTTTTTAAAATTACAAATGATTTTTTTTGAGGGATTCCATTTTTAAGTTCTCAATTTCAGCTATTAATACAACATGGTGGCTGATGAAGCCGTAAGGTTCTTGATTGTAGACCACGGACTGGCAAACACAGCGTAGGATGTCCACGCACAAGATGGACATATTATCATCTGATGAAGACCTATTGGAAATCTATAAGCCTCCCCGGCTTACGAGTATGTCCAGCATCCGTGCTGAATATACTCGTAAGCCTCGTAAGTCATGCTAACGTCAGATTTTAGGATTTTTTTGCCCACACCATAGGTTCTTCATTCAGCTATTCTAAAGATTGAAAGTACTGATGTTTTTCTTCACCGTTTTTGAGAGAGCAGTGGTGATGAAATAAATTACACAATGTAATTCGCCTGGCGAGGTCCGAACCCACGACCTACTTAGGTTGTAACTGTAAGTCGGGACCGATACCACTGCGTCTATATGCTAGGGATGATATTACATACTCTTAACACAGATTAGTTGGAAGATATCAATTTCTGAATAATAAGAAAGAATCGAATAGAAAGATTGTTCGTGACTGTCTTTACAGTATTTTGATTTGACGTTAGCATGAAGTTTGATGCAAGTGCAGTTATAAATGTCAAGGTAAGCAAAACTAGGAAACTTTAATAAAATAAACCTTCTAACAGGATGTCGTGTGTTCAATCAATTACTTTTCGTACCAAAAAATGGCTTTCTTTACGACTCTTTTTGCAAAGTTTTTTTTTAAAGTTCTAAGTTTTCTAAACATTACAATATTAGCCACATCGCTCTTCTTGTTGTGACTTGAGGTTTAGCTAAATTATATTATCACAAGTCAAACTTTTTGACCTATTTTTATGGGCCTATAAATTCGATGGGGGTACTGGGTGTAAGCTAAGGCCAAATCTGTATTTGCAAAAGACCGCGTCAGAGACTAATAACCTGCATGGTTTTCATTAATGTAAGTCATCATTTCTTTAATCGGTTCAATCAATCCCCGCACTGAATAATATTTGTATGACCTACTAAGTAGTTGTTTCTGGTTCTAGTATTTGCATGTGAGTTTCTATGCTTCTAAACGGACCCACGACATCGGAGAAATACAGGGTGCGGGGCTAAATTTAAATAAAAGTTATTTTGTCTGGACTTTAAAAGAAAATGGGGCGATGAGATTTTCTCAGCTCAGGAATCTCTTCAAATTCAATTTTAAAAAATGTAGTGTTAAAGATAAATAACCCAACTATAATTAAATATGACCTTAGTAAAACTAAAAGAAATAAGACATTGCATGTAAATAACGTGCCTATAACATAATATGGTAAGGTATTGCATGGACTTACATACTAACGACTTTCTTCTCCTGAATTTACTCTCCCATGATCTCAATACCAGAAAAACAAACTAAAAAAGTTGACCTCAAAAAAACCTTTAACGAACTTTTTACAAACAAAAGCACATTCACAAAACTTCATCAAAAAAGTTTTTATTCACGAAACTTGTTTGTTCTTTTTTTTTCTTTTTAAAACTAAGCTGTAAATTACACGGTAAGTAAATCCCAATAAAAGTTAGTAAAAAAAGTAAAGAAAAAACATTTCCTGATGAATTAGATGTCGCAAAAAATATGCAAAGTTTTCACCCTTTGACGTTTTTTCTTAGTGACTTTGATACCGAGATAGAATGTACTCGTTATATGGTAATTTACAGGATTTTTTTCAACCTGATTCATTATGAGAGACCACTTTTTGTGGTACATAGTTGCAAAAACAGTACAGCAACTGGTATGGAATAGGTGCTATTGTTACTAAGTTGGGTGAGAGTCGTTGTCTTTGAGATGCTTCACTGATTGTAGTAAGCACAGACTGGTAGTAAGTAATGACTAATAACTTTCGGTGAAACTCACTCAAACCTATGGACTAGCATTTTTTGCGAAATCATTGAAATGATTTAAAAGTGCAAATTCTAGTAAAAAAAATTAGTAAGTTGCTAATATATTCCGTACTACCTACCGAACTAATACTCCAATAAAATTAAAAATATAAAAAGAAGGAGTAAAACGAATTAAATATAATACAGAAGCAAAGAACCGTAATGTAAGAAAGTTTAAAACTTGATGGTTTTGGGTTGCTTTTTTTACTAAATCTTGTAAGTATTTTGTTGCATAAATTTAATGAAAAAAAGTAATCTTAATCATAGAAACACACACGTATTAGTTCACAAAAAATATACAAAACCAGGAAACATAGGTAATTTTACTCTTATAAAGGTCCTACAAAACATAACATACGGTACCTCATTCATAAGGCTAACCTATTGACCGATTTTTTACATAAACATCCTGTTCAAGCCTTTGCCTATAAAAACCGTACCACGTGCCACCCACATTATATTTTTTATTATTTTTATTAATTGTGCCCACCTGACGATATTAGAGAAAACATGTTTTTTTTCGAAAGGGTTGAAGCATTTATTGCCTCTGGTCTGTAAATTGACTACTGCTGAACAAGGACAGTGGACATTAAAAAAGCCGAACTATGGAAAGAGAAAATGGCTGTTATCATAATGTAGTGTTGTTGTTAGTTTTGGGTTGAGGTTTTGTGTAAAAATATTTGAATTTATTGCCTAAGAGGGAGGAAAAGTCACTGCAACAATAAGAAAACACCCTCGCTTTGAAAACGATAATGGTCTAAGCTACTAGTCTATTTTAGCAGAGATTAAAGACAAAAGTACATTATTTACATACTGAAATGGAGACCTGTCTGCATTTTAAGATGAGAAAGTATATTGACATTTATTACAAGTTCTAATATTCAGGCCAAGGTGCATTTTCGCAAATTACATAAATAAATAATTCACCTCTTAATTTATCAAAATTGCCATATATTCCAAACCAACAGAGCGTAAACTTAAAAAATCTGAAATAACAAAACTAGATCTTGTCACGCAAATATGCGACAGGTGAATGCTGAACTGGAGTGGACGGTTGCGCCCTCTGCACATCGCTGGGCGAACTAATCTTTGATACCGTACGGTTTTACGATCTTCCAATTTAGTGTCGCGTTCCGTAAAACGAGGAGCTAAAATGGTGCCTCTATAGAGTAGCCCATTTATGATAATGTAGGTATTATTTGGACTCATGGTACACTTGTAAATAATTAGCAAAAGAAAAAGTTGTACACGTGCCTAAATGAAACCCCCTGGTCTGCGAATTTTAGTCTTCGTTTTAAACGTACAATATCACTGCTGCGTCTCTGAAGGAGGGAGTGGGCTGTAATCTAAGACAGGGGTCCCAGTGCAGGTTGGACAACCTATCGTTCCTGAAACTGTCTGCGAGAGTCAGAAAAAGTCTAGGGATTGAACTGTATAGTTGATTTCCGAGTTTTAGCAACGTTTTAGGACACGGTGGAGCATATACAGTGCAGGAATGTCCCGCTTGGGAAGAGAAAAAAAAAGCTAGTTGCCCGACACCCTAAAATGACTGTTTCAATCAAGTTGATTAAAAAACCGGCCAAGTGCGTGTCGGGCCACGCACAGTGTAGGGTTCCGTAGTTGCCCATCAAAATACTTATGCGAACTAACTAAACTGATTCGCTGAATTTAATTTTAAAAAGAAGAATTTTCAAAATTGGTCCAGGAGTCTTTGAGAAATCAGGGAAAATACATAAGAAAAAAGATTACGACGAATTTAGAACCTCCTCCTTTTTTTAAAGTTAGTTAAAAATAGTTGACGATAAAAACCTACCTATCCCCAAAAAACATAACGTAAAAACATACCTATAAAAGCTGTAAAAATAAAGTTGACAAACTTACATTTGCAGTTGTCTCCGATACATTTTGTTTAAGAAAATATGATATTCAAGTACATTTTATAATTTGGTCGACTATTACTCGTAAAGTTGTAAAGCCTACTTAGTCATGATAATTTTCTTTTAAACTTCGTTATATATACTACTATTGTGAATTTTTTCACACCCCCAAACATAACCGTTTAGCTGGTAGAGGGGGGGGACACTCGAATCGAGCAAAATTTAGCACTTTAAAGCTTAATATTTCAAAAACGAATTTTTTTATCAAAAAATTGTTAATGGAAACTATCATTATTTTTTAAAGGCCTATTTAATGATACCCGACACTAAGGGGTACGCGAGAAAAAAAAAATCCTCACTTTACGTGTAAGTACTGGAGGTACCCTAAAAAAAAAATATTTTACGAGATTTTATTTTACCACTTTTTCGGCACAACAAATCCGTATATTTACACCAAATTACAGCTCTCTAGTACTGTGCGTCTCTGAGCTAAACTGCGGACAGACGGACGGACGGACGGACGGACGGACGGACATGGCGAAACTATAAGGGTTCCTTGTTGACTACGGAACCCTAAAAATGGAGGGAATGATAACGAAGGAGTATCATTCGAAAACCATAAACACGAATAAGAAAAACAATCGAAAAGCAGCACATTTTAGCCACCCACGCCATTGTCCAAATAGTTGCAGAGTCGTTGCTTCTGAACATCGTCACGGCGAGTGGTGATCGAGCGCGTGGTCACCGGTCATGTTCCTACGTTTGTCCTCCCATATGTGTACTTAGGGCTGGCACTGAAGATTTTGTTTCTGTAATTTCATCGCAAAGATATGATTTCATAGCGATGGAGGAGGCGGGATGCGTGTGGGAAAGGACAGCGTCCACCTCACAGCCCAGCCGCAGTAGTAGACGCCCACTGCGACAGACGTCACAAGACGATCTCCGGCGACCGTACGCGCGGGCGCGGGCCGACGCCGAGTAATGGACGACTCGCTGTTCGATTCGAACATGGTAGTAGTCTGTTTTTCTATCCTGTGTGAGATTTGGACGTTTAGCACAAGAATGAAACATGACCTTGGTTCGTATTTTACGCAAGTACTACTATTTGCCCATAAATGCCTTTTTTAGCGTGGTAAAATCATCAAATGCGTCATCCCACCCAGGGCAAGGCACCTAAGGCAAATCTAAGGCACCCTTTACGTTCCGGGTTCAGAGTAATTCGGTAGTCCCGCGACCGTAAATATGTGCTTTTAGATCTCTAGATCTCAAGACCGAATGATCCATTGTAAAGGTTAGGTGGCAAAAGTACTGCACAACATTTCGAAAATTCCAAAATCATTTACAAAAACACAGCCCTAACCGTAACACGGTACAGTTCGCCTATTGTCTCTTAGTCCGTTGCTTGGCCATGACTACAAGTCATTACAGTGGCTATGACGAAAATGAGCTTAACGATTGTAAAAATAGCAGCATTTAGAGACAATGAAACTGAGACACTTAATAGATTTCCTGTATACATTGCAGTGTTTATGGCCCAATTGTTTGAGGGTCCTGACAATGTGGCAGTATATCAGCAATTATGGATACGTCATATGGGTAAAGAATTAAGTTTAAGGAATTAAGTTATTTTCAAGTTTATTTCAAGTTTATTTCAATCCTCTAGGTACTACTATATAATGCCTCGCTTTTAAAATGGACTGTCTTTTGTTCGAGCTGTTAGATAGAATATAATTTCAATTTTATTTTTGCATGCCCGCGTTATCCCATTTTTGAGCAAATGTCTCTTCCAATCTCTTCTAGTTCTTTTTATCCTGGGCTAAAGTAGCCCACTAACTGTTCGGTTGGCATCTTCTTCGAGGGCCACCGTGACAGCTGCTGTCTGTGTAAGTGCTTCAGAAAGAATTTTGGGCCCAAAGCCCATTGGGTACATCGTATGAATCATTATTTAATTGGAGCAAGTTCAAGTTTAAAATAGTCTAGTCATTTTTAGTTTTCCATACTTCTTTAGTCCACTAGTTTCTAGCCAAATAATAAGTTTAGTTGATTAGAATCAAGATACTATTATTGCACCATGGCCACTTGAAACAGATGCAATTGTTCATCATTCTCATCAGATCTGTAAATCAAAAATGGAAAAATATAATAACCCAACCTTTCACCGCTTGCACATGAAACCAGAAATCGCAGTGCAGTTTCGGTTGAGTCGTCTGCCTGCACATTAGTTGCGTCCAAATGACAAACGTCATGTGCGGGGTAAGTTAACGATCTTAACGCTTTGCTGCCCCTCAAATTATCTGAGCGACCATTGCTCCGGTGCTCTCTGGCTCAGAACTGCTTACTGTATGTCCAACGCTTCCGCGTTAAGATAAGCTTTCCTGTTATTTTCTTGTGATGATCAGGAAGAAAACAGGAAGTTTTATCTCTTTTTTCGTGTATTTTGTCAGTAAAAGTGATTACATTCACTGACTATTTTAGTTCATCTATAGTTTGAAGGATCATGGTTTGGAATTCATGCATACTTGGATAAATCCACACATGGAAGACTTACTATACTAATCACGAGATACAGAGACGATAAAATGATATAGGATAAGGCAAATAGCGTCGTCCGAAAGCTCTCGTTGGTAGTAAGTCATTTACGGCAGGATCTGGAAATTTGAAAACACATTCACGTTTTACAAGAACTAGAAAACGCAAAAGATTCCTCTACCGCTTACAAAATCACGTGCACATAGATGCATAGATCGACTGACACACATTTGATTAGACCAACAGCCACAGTAGATAGCAGAAAATAAATGGACCATAAAATCTAATGACAGGAAAGTAAAATCAAACACAAAAAGACAAACAACGGCGTTTCCTTTGACCACATTGAGAGTCTTTATCATCCCTTTATCGCAGTGGGGAACAAGCGACGATTGTTCACATCAACGTTATCAACCAACAGGTATGTAAATATTCTGTGCGGGGTTTGCTTAAGAATTAGTCGCCTCACATTGTGTCGCAGAATGATGTAAGTCAGAATATTAAACGTGATTTATGGTTGTATAGGGGAGATTGATTTCTTATGACATTTTGGTATCGTTCGTTCGAATTTTTAATTTGGGGACGTCTTTTAATAAATATGTCAGCAACTAAGATTATAGC